>SJYX01003207.1:77432-144572 GCA_006410675.1 Oreotragus oreotragus
GCAATCTTGATTCCAGCTTGTGCTTCACCTAGACTGGCATTTTGCATGATGTACTCTGCATATAAATTAAATAAGCAGGGTGGCAATATTCAGCTTTGAGATATTCTTTTCTCAAGTTGGAAGCAGTCTGTTGTTCTTTGTCCAGTTCTAACTGTTGTTTCTTGACCTGCATACAGATTTCTCAGGAGACAGGTAAGGTGGTCTGGTATTCCCACCTATTTAAGACTTTTCCACAGTTTGTTGTGATCCACACAGTCAAAGGCTTTAACATAGTCAAATGAAGCAGAAGAAAATGTCTTTTTGGAATTCCCTTGCTTTTTCTATGATCCTGTGGAGGTTTGCAATTTGGTCCCTGGTTCCTCTGCCTTTTCTAAATCCAGCTTGAACATCTGGAAGTTCTTGGTTCACGTATTATTGTATTGTTGAAGCCTGGCTTGGAGAATTTTGAGCATTACTTTGTTAGCATGTGAAATGAGTGAGGTAGTTTGAATAGTCTTTGGCATTGCCCTTCTTTGGGATTGGAATAAAAACTGACCTTTCCCAGCCTTGCGGCCACCACTGGGTTTTCCAAATTTGCTGGCATATCGAGTGCAGCACGCTAATCATCTTTTAGGATTTGAAATAGTTCAGCTGGAATTCCATCACCTCCACTAGCTTTGTTCATAGTAGTGCTTCCTATTGCCCACTTTACTTTGCACTCCAAGATGTCTGGCCCTAAGTGAGTGATCACACCATTGTGGTTATCTGGGTCATTAAGATCTTTTTTCTGTATAGTTCTTTTGTGTATTCTTGCCACCTCTACTTAATCTCTTATGCTTCTGTTAGGTACTTGCTGTTTCTGTCCTTTATCATGCCCATCTTCGCATGAAAATTTCCCTTGGTATCTCTAATTTTCTTGAAGAGATCTCTAGTCTTTTGCATTCTATTGTTTCCTCTATTCCTTTGCACTGTTCGCTTAGGAAGGCTTTCTTTCCTCCCCTTACTATTCTTTGGAACTGTGCATTCAGATGAGTATAGCTTTCCTTCTCTCCTTTGCCTTTTGCTTCTCTTCTTTTCTCAGGTATTTGTAACCCCTTCTCATACAACTGTTTTACTTTTTTGCATTTCTTTTTCTTGGGGATAATTTTGATCACTGCCTCCTGTACAGTGTTACGAACCTCTGTCCATATTTTTTCTGGCACTCTGTCCATCAGATCTAATCTGTTGAATCTATCTGTCACTTCCACTGTATAATGGTAAGGGATTTGATTTAGGCCATACCTGAATGGCCTAATGGTTTTCCTTACTTTCTTCTATTTAAGTCTAAATTTTCCAAGAAGGAGTTCATGATCTGAGCCAGTCAGTTCCTGGTCTTGTTTTTGCTGACTGTATAGAGCTTCTCCATCTTGTGTGTTAATGGTGACTTTCTATTTCCATTATTCTGTCTATACTTTTGAATGAAAATCCTATAGTAAGGAAGAGCTGTCCTCTTCCCCCATTTGTCTATTTATTCAATTATTTACAGATATCAACCTGGATTTATGGATATATGTTTTATCCTAAGGGTTACATTATGTTAGTATTATTTATTTTCTTGCTTTGGCCTGTTTCTACATGGGTGGACCTAGAGATTGTTATAGAATGAAGTACGTCAGAGAAGGAAAAGGATCATATTACAGCCCGTATATGTGGGATCTAAAAAGAAATGATATAAATGAACTTACTTAAAAAACAGATAGACTTAGAGAAGGACTTATGGTTGCCTGCACTCTCTGCTGTATTTAAAGTGGATAACCAGAAAGGACCTACTGTCTAGCAGGTGGAACTCTGCTCAATGTTATGTGGCAGCCTAGATGGGAGGGAGTTTGGGGGAGAATGGATACATGTGTATATATGGTGGAGTCCCTTCCCTGCTCACCTGAAACTGTCACAGCATTGTCTGTAAATTGGCTATACCCCCATATAACATGCAAAGTTAAAAAAATCGCCTTGCTTCTCTTTCCTTGCATCTTCAGGGTGAATTCAGAGAACTCTTTAAAACTCGAGAGCCAGAAGATTGAACAAGCCTGTGTCTCATGATGTGTCTGTACATGCAGTGTGGTCATCCAGTGACTGTGATGATCTGGGAAGGGGCTCCTGGCCACCAGAGTCCCAGGGTGTCATGGATGTGAATGTTCTTCTTCTTGACCCTGACACCATGATTGGCAAACCACTTCCCAGGGCATCTTTCCAGTCTGAAAGGAATGGACGGCTTCCCAGGGATGACGTGGGTCTGGGAGGTCTGGCTGGGAGGAGCTGAGACCAGGCACTGCTTCTGTCTTTTCAGTCTTTTGCTGACTGTACCACAAACACCAAAATGTGTCCAGTCCTAGGGTATCTCTGGTTTTGGTCCAGCCAGCCCACCTCCTACCATGATTGTAAGCAGAGCTCTAACTGCTCACACATGATGTGGTGCCAGTATCATTTTCTGGAGAAATAAATCTGTTATTCCAGGAAAGAAATTTACTTCTCTAAGCCTAGTCCTTGATTAAGGATAAAATGTAAATATCCCAAATTTTTTAAAATTAAAAGAATTAAAAGAAAAAATTTAAAAATTATTTATTCCTAATTTCTTTAGAAATTAAAAAAATTAATTATAAATTAAAAATTAAAAGAAAAAAATACACCAAGCCCCCCTCCCCCCAAATCATCTTGGATAGTGGTGGTGGTAGATGGAAGTTTGAGAATGAAGCATGACTACTATTTTAGAGGCACTGATTATAAGCTCAAAGTCTCCTTGTTTAGAGCAACATAACACTTGTAATGCCTCATAATTTTATGTTGTCTTTTAGATGGACTGCTAATATATGGCAAAACTCAGCTAAATATATAGTTTATTTCAGCAAAACAAAAAACTTAACCAATTAGGTTTACATATAGCTTTAAAATTTTGTTGAGTTTCCCTCATAGCTCAGTAGGTAAAGAATCCACCTGCAATGCAGGCGACCCTGGTTAGATTCCTGGGTGGGGAAGATTGGCTGGAGAAGGGATAGGCTACCCACTCCAGTATTCTTGGGCTTCCCTTGTGGCTTAGCTGGTAAAGAATCTGCCTGCAATTCAGGAGACCTGGGCTTGATCCCTGGGTTGGGAAGATCACTTGGAGAAGGGAAAGGCAACCCAGTCCAGTATTCTGGCCTGAAGAATTCCATGGACTATACAGTCCATGGGGTCACAAAGAGTCGGACACGACTGAGCGGCTTTTACTTTTTAAATTTTGTTACTAAAGGAACTATACTTTGCTGCCTGATAAGATCTCTAGCCTCTTCTAGATTTCAAGAAGCACACTTAAAAGCTTGGTTTCCTTTGAAGAAAAGTAAAGGATGTGATTATATTTTTAATACACAGAGATTTCCACTGGGTTGAGAAGAAGCAGAGAGAAACTGAGGGGAATGCCTCTCCCTACCCCTGTGCACAAAACTGGCTGAATAAACATTTGCTGAGGAGAATCAGTTTCAAGGAGGACAACGTCTGAGTGATGAGAGTGTCTGCTTCCTGTGATGTTTGTTAATCTCCTTCATTAGAGAAATGCACACTTGCATTTACACTTGTGTATTGATGTTTTTAAAGTTTGTTTTCCAAATTTTGGACACTCATTCATTCACTGAACAAATAAGTATGGATTCCCTGCGATATAAAGGGGAGAATGGGTGTCATGGAGAGCAGGACCAGGTATCAAGATCTGGGTACCTGAATCCATGTCCTAGGATAGATTTGCGTGTACCCAAGGAAAGAGGGAGGGACCCAGCTGATTCTTGGCACATCAAACAGATGACGTCTCTTCACCGTACCTGCATCCTCAAGTGTAGCTCTGCCACGGAAGTCAAAGAGACCTGGGCTGAGGAATTAGAGGCTTTTTGTGCTAAAAGTCTGTCTTTTATCGTTTCAATTACAACACTGAATAATTCTGTATGTGTAAAAACTGTCAAAAGTATCCTTAAATTGTACCTTTGCTGTGTGCTAAAATCACTCTTCATTATGACCTATTTGTACATCATGTGAACCAAATATCTCAGCCGGGAAATGTAAATGGGTTTTTGTTTTTGCTCTGCAGGTTAGGTCAGCAGACGTCAGCAACAAATATGATTGCAAGGGTGAAGGTGACATGATTTACTTAAATCAGGCAATTTCTCCATTAAAGCATCGAAGCCTCAACTCATAAAGGCACTCTTTAGCAGATGAACTATCATGTCACCCAGCATTTGTCATACTAGGTGATTTGAAAGGAAAGAACAATTATAAAAATGCATGTAATTCTTTTTTGAAGAAAAAAAATATTTAGTTTTTGCAGCAGGGGGTGGTTAATTTTCCACAGATAAAAACAGGTTTCACAACAATTCGCGGCCATAACATTACACAATTAAAACACAAGAAGGATCCAGCGCCAAAGCAGACAGTTGTAGGAATTAGTTGTTTAGGGCTGGGGAAGCAGGTTTTCCCTCCAGCATCAAAGGTTATTTTGCACCCTGTAGGAACAGCTCTGTTACCATCAACTGTGCTAGAGTGTCCCCAACCCCCAACCTTACCCCTGTTTCTGAGCTGCTTTCAATTAGCAGGGATTATTAAACTGGAAACATTTTAAACTGCTGCTGAGGCTGCTTCCCTGCGTTATGAGCTGAGCTGGAGGCGTCACAATAAAAGCTGATTGATTAGCAAAGAATGTACTTACAGCAACTGAAGCCCAGTGTCATTTTCTATGCTTTTTCATAAGCTCCCCTGCCCCCTGTATTTTGCGTTTTCCTTCAGAGCTTAACCTTGGTTTCTCTCTCTGGTACTTTCTACATCCTGGAGGCTCTCGACTTCCATCTCAATGACCTGCCCTGGGCCCGCTGGCTCTTCACAGTCCTCTCTCACCTGGACTCCAAGGAGGGTGACCCACGGGTGAAGGTGGGTGGATCTCTGAGGGAAGACTATTAGGTTCTTGCTTTGGTGTTTAATTGTCTGCAATGCAGGAGAGCCCGGTTCAGTTACTGGGTTGGGAAGATCCCCTGGAGAAGGAAATGGCAACCCACTCCAGTATTTTTGCCTGGAGAATTCCATGGACAGAGGGGCCTGGTGGGCTACAGTCTATAGGGTCACAAAAAGACACAACTGAGCAACTAACAGTTTCTTACTTTCACTGTCAGAACCCTAGAATAACAGCCACAAATAACACATCTCTAAAGAAAACAGGCCACAGAGTACTGAGGGTTGGAAGCAGGTATCTGTGCCCTGTGGAAGGTTTCAAAAACTGAAGGCATGAGCCTTGAAGCATCATCTGGTGCTCGATGACCTTCTCTCTTCTATTGATCTTAAATTGTCTTGTGTGAATCTTTTGTTTCTCCAATTACACTAATTTAACTTATTTGATGAGATGGCTGGATGGCATCACTGAATCGTTGGACGTGAGTCTGAGTGAACTCCGGGAGTTGGTGATGGACAGGGAGGCCTGGCGTGCTGCGATTCATGGGGTCGCAAAGAGTCGGACACGACTGAGTGACTGAACTGAACTGAACAGATTTGACAACATATCTGCTGTGCTGTGCTAAGTCCCTTCAGTCATGTCTGACTCTGCGACCCTATGGACTGTACCCTGCCACCTGTCATGCTCCTCTGTCCGTGGGATTCTCCAGGCAAGAACAGTAGAGTGGGTTGCCATGCCCTCCTCCAGGGGTTTCTCCTGACCCAGGGGTCGGGCCCCTGTCTCTGTAAGTCTCCTGTGTTGGCAAGTGGGTTCTTTACCACTAGCACCACCTGGGAAGCCCTTTATATACATATCTATGTATATTAACATTTATGATAATTTATTGTATATTGATGCATTATGTATCATTTAATATGTCTTTATATATCATTTAATTCTAACAATAATACTCTGAGTTAGGTTTAGTTAATACCCCCATTTTTACGGATAAGTAAACTGAGGCTTGGAAGTGGGTGAGGCTGACTTCAAAATGAGACAGAATGCTTAACCATAGTTGTTGCTTCTTTGTCCTTACCTTAAGCTTCAGATTCCTCATTTGTCTTTATTCCTTTCTGGATTGTTTGCTTAAAAAAAAAAAAAGGTTTATTCAACACATGCTTGTTTTGTGTTTGCTTTGTACCTGGCTTGTTTCAGGCTCTGGGGACAGACGTGAACTAGTCAGACCAGCTTCGTCCTGTTGTGGGGACTGGGCTTGCGCCCCAGCTCTGATGTTTCTGACCCATTTCAAGGTCAGACCCAACCTGCCTTTGATTCTTCATTGGGTTCATGGGCTCCACCTGGGAGCACCTTTGGCTGCTGTTGGGTCTGTTAAGAAAGTGTGGGCCCTTGGTCATTCTTATTTGCTGCTTGAGAGAGGAAAAAGGGAGGTAATGTGTGCCCAAGCTGGGGGCCACAGAGGGCATCTGGCAGACTGGAGTAAATGTGCATGCCTGCATTGCCACTCACCACGAGCAAGGAGTCAGCCTTCTCGGCTTTGCAGTATTGCTTGAGTCCTACAGAATAGCCACAGTCCATGTTGAGCGGACTGGAAGCAAGGGGCTGGGTGTCCTTTCTGGTTCCACAAGGCGCTGCCATCAGCCCCTTGCCAGTCCCTTGTGGGGCAGACGCGGGGCTGGAGTTAAGGCTGGGTTAGAGTGGGGATAAGCTGGTTCCCCTAGAGGCGGAGCTGGGGGTGGGAGGAGGCCCACCACAGCGATTTCTGGATTACGACTCCAATCGCCCAAGAAGAAGCATTTATTACCTCCAAAGTGGTGCCGGCTCTGTAGTCCTGAATGGAGAGGTGAGGTATTGCCGCTGTTATCTTCTGAACTAACTGCTATTGCGTGTCCCATGACCAGCCGTGGCAGGGTTTTTGTTCCCATGAATGAATGGGCTATAAATCTGTCGGAGTTGACACTAGCAGCCGTCCTAGAGGGTGTAAAGAGAAAATGTGCTGAAGAATCTTGTGGTCTCTGCTTGCCTGGAAAATGAGTTCAATAAAATGGAGGTGATCAGTGCTTATTTATAGGGTAAACGGATACATCCTGCATCGGCGTCAGGAGCGAAGTTAGTGTTTTCTCATTTACACTCGTTCTGCGCTGCACGTCCTGCATGGGGCCGCAGAAGGAGAGGAGCCGCCTGCCTGCAGACCGGGAGCTTATCGCTGTTTCTAAGGCTGGGGGATCCATCCAGGGAACTGGCTGGAGGGGCTTAAGGTTTTGAGGTTTGTAAGGAGCCGGAAAAACCAAGGCCCTGAACGGTTCTTTATTTACATTTCTGTTTCGAGGGTGAATGACAGCCAATGGGACAAAATTCATTGCCATTTTTCAGGCCTCTGAAACAATAAATTGCAGCAACCATAAATTTGGAGCTGGGTTAAGTACTGAAAACAATTTATTGCTAATTTTTCCCTTAATTGCATTCCCAAGAAGAAGGTTTGGTGCTCACTGGTGGAATTATTATATAAAAATTATTCGTTAGAAAGCACAACGAACTGTAAATCAGAAGCTTACCTGGAAAAGGGTCAAGGTTCCCCACAATTCTCCCCTTCTCCAGTGAGGGTCTCGGAAAATAGAAGGATCAGGGATAATGCACCCACCGTCCCTCCCCCCTCCTCCAAGACAAGGCACGGAGATTAAGTGTTGATTCAATAAGATGCCTCACCTCCTAAAAGTGATTGTGTGAGTCACTCATGGAAGGGAGCAGAGGGGCCATAATGGAATGTTCGCCGTGTGGCCTCCTTGCCTCATTTAATTTGTTTCGAGGCTCCCAGTGTGTCAGGCTAACTTTGGTGGAGGCCAGGGGACAGGGCTGACCCTGTTGGTGGTGAAAGTTGAAAGGCAGTAGCATCTCGTCAGAAATTGTTGGGATGGAGTGAAACCCTGTTGCTGTCTCACCTTGGGTGCCGATAACCCTGTCCCAGGTGAGCTTCCTCTGAAAGCTCGATGAGACAGGCATTCCCATGAGTGATCACAACCTATCGGAAGTGATCTGTTATCTCCTGGTTCTTAGGTCAGAAGTCTTGGGCTTCCCTGGAGGCTCAGATGGTACAAAAATCTGCCTGCAATGCACAAGACCCAGGTTTGATCCCTGTGTTGGGAAAATCCCCTGGAGAAGGAAATGGCAACCCACTCCAGTATTCTTGCCTGGAGAATTTCATGGACAGAGGAGCCTGNTGGAGGCTCAGATGGTACAAAAATCTGCCTGCAATGCACAAGACCCAGGTTTGATCCCTGTGTTGGGAAAATCCCCTGGAGAAGGAAATGGCAACCCACTCCAGTATTCTTGCCTGGAGAATTTCATGGACAGAGGAGCCTGTTGGGCTGCATTCATGGGGTTGCAAAGAGTCAGACATGACTGAGTAACTAACACTTTCCTTAACACTTGGCTCCTTGGGGAGAACAGAGCGGTCCTGTACCTGCCATCCATGCTCCTTTAGGACTGGAGGAGGCCATTAACCGGAACTCACCTGCATGGACCAGTCTCCTTGATGCTTTGTGGGTCAGAATGGGTGATAGATTTGCCTGTACAAACCAGCCAGAGAGAGAGCCTGGCCCGAACCTGTGCCCCTCTGGAAGCTCCTGGGGCTAAAATTGCCATTTTCAAAGCTGTCTGGGGAGGAGCCTCTGGATGCTGAGTGTTTATTATGTAACAAGCACATTCATCAGAGGGTGGAAAGGTCATCCCTTTCTCTCCCTTCTACAGTGGCCCCTCCCATCTCTGGCCACCCTGCTACGCATGGTGCAGGGCTGTGCTGCCATTGTGAACAACTGGTGTCCCACTGCTGGCCACAGGAGGGGGAGGGAGGGTGTGAGGGAGGGGCATGGTATCCAGGGAGTCTTTCCAGAGGCCAGGCAGGATGGGGAAGTGGATACTTTAGGACAGAAGGATATGGCCCATCCTCACGGTACTGGGGAGGTAGGGTTGAAAGTCAATGTGCTATGCAAAGTAAAATTAGAAAAAAGCTACAATTTCCTTGCTAGCCTGCTGGGAAGGCACTGCATTAGAGAATGACCTGGAGTCCGGCATAGCCTGTTTGACTCTAGTGATGGGATAGATTGCTATATCTCTGCTCATCTCTAGAGTCATAATCATTTGGTGGCACAATGAGGCCACGAGGGCCTCAGAAGGTTTGAGACCCTGACCAAGGGACCAGCAGATTCTCCTCTCCATTTCTAGGCTACCCAGGATAGAGTCTCACTGATGGGACAGCACGTAGCAGCAACATCCCCACTCTATGTTATGACAAGTGCATATTGGGAAACTCCCAGGATGAAGCCTGTGCACATCCTGAGTGCACAGCAGCCAATTTTCCAGCAGGACCAAGGAGAGTTTCTCGGGCCTCCTACTTCCATCTGTCCACTGTCTCTACCTGTTTCCTTCCAGTTCCCACTCCTTCCATGAGCAGATCACCTGGAAGGCCCTTCTGATGGGAGTTCCAACCTTGAGTTCATGGTTCGTGGTTAGATGTGGATGAACATTGGGCTCATGGTTAAATATGATTGAGGATGTGACAAACCGAAGGGCACCTGTCAAAGCCATGGCTGCCTCCTTTGACTCTGGGCGGACGAGACCCTGTGGCCCACGGGCCACCACGCAGGAGGGCCAGGGCAGCCCAGCCGAGGCTGACTTTTTTTTCTTGTGGACAGTGTGTGTGGGTGTTGGGTGCCTGCCCCAGGAAAGCGAGGCAGCTTGTCTGGGACTTTTTGGTACAGGCTAAGTGGTCAGATTGGAGGCAAAGAGCAGCAGTAAGGAACTGAGCCCATAGACCTTGGGTCAAGAGCAGGGGAGGAGGAGGACTGAATCCTCCTGGGGGAGACCCAGTCTGGAGGAGAAGTCAGAGCGAGTTCCCCCAGAAGTGGGGTCACAATGGGCAATTTGCTGTCAGTCTCTCCAACAGCAAGTGCTGTGGGGGGCTCAGTGAATGTTAAGAACAAAAGCAAATCATTGCTTTCTGAACAGAGGAGGAATATACAATTATTTGTGAACATATGAAAATACAGGGAAGTTTCCAGAAGTAAATAAAAGTTGCCTGTAATCCCCACTACCCAGAGACGAACATGGTTAAAATTTTTATGGATTTCTTCACAGGCCCATGAGCATTTAGATGTATTATTATTTTTTTCCCCCCAAACTGGGTTTCTACTATACTATACAGTTTTTGTGTCTCACTTTTCCCCCTTAACATATTGTATACTTTCCTGTGTACTTAATGGTGTTCACAAACTTTTTTTTTTTTTTTTAATTTTAGGAACCTTAGAAAAGTGGTATAGATGAACGTATCTGTAGGGCAGAAATAGAGAGGCAGGTGCAGGGAGCAGACATGTGGCCACGGGAGGGGAAGAGGGTAGAAGAATGAATTAGGAGATTGGAACTGACAATATATACACTATCATGTGTAAAATGGCTAATGGGAAGCTGCTGTGTAGCACAGGGAGCTGAGCTTGGTGCTCTGTGATGACCTAGAAGGGTGGGATGGGTACACACACACACACACACACACACAGAGTTGTCTCTAATTTTTTGCCCTTACCAGTGCAGTTGTGACAAATATATTTGAACATAAACCATGGGGCGCATCTCTGCTTTTACCTTATGGTGAATTCCTCTATGGTGAAGAAGTCCTCTATGGTGAGGCCCTTTTAATTTGAAGAATTTATCTCCAGGGAAGATTTGTCCTCTGAACCACGCGGAAGAGTGGCAGGCTTGCTTTCCAAACAGGAGATGATCTTTACAAAGCTACCTGTTTGATAGATGAAACTACTTAGAATTGGAATTTCTTTTATGATTGGGATAAAATGCATTTTCATCTGTCTACTGAATATGTATATTTTTTCTGCTGAGAATTGTGTGGTCATTGGCACCAGTCTCCTTTTTTTTCCCTTGAGCACTGGGCTTTCCTCAAGAACTCTTTCAAAGGAAAGGACTCTTTGTAGTATAAAGTTCAACAGCTAATCTTCTCCGTTCTCATGGGGCTGAGAAAGGTTGGGGTTTGAGATGGGACTTGAAGAACTGAAGGATTTTGATAGTTGGATACCTGGTTGAATGAGTCAAGGGAAGGAAAATCACAATCTCACTTCATGCGTTTAAAGAAATAAGTTGAGTGAATAAGGGCAAGCTATTTTTGGTTTTGGTCTCTGCTGCAAATAACATGTAAAAGGCTCTATGAGCACTTACTTATCTAAGAAAGAAGGCATGCTGATAAACCTTCAACAAGACAACTCAGCTTCACTTTGATTTTCTTCCTTGGTCTACCATCTCGGTCAAGGACTCAGAGAGTTTGGGGACTGGGGGTGGGTGAGTGAAATGACCAGGCTTGGGGGGCTTCCAGTTTTCCACTGTTTTGCCCATGTGTGTGCCTGGGTATGGGTGTGTGAGTGTTGGATCCCAGAGCCCAACCAGCTGGACATTTTGTGGAGTGTTGCCCACCCCCAGTTGTATGGGGGCAGATCTGTTTTTAAGTATCCCAGAGCCCCCTTTTCTATGGTGACTGTCTTGCATTTTTCGTGTTTGCAGACAGTGGGATTGGGAATGACTTCACTGTTTGGTTCGGAAGTTGGGCCAACTCTGACTCTGTGGTAGACGGCTAGTGATCATTGTGGCGTTTCTGAGGGTGTTGGCAAGGCGATAATGCAATTAGCATCTCCCTCTGTGATGGAGAGTGAGGTGAAGACAAGCTGACTTCTTTGGAACTTGATGATACCTGATAATTAGGAGAAACCCTTAAGGGGAATTTATTGGGTTGTTTTAATAATTGCACCCAAATGCATGTGTAGTGAGACTCCCCCAAAACAATAGGCAAGGCAGTAACATACATGCCCACCAGTTCCAGCCCTTAGGGGTTGGGATGGGCATGACTACTCCATATTTTATTTTTAGCAAATATGTATAGCTCGGGTGGCTAGAGCCATTGGTGTTGTTTCAGGAAATTTATTTAAAATTCAATTTGTACATTGTGACTTCCAGCACTACTTTTGGGAAGTGTGTTCTGCATTAGCCATAGCAGTTCAGGATTATGGACTCCAAGGGAATATGTATAATTTTTATGCACTATGTTTATTGGCACATTTGTGTTAATAGCCAATAAGATGATATTGCCATCTTAATACGTTGCGAGTCTCTGTGACTCTGAGTGGGGGCCTCTGAGTATCTGATTGAGGGGGAGAGGTGGGCGTGAGGGGCTCGAGGGTATGGGGAATGGTGTTGGAAACCCAAATACTGCCTTGGCAGGTAGTGTCTCTGCAAACCAAAGAGGAACCTATAATTCAGAGTGGGGAGCTGGGCTAAATCAGGGGACAGACCACCAAGGAGGCATCGACATGCTTGTACAGCAAAGTGCCCTTCCTTAGGAGAGAGCAACCCCGAAGATATTTAGCTCTCAATTAAATAAAGCCGCATCCTCCTGACTTTCTTTCAGCGACACTTCTCCTCCTGGGAGCCAGGAGCTTGCTTTTTGTAGTGGATTTACAGTGGCTTCTGGACAGATAACAAGAAGTCACATGGCTGACTCTCTAACTTTGGTCTGCCTGCTTGCTGGATTTCCTGCGATGATACTCTGAGGCGTTTACCACTCATATGGCACCAAGAAACAGTGTAAAGCTATATATATATATATATATATATATATATTCAGTGCAAACCTCACATAGTGCAAACCATGTTCATTGGAAAATTAAAAAAAAGAAAAAGAAAAACCAGAACAGGGCACGAGCATTTTCTGCTGCTTGGACCGTGGATTGGCAATGAAGTCTCTGTATCTCTGCAGGCAGCCAGTAGAAATTTGGGGCTTGAAAACTGGTGTGGAAGTTACCAACTTTTTGAAGCACCAGAGCCAAACCACAGCAGTTATGCGAGTTATGAATAATTTTACCTACACTACCCAGGACCTGTTGTGATTCCCTTTTACACCAAGTTAGGTGATCTGATTGCATTAAAATGTGGAGAAGTAATTGGCAGCTTCTGTGAAGTCTGGTGAAAGAGAGAGGCTGTCAGGTAGAGCAGCTTCAGAGGCTTCCCAGGTGGCGCTAGTGAAATAACCCGCCTGCAGTGCAGGAGACATGAGAGATGCTGGTTCGATCCCTGGGTCAGGAAGATCCCCTGGAAGAGGACATGGCAACCCACTCCAGTTTTCTTGCCTGGAGACTCCCATGGACAGAGGAGCCTGGTGGGATATAGTCCATGGGGTCATAAAGAGTTGGATACGATTGAGGCCTCTTAGCACAGCACAGCACAGCACAGAGGCTCCCGTCCCTGGAAAGGCATGGAGTTCTGTGGCCGGGACATGATTGAGTCTGTAACTTTCGGGGTTAGACGACCTTCCATCAGTGTCTTGCCTGCACTGAACCCTGTGTAGATAGCATATCTATGTTGTTAACGACCACTTCATTACCTACAGCACAGGGCACGACACACAGTAGGACCTCAGCAAAGATTTGTAGAATCTGGGTGGGGACTGTTGGGAAACACCCTCTGCAACCCTGAAGTCACATGGGCTGCCCTCCCACCTCAGGACTCCAAGGATAACCTCTGTTCTGCTCTGGCTCCCACCCCCAAACCCAATCAAGACATATTTGCCCAGAGCCTGTCCCTTCTCCTGTGTGCTGTTGGGCTGGAAAGAAAGCCAGTAAGCTACTTCTGCAGAAGATGATCCCTCTTCTCAGGGAGAATCTGCATCTTTTTAAATTTTTAAAAAATGATTTAATTAATTTTTGACTGTGTTGGGTCATCGTTGCTACACACAGGCTTTCTCTCGTTGCACACGAGACGGGGATTCTCTCTAGTTGCTGTGTGTGGGCTTCTCCTGTTGCAGAGCATGAGCTCTAGGGTACACAGGCTTCTGTCATTGCAGTTGCTCACTCTAGAGTGCAGGCTCAATAGTTGTGGTGCAGGAGGCTAGTTACTCCATAGCATGTGGGGTCTTCCTAGATCAGGGATTGAACCCACATCTCCTGCAGGTGGAGTCCCCACCTCTGAGCCACCAGGGAAGCCTAAATCTGCATCTTAATAAAGGAGGCTTGAAGACCAAGCTCCTTTCAGCCAAGAAGAGGTGATGGTGATAATCTGGGTAGTAGGTCTAGCTCTATCTGGTGCTATTTTGTAAATCCCACCTTGTCACTATAAAAAATGATCATCTAATTTTCATCTGGAATTTTATGGTTTTATCTTGCCACATTTAAATCTTGAATCTGCCTAGGATTATTTTTTTCATGATGGTGTTGAGTATGGTAAGAGATGCATTTTATTTTTTCCAAATAGCCCATCTATGGTGATGTTATTGTTGGGTCTGTCATGTTGTGAAGTTCACGGCTCTCACCCCGGTGGTCACCTCTCTCCCCATTGCACATAAAGAAGCTGAGATAGCAAAGAAACTGTCCCAGTTAAGAGAATGAGCTTTGGAGCCTGTGATAGCTGGGTTTGAATTCAAGATCCATAACCAACCCCCTGTGCAGTGGGATGACTTACCTATCTTTTCTGAGGCGGGGCCTCCTGGTCAGGAAGCGGGGCTGGCACTGTGCTGCCTGACTGGGGTGAGGCCAAGATGAGATGTTGGATGCACGGTGGGCATCCCCATACTGGCTGGACCCAGATCCTCAGTGAATGTGGATTCCTGCTGTTACTGATCCCTTTGTATTTTCACTGATTCCCTTGAAAAACCGACTGTGGGCCTTCCATGGCCATTATCCTCCATTTCATCTCCTATCTTCCTGACCTTATCACCTCCCCCAAACTGGCTCTTCTTCCTCAAATTTATACCAACCACCCAGGCATCCAAGGAAGAAAACAAATCATCTTGTTTCTTCCTTCTGGTCCCACCTGCCATTTCCAGTCCATCATGGCAGCTGTGGGAGTGACCAGATGCATGGCTTTAAATCAGTCTCTCCCCACTGCTAAACCAGCCTTTCTCTGCCCAGCTTCTAGGCTGGGCTCTGGCTGCTCCAGACAAACACATTCCCCACCTGCACAAGACATCTTCATCGACCTGCTCATTTTGCCAGAAGGTCTTCACCTCCGTGTGTCCGTTTAATCCCAGGTCTCATGACGCTGCCTCTTAGACAGGATTCCCTCATTTTCCTCCTTTACCGCTGACCGTTAGTTTATGCTTCTGCTCCCTGATCGCTGCACCTGCTGCAGGTGGGGTCCCTGCAGGTGGGGCTGGACACGCCACACACCTGAGCACGGTACCTGGAACAGGTGTATTGGCTATAATAGCCGTAAGGATAACTTCCATGTTCGAGGTCCCGAGGATGTAGCAGAACCAAGGTTCCGATCTGGGATGGACTCGTTCAGACCCTGACTACCACTGATTTCCATGGGTGTGGGCTCCCATCATGCTGGTCAGAGTGTGGAAGACAAGGAATAATCCTGATGCTAATAACCATCCATTGAACACTGAGCACGTGTCCAGGCACTGTGCTTAGCATATGCTATGGAAGAGTCACTTTTGTACCCATTGTCCGTACAGGATATGCAGGCTGCAGGGCCAGAGGTAATGGACAAGTAGGAGGGAAGCGTGTGGAGGTGGAGATGGAAGAGGTGAAAAAGTGATTGTCACACCTCCCTGCAAATCTCCCTTCTCACCGAGTAACTGCACGTGGATGGCTCTGTGTCCACTTGTGACAGGCGGAGCTCAGAGTCCAGAGCTCAGACAGCCAGGAGAGGCCAGAGGTGAGACATCACGGCCTCTCTCCCCGTCGCCACTGGCAGCTATAATCTTGGAGATGCTCCAAATTTCTCCTTTTAAAAAAAATTTCCAATTTCATAACTCTCCTTAGGTGTGTGTGTTTTTTTTTTTTTTTTTAGACCCCATAGTGTTTGCAACAACCGTTATGGCTCTATTATGATAATACAAGAAAGTTACATTATGAAATAAATGCATTTTAAGGTTTTTCCCTGGCAACATAATGTAAGGATCATTCTGCATGTTGGTACTAAAGAATCAAAAACAGTTTAGTCAGTGCATGTGAACACTGTTTCTTGTCATCCAGTTAATGGATCTACTGTACTATTTGTGTTCCTTCCAGCCCTGCTGCCGTACATCAATGAAAAATTATGTTTTTTTCCTCCGTGCTACAACACCCGTCATCTTTATAGGCAACGCATTCCCCTTCAAGTCGTGGAGTGTAAAATGCCTAGCATTTCTCTGTCCCTTTCTCTCCCCGTCATTTACCTGGTTCTCGGAAATCGAGGGTCAGTGCCTTCTCTTATTAATGTTCTGTGTAATAGAAATCAGTGTACCCGTGTTACTCACGTGGAACCTGGGCAAACAGTGGCTGTTAGTGTGCAAAGGGCAGACAGGAAGCCCGGCCTTATTTTTTTAACCTTCTTTGTTTACTGGATCTCGGCAGTCAATCACAAGCTCTCCCTGCATTTAAAGCAGGCCTGCCTGCCTCCAGAAAGAGCTACCAGCTGAGGACCCACTTGCCGTTAATACCCTGGGAACCAGGATGCCAGCCTCATCTCAGAAGGACTCATAAAGTCCTGGCCTTGCCTCTCTGAAAAAAATTTACTCCCCCAACCAGCAAAATTTGGGTCCAGGATGATCTGGCCAGGCCCAGAAGGACCTCATTGGAAAGAGAACTGTCTCTCCAAGGTCACATTCTTTTAGAGTGAAGCAACAGTGGGGATCACTATGGCCAGCTTCGTCCTCCTCACTGTGCTGAGATCTATGGCCAACACCTGCCCCACGACAGCAAACCAGACATTTGCCAGGGCCAGGCGGGAGGCTGACACCCGTGGAATGGGCTGGAAGGGCCAGCGTTACTCCAGTCCATGTTGCCAGGGGGGAATGTGACCCAGGATCCTCAGGTGTTCCATAGTTTACATAGAAGGGGTAGCCCAGATGCTACAAAAGTTACAACCTTCTGAATTTAAAGTGTTGGGTAAAGTGAAAAAAATAATTGGTGTCAAAGCACGCTGGACCACGGACTTGTGGCTTTCCCCTCTCTGACGTCTCCCACATCTGGTGCTTGCTGTCCCAGTCTTGGTTTCAAAGCAGGGTATAGGGATAATATTGTCTGGACAGCATCTCATCTAACCTGCCTTGAATGGGTTCCTGTAGCTTTGGAGCAGTCTGAGGTTGAGCAGTAGGAAATGTCCGAGTTGCCAAGGTTGGGGGGATTCCCGTGACAGCAGGGCCATGAGGAGGGATGAGCAGGTCCACCTGGGCACCTCCCTGGCCTCCAGCTGCAGAGTCTAGTTCTGTGTCAACATCCTGCCAAGCAGCGGCTTCCCAGACCCAGGCTTGGCAGTGGGGGTGGGGAATGATCAGAGCCTGGGTGAGCCCTGGGTGAGAGATATTTGAAAATTCAGAGAGGGGAGATTTGGGGGCATCTCACTTGACACTCTGTGTACCCCTGGAATCTCTGAAGGGATGCTGCTGGGACTGGGTCTGTGGCGTGGGTTCTTGTCCTTGTCTAACCATGTGAGCCTGTGACTCTCTCCCCCAACTATATCCTAGATCCTTAAGGGCAGGAGCCAGAGCTTTGAAAATTTTTCTTTCCTGTTCAGTGTCTCACCTTAGGCTCTATGTCAGTATAAGCAGCTACTTTCCTGGGAAGGCACGTGCTGATGCGCTGCTGGCTTTAGAAAGCGAGGAAAGAGAGGGGAGGGTGAGAGAGATTGGCCCTTTCAGGGTGGGTGCATGGAACAAGGGGCAGCTCATTTCCAAGGTGAGAGGTGATGTCTGCCTGTGGAGAGGCGGGTGGGTGGCATTCAAGGTCCTGAGAAGATTCCACCGAGCAGTATCCCGCTTGGTTCACTGGGCTGCAGGCAGCAAACAGAACCCATCTGAAAAGCAATATCCTGTTACAGAGAGAGACAGCTGTAATCTGCGGGCACAGTGGCTCCAGGCTCACCCAGCCAGCCTCGGGGCCACCAGCGCCGCCTCTCGGGTGCCGCCAAGTCCGACTCTGGTGCTCTGTCAGCTTTTTTGAAGTTGACCTGGAGCGAGAGGGCGGCTGGACCGAGGCCCAGCGTGTCTGGGTGGCAGGCTGCAGGGACAGCGGCTCCCATCCTAGGGGCCCATGTGGGCGCCAGAGGGGCTGGCCCTGCACGTGCGGGCACTGGGGGCGGCAGAGCTGTCAGCTGGGCCGATGGATAGGAGGGTCTGATGCTGAGCCCGCAGGGTCTGGGTGGAGTCCTGGAGCACGGTGGCCTGTCCTGTCTCCATGGCCTCTGCTTCCACAGCTGACATGAGTGGCTGCGTGGCCAGGATATGCTGATGGTAGCGGCCCTCAGCTGCTGACGACAGCATGGGGCCTAGCCCACTGTCTTTCTCTGGAACACTGAGCAGTTCTGCTGGCTGCAGGCTTTCCCCTTGCCAGCTCCCAGTGCCTTAGAGGTGGACTCCGAGAAAGTCCTGGCAGCGAGAGCCCTGATGCCCTGAGACACAGGATATGTCCCCCGAGTCTGGACCTCGTGCCACGGCCCTTCCCATGCATGCATCCTTGGAGTGTTGTGGGACTCCTTGGAAATGGTCATCATCTTTCCCCCAAACACCATTCTCCGTTTCTGTGCGTGTGTGGCATCCTCTCTTGCGAGGCCCCTGCTCTGCCTTCTGATCCTCCTTCACGAGATATTTGGAAGTTTAGGAAGGAGGGGTTTGGGGAATCTTACCTAGCATTCTGACATCCCTGGAATTCCAGAAGAAAAGATGCTTCTGAGCTTGGACCTGCGGTTCGGCATCTGGCTTTGCTTGACTGTGCCATCTCACGGCTCTCCTTCCCTGCTCTATTCTGGGGTCCCTAAGGACAGGAACCAGGGCTTGCTTTGCTTTCCTGTCACTCTCTGATTCCCTCCCCTTTCTGATCTCTTCCCCTCCAAGTGCTTGGCCAGCCTCATCATCCACACTTGTCTTCCTTAGCTGGAGGCAGGAGCTGTCGCCGCCCTTCCCTCCCTGCTCTGCAGACATGTGACGTGGCCCTTGAGGAGGGTCCCATGTCCAGGTGATGCCGTAGGGAGTCTCAGGGCAGGGGTGAAGGGGGACGGGCCCCCACACCTGGATCAACCTTCCCGTGCCCTGCCTGGGTGGAGACTTGCTGTTTGTCCTCAGAGACTTGCATGTCGCATGCCTGGCTGGACTGGCTGGACCCCAGTCTGGAGCTTTTCCAGACTGAAACTGTCTCTCGCCACCCCCAGAGGCTCTGTTCAGCTGAGCAAGGCCTTGATCAGCAGCACGTAGTGTTTCAGCTTCATCTTCTGAATTCGGGGTGAACTGCTGTTCCTGATAAGCCTGGAGCTGCGCAGAAAGCTCTCTTCTTGGTGGTTTTTCTGGTGAGGCTTCTTTAAGCTGAGCATGAGGCCTCTGAAGAGGGAAGGCTGCCGTGTTTGCCACCTGAGGGATACACAGACATCTCCCCAAACCCCGCCACCCTGGAAGTGAAACCAGCCCCGTAGAAGCCCTTCGAGGGGAACAGGAGTGTGGCGTATGCAGGTGTAGCAGTTGCTGGCTTAGCCGGTCTGGGGTGATGGTTGGGTCCCACCTTGGCCTTGAAGACTTCTTGACTGGGGAGTCAGAGAGAATTAGGTGTATGCTATTGACCAGTGAGCAAGTTTCTTTCCTTTCAGGAGATCTGCCATCTGAAGCCTGACTCTGTGTGATCCAAGGCAATTTACTCAACCTCTCTGAGCCTCAGTCTCTTTGCTCCATCAGGGCAAGAAAGCTCTCAGGCTCTATGGGTAGAGTGTGAGCAGATACTTTGAGAAAAATAGTGAAATCCACAGTGCTGGTCATCACCAGGATGCCATCACTCTGGGCTCTTGCCAAGGGACTGGTACTGGAATTCTTGTCTGACTTGGCTCAGATGCATCCATCCATCTACCCATCACTCATTCACCCACCCACCTGTCCATCCATCCATCCACCCATCAACCTGACCATTCATCAGTCTGTCCACCCATTCATCCATCCATCCGTCACTCCATCCATCAGTCCATTCATCCATCCAATTGTTGATAATGTTAGGCACTACACAGGGCTGCAAAGATGACTGCATCTGTTCCCAGCCTTCAGAAGGTAGGACTCACAAAGATGTGCTTGTTTTGCCTGGCTCCCTATTCCTTCTGAATTTGTTGGATGGATGAGACATAAAGTTTACTATTCGTTACAGCTCAAGGAAAGCATGATGAATGCTGAGCAGAGGGAGAGATCAGGTCTGACTGGAGGGATTGGGAAAGGCTTCAGGAGGTGCCATTTAAGCTGAGCCTTGAAGGCTGCTCCAGTGTGGATGCAGTGATGGTGAGGCAGGAGAGCCTCTGTGTGTTGGAGAGACAGAGATGAGGCTTGATGGGCATCTCTCTTAAGGGTCTTCCCTTAGCGGAGGGGCTGGATTTGGACCTCTTTTCCCACCTTGGGGCCCAGCCTGCCCTGTGGGTGTTGTCCCCAGTTTGAGTCTTTGCTCCTGGGAGGCAAACATTCTCTATGCTGGACAAGGGCAGCTTGAACACAACCACAGAGGAAATCAGAGAAAGGCCATCTCTGCCCAGACCCTGGAGAGCTGTTTCTGCACCCACGTGGGCTTCTCATGCCATTAGCATGACCACTTCCACAGATAGCACAGAGCCAGGAGCATCAACACCCAACGGCTCCATGGCTGATGGAAAGAGGGAGAAGTCAGCTGGGGGGTCCATGGGCAGATCAAAGGCTTGGCCTCTTGGGACCACCGTTCCCCAAGCAAGCTTTCGGGAAACTTGGCCCAGCTTAATGAGCGCAGCAAACAAAGTTGTGGGGCTGAGTGATTGGTATGCATTGTTTTGTTTCTTTCATTAATTCCTGCTGCCATTCGGGATGCAGGGATGAACAATAGCAGGGGCCTGTTCAGATCAATACCAGATTGCTGATAGTGCCTATCTGTTCTTGGACCAGATTATTTGATAAATGGCGTGGTCCATACATTGTGACAGGTGTTCGCTGTACAGCCCAGACCAAGCTGGTTTAGTGGAGCCCCTTCATGGGAAGCCAGGAAAGCACAGAGAGTATTTCCTTTTTTTAGTACAAATCCACATAGAAATGGTTGCTTTTAAGCTATAGATAATGAATTTCTAGCAAGAGAGGGTGGCGGAGGGGACAAAAAGGATCTGGACTTTACTCTCCCCCACACCAAAGAATTATTTTCCCGCACAGCATGGGGTTTAGCTGGGCCCTGGCGTGGATTGTGGCTCTAAAAGGGGAGAATGTGAAGGGTTTTATTTTGAAGGCAGGGCAGCCACTGATGGAGTAATTGGTTTCCAGGTGGAAGAAGCTACTGTCCCCTGAGCTGTGGATGGGCCCTTGGGGGAACACTGATGGCTGGAGGTGGGGCTACAGAGAGTGAGTGGGGCCAGTCTTGCTGGGGCACAGACGAGTTTGGGCAGACAGGGCACTGTGTAAGGTCAGAGCCCCTGGACCAAGGGAGCTGTGCTGCTGGACGGTTGTCACGTCCAGTGGCTCTGCACCAGCCTAGCACTGGTACCCTCCAGTCGATTCCTTCTGCGGCTTTCTCACTCCTGGGTGTCATGCTCTGCAGTTCAGTCTCAAGGGCTAAGTTTCCAGGCCTGAGAGGTTCGAGTTGCCCCCACCTTTCTTGTTCATTTTGTCCAGGGCAGGCCACACTCCCAGGGTGTTCCCAGTGTCTGAGAGTGAAAAGCGGAGGTACCAAAGGGACCTGGATCAATGACTGATGGATAGACAGATGGAGGTGGGCAGGAGACACCTGCAGGGCCACATCTGCCCGCACTTCCAGCCCCCACTTCCGGGTCCCAGGGAAGCAACTGGAACTCAGAGCATCCTTGGAGACAGCAGGACATGGTGTGTTGGTGGCGGGGGGTGGTGGTGGGGGTCACAGAGAACAAAGTGCTTCCACGGTGTTACCATGTTTGCACTCCCAGCATTCCTGCAACATGGGCTGGGCACGCCCCCTGCCCTGCTGACGCTGACTGCTCAGTGGCTGCCACCTGCGAAGAGGTCCCCTGGGCCTGTCTGCCTGCTCGGCCTCCCAGGTGAATGGTGGCCCATGGGCAGCAGCTGGGGAGCCAGGGATGGACTTTGCCTTCTTGGCTCTGAAACCCATGCGCGTGTACTAAGTTGCTTCAGTGGAGTCCAACTCTGCCACACTATGGACTGTAGCCCTCCAGGCTCCTCTGTCCGTGGGATTCTCCAGGCAAGAATACTGGAGTGCATTGCCGTGTCCTCCTCCAGGGGACCTTCCCCACCCAGGGGTTGAACCCATGTCTCTTACGTCTCCTGCACTGGCAGGCAGGTTCTTTATCCCTAGTGCCACCTGGGAAGCCCCTGAAATCCATACTCCCCCCTCAAAAAAGGGGCAGCCTGGAGGCCCTGAGGAGCCCTCCTTCTTAGGATGCGGATTCCTTTTCCAAGGACTTACTGCTGAACGAAAGGCAGTTACACAGGGGATGGTGACCCTTGTCTCCCAGAGTATGTTGAGGAGGTTGGGGCCTTGATCTATGGAATGTCAGGCGTTAGATTTTAGACTTTGTTTTTAAAAATCTCTAACAACCTCCTAAGGAATGATTTGACATCCTTAAGTTCAACACTGGCACAAAAAAAGCTTATGGCAAAATTAACATAAATCATTAGCATTAATCATGCAGGGTTATTGATAGCCGTACGCAGGCATGTATCACAATCCTGGCCAGGGACTCGGGTCGGGCGATATTTCTTCCAGCTGTCCCGGCCACATATGGTGGTGAAGCTGGCTTTCTTTTCTAATTTTCCTCCTCAGCTTGAGCTGTCAGAGCCACCCCCTGTTCCCATTCCCTTCCCCTCACGCTGGGCACTAACTTCCTTGTCTCCTCTGCCTTTCCTCTCTCTTCTTTAGAAACCAGATTTCTAGTCTGGGTCAGAATCCATCAATGTCCGTGGCTGTCACCCACCATGTGACTTGTGCAAAATAGCTGGGTGACAATTAACAATGGGTGGCCTACATAGATCAGGTTCAATTTGGTAGCCTTCACTTTTACTTACACATTCATCTCAAGCTGAGAAAAGACTCCCTTGCCCCCGCTGCCTGGATGCTGGTGTGCCCTTACCTTGCCACGCCTCACCAGCCCAAGATGCTGGGGACGGTGGATGGTATAAAAGTAGAATAGAGCAAGGAACGGGGTTTTATAGTCACTAGCAACACTGAAATATAATAGCAGGATGCATGTTACCTTTGTTGAAAAATGAGAGAGGGAATTCTGTTGGTCTGACCTTGCTGTATGTCTCTCCAACCACCCTGCATTTGTGGTTGTATTAACAGGAGTATAGTATAAAGAACATTGGAGGTGATGAGAAGGAGCTCTGTCCTACTGTGCTGATCAGATCACACTGAAAATTATTGTAGTCAGGAAAGATTGGGACAGGTTTAGATACATAGGACCAGGGTTATGTGAGGAGGGAATAGGAAATATTCAGCTCAGAATATACACACACTGGGCACCATAAGTTCTGACTTTCTGTGTTTGAAGAGCTTCCAGGGGAAGAGGCGGCCGTGAGTGCTGAGCAGCTCAGAGGACTAACTTCAGACAGGTGGCAATGTACCCAGAACAGGGTGCATCAACCCCAAACGGTATTGCCTCCAGAGGACCTGGGGAGTGAGTTCTCATCACCAGAGGTGTTCAACACAGGCTATGTGACCACTTGGAGGAAAGCTTGGGGAGGAATCAGAGTAAATGCCGGGACAGCTCTTGTGGAATGCTTGCTTGGTGTCCAATCATGGTTAGGTGTTAAAGGGAGGGGTCTGAAAGTCTTTCTGCACTCTAGGACACAGGATTCTAGAAAGAAACTTTCACATTATGGGAATATGGCATGTCAAGAACATCACCCACTTTATGCTAGATTAAACAAAAAGGAAAATGTTTTGGTTTTTGTAAACAAAAAATTCCAAGTCAGTTCTGCTTCAGGTAAGGTTTGATCCAGCAGATTATGGGATAACACCAAGGGGTCTCTTGGCATTGGGTTCCTCATCAGTACAATAATATCTCTCCCTCCCAATAGCTGTAAACACTTCCTTTCATGAATGCAAATGTTTCTGACATCAAAAGCTTTGTATCTATGCATAATCATCAACTACATAGCCAGAACTAGGCCATTAATTCCTGTGGTCAGGGTAAAGTCATATGTTGATGGACTTAGGAAACTTAGTGTCCAAATTTGGTGCTGCATCTAGGGTAAATCCCACCCAAGCTTCGTGACCAAGAATGGAAAGGAGTCCTTCATCAAAAGAAGTTTGGAGTATTATTTTACCAAAAAATTGAAGACGGCTGCAGGGTGCAAAAATGAAAACATACCCACTTTAGCCTGAAAGTGTCTGGTCCTGGAAAGACAGTTCCTCACCATAACTTTTCTCATCTCAGGTTTCCTGGTGGACCTTAGCATCTTTTATCTTTTCTCTGCCATCTTTTACCAAAACTTTTGCAGAGCTTGGATGTTGAGGCATCTTAATTTTCTTAGAGAAAATTAGAGGAGATTAATGCGGCTGACAAAGAGCTGCTGTCCAGATGCACAGCTTGTGGGGGCCACCATTTTGGAAGAACCACGGGGGCCAGTGCTTCCTCTCCCACGAGTGGTAAATCTACAAGATGCTCTTTGGAATGTGGCTTGCCTTGCACAGACCAGCCATGTCTTCATTAGATATGTCTAGCGTTCCAAGGCTTGCAGAACCTGGGCAAACAGGTCAGCGAGATTTCTTTAATTCAATCACAGGAGAGTTTCCACAGAAGCTGGTCCACGTCTTGTAGGACTGTCCACCATTCCCCAGGGTCCAGGGGCAGCCTTGCAGCGATCATAATCACTGAGAGTGGCACTGTCGACAGGCATGAATAGATCCCTTAATTTCATGGTTTAAAAATACGTTAGTTGACCTTAGTATAATTCCAATATTTCAGTCATTTACATGTCATGACTCAGTACTCATTCATTAAATATAGTGCTTTTCGAATGAAGAACGGAGATGAAAATTTTTCTTAATGATGACAAGTGATATAATTTACTTTTATTTCTGTCATATCATGGTGCCCATGAGCCTGGCCACGGCTGAGGGTCTGCCTGTGGCGCCATGGTGAGCTCCTTTTAGTAAAAGGCTCCACTGGACACATTATTTGAGCCAATACTGGTCATGTGTGTCTGAGTCATCCCCCACTTGGATCCTTGGCCCCGTTTGGTTTGAGCTCTTTGGCTCCATCAAAGGACCTTCCCAATAAAGTTGTACCTTCTAGAAGTAGGAGGTGTGGCTGGGGTGGGGGAGGGAAGGTGATAGCGGAGCGGGATGGATGCTGTTGAAAATCTTCGCCTTTGTGGCCCGGAGGGAACTGGACATAGGACTGGAGTGAGTGGGAGGATGGTCAAGATCCTATTTTCCTCAGTAGCGCCACCTCCTGGCCTGGCTGCATTGCTTGTTCNGGTTTTCCCTACTTTCTTCAATTTAAGTCTGAATTTGGAAATAAGGAGTTCATGATCTGAGCCACAGTCAGCTCCTGGTCTTGTTTTTGTTGACTGTATAGAGCTTCTCCATCTTTGGCTGCATAGAATATAATCAATCTGATTTCGGTGTTGACCATCTGGTGATGTCCATGTGTAGAGTCTTCTCTTGTGTTGTTGGAAGAGGGTGTTTGCTATGACCAGTGCATTTTCTTGCAAAACTCTATTAGTCTTTGCCGTGCTTCATTCTGCATTCCAAGGCCAAATTTGCCTGTCACTCCAGGTGTTTCTTGACTTCCTACTTTTGCATTCCAGTCCCCTATAATGGGTGTTAGTTCTAAAAGGTCTTGTAAGTCTTCATAAAACCATTCATCTTCAGCTTCTTCAGCATTACTGGTTGGGGCATAGACTTGGATAACTGTGATATTGAATGGTTTGCCTTGGAGACGAACAGAGATCATTCTGTCGTTTTTGAGATTGCATCCAAGTACTGCATTTCAGACTCTTTTGTTGATCATGATGGCTACTCCATTTCTTCTGAAGGATTCCTGCCCGCAGTAGTAGATATAATGGTCATCTGAGTCAAATTCACCCATTCCAGTCCATTTTAGTTCGCTGATTCCTAGAATGTTGACGTTCTCTCTTGCCATCTCTTGTTTGACCACTTCCAATTTGCCTTGATTCATGGACCTGACATTCCAGGTTCCTATGCAATATTGCTCTTTACAGCATTGGACCTTGCTTCTATCACCAGTCACACGCACAACTCGGTATTGTTTTTGCTTTGGCTTCATCCCTTCATTCTTTCTGGAGTTATTTCTCCGCTGATCTCCAGTAGCATATTGGGCACCTAACGACCTGGGGAGTTCCTCTTTCAGTATCCTATCATTCTGCCTTTTCATACTGTTTATGAAATATATATAAAATTGAGTTAAATGAATATTATCTTTTAGCAATTGAGGAAATTTCAACACTGTCATTTTCAAATGTGGCTGATGCAGGCTAAAGTAGATATGTCAGGATAAATTGGAGAGTTTCTAGAGATAAAGATTTCCTTCCTATTGTCATATCTGAGATCCTGTTTTTCAGAAAGTATATTTTGACAAAGCATCAGAGGTAGTTTTATGTGGTTCCCTCCCTCCACCCCTCCCTAGTAAAAGAATATACCCTAATAGAATGGATAAAGTCACCTACATATGAATGAGTTACATTCCAACAGCATTATCATAAATCCAATTTGTTCACAAGTCAAACAAAGTTAGCCTAGGTACGCAGCTAATACAACTGGCTCTATAGTACCGCATGTGTGTTAGTCACTCAGTCGTGTCTGACTCTTTGTGACCGCATGGATGGTAGCCTGCCAAGCTCTTTTGTCTATGGGATTTCCCAGGAAAGAATACTAAAATGGGTAGCCTTTTCCTTCTCTAAGGGATCATCCTGACCCAGGGATTGAACCCAGGTCTCCTGCATTGCAGGCAGATTCTTTACTGTCTGAGCCACCAGGGAATTTTTATAATGCTTTTCACACAAGTAATGCATTAAAAAAAAACAACCAAAAAATAAAGACAAAATTTTTAATCCTATGCTGCAGCACCTTACAAAGTTCAGTAGTACTATATAGTTGGCATACAGAGGCTGGCATTTGATGAACTGGAAAGATTTATTGCATGGAGGAGGGAGGATAGGTGGGAGGTGGTAGACCTAAAGGATCATCAGCAGTAGGAGATGGAAGGCAAGCTGCAATTTCACTCATGCCTGATGCTGATGGCATAGGTTCTGATTCCTTGCTTGGACCAGATGCACATTTGCATCTTTGAAAGTTCACAATTTGAAGGGTCGTCTGTAGGGGAATTACTGTACTGACACTGAGATGGTGATTTTATATCTGAAATGATCCTATGTGCTCATTTAAGCCATAGGTTCATACAACGCATTTTTGTATTTTTTCCTTAAGGGAATGATTTATTGAGTTATTATTTACTTAATAGTTTGAATATAATTTTAGATTTTAAAATGTTACTTGAAATGCCTTTCAATTCACATGTTCTTTAAGAACTACTCCTTTATTTAGAATAAATTTCACATATAGCATTTTTTCAAGGACAAAATTCTTAAACATTTGTTGAGAGAAATGGTAGTACATGTGAATAAGATATAAAATATAGTTTCCTATGGGGATGATATCAGAGGGAAATATAAGAGGGCCATGTATAAGTTTGCCTACATACATAGGCACACACGTTTAAGGTTCATCAGCAACTAGCAAACACTTATCTGTGCTGAAAACTCTTGAGTTTAATGTTATATTTACAAAACTGATGGGTTCTGTTTTCATTGAAGGCTGTTAGCATATGTTTATTGAACCTCACAAAATGATATTGTACTTGTGTTTATTCTTTGCTCCTAAGATTCATTTTTGTTATTCTTCAAAGAATTTTTGATGTTCCAACAGACCCTAATTGATGGCATTTGAATATATTGTGGATCACTAATTCTGCCCAAATTTTGATTTACAAGGTAAAAGATTCAGAGGGATATATTTAATTTTTGTGTTGAAAAAGAACAGGGTTGTCAGTTTTCCTTATGACTGAAAGAAAATGATGTCCCTCTTAGACCTTTAGCATGAAACTTTTATGTATGCAAGTTTGAAGGTAGAAATTTTAGAGAAATATTTCATTCCTGTTGGTTTTAAGATAATTATTTTGTCTGCCTTAAACTAAACATTTTTCAGAGAAAGTGCAAGTGCTGAGCTTCCAAATCTAAACTTGATTTTAAATGTGTAAATCAAATATACATAACTCATGTGATATGCACATGGAAACATTTTAAGCATTTTTTGATATCTAGACCCCAACAATATCTGTTAACCCTCTTTTTCAGATGGTGAAGAATAATATCTTGATTAGATTTTATAATTTCATAATCTTTTAAATTAAAAGCCTTATTTCAATCCTGTTTATTTTGAATTTTGAAAGTCAAGTCTGACTTAAAGCCCTTCTTATTCTTTCCGTCTTTCTCAAGCTTCATTTATTCTCTCCAATTGCTTTCTCTCTGCTTCCACTGTGTGTGTGTGTGTGTGTTTAGACGTAGATATGGTCAAGGATGGAGTCAGAGTGATATGGGAGTGAAGGCATTTTGGTCTTACTGTAGAATCTCCTCCTCCATTCCTAGATTTTCTGGTATTCTGGGCCCTATAGATTGTCAAAATTACTCTTGATCTAGTAACTGCTTTTAAATAAAAACTCAAGATATAGAAATGGCTTACTTGAACTTTTAAAGATATAGAAATCAAACTTAAAAATATACCTCTTACTACTTTTCTCTTCATGTTTTTCATTCTTTTCACATTTTTTTACTTCATATCCTTCCCTTCAACGACAGAGCACTCTTTATGTCATAAGGAGAATCATCCTGTTTTTTGAACTATTTCACTTTGTGCTCCCCTCAATTGTGTCTTTGATTGAAATGTCTTTTGGGAAGGACTCTTGTTTCTCCCTAGTAGGTTCTTCCCTGGAGGCTCAGATGGTAGAGAAT
Organism: Oreotragus oreotragus; assembly: GCA_006410675.1. Lineage (NCBI taxonomy): Eukaryota > Metazoa > Chordata > Mammalia > Artiodactyla > Bovidae > Oreotragus > Oreotragus oreotragus. Next base: position 106,319 of record SJYX01003207.1, read on the forward strand.
CTGCCTATAATGCAGGAGACCTGGAACTGATCCCTGAGTCAGGAAGATCCCCCAGAGAAAGGGACTGGCTACCCACTCCAGCATTCTTGCCTGGAGAATCCCATGGACACAGGAGCCTGGTGGGCTACAGTCCATGGAATCACAAAGAGTTGGACATGACTAAGCCACTTAACACTGGCAGTGTACAGAGAGAATTATGCAAGAAGCTATAACAATTATTAGTAACAGCATGGCATATTTTAGGTGTCAGCATAAGGATGGGATTTTTCTTAGAAAAAGCCTTCAGATAGTGTGTTTGATCCAGAGTGTCAAAGCGTTAGTGTCTGGAGAGATGTTTAGAAAGTGGCATGCTTATTACTGAGTGCATATTATTAGAAGAATCATCTGCTGAATGTGTGATGAAAATTTAGCCCAGCCAGGAAATTGGATGTTCAGCCTGACATGCCACCTCTAATTTACGTCACCGCTGGATTCAAATCACATAGGTTTGGCACAACTAAGTGACCTTTTTTAAAATATTCATGCCATTCTCATCTTCTGGGTCATTGTGTTCCTATTCACATTCAAATGAATTCCTTATTAATTATACTACTGGCTTCAATAACATTTTTGGTGAACAATGAATTTGTGAATATGATGCAGTCTTTCCTAGCAGCCAGATGGTTGAGTTAGCCAAATTCCCTTGGCTAATTAACGTCTAGATGTGGTTTTTATCACACAAGAGCAGAACTTCTGTGACCTTGGGGTAACTCTCTTCAGCCCACAGTGGATTTGATGCTATTGAGGAACACATCAGAAATTATTCTCTGTACCAATGGAGCTTCTGTACTAAAATAAGTAGAACATATAGATATAAATAGAGATTAGAGTTAGTACTAATTGAGTGAAAATTATATTGATGGGGCTAAGTAATGCTGAGTAATGGATTGACTTCAAATAACAATATTTGATGAAGAGATTGCATTGAATTAAGAGTTTTTTCACTGAAGGAAAAGTTATGGTTGGGAGGAGGGAAGGAGGGCTTTGATAGACCAGGGACCTGTGATGGAGTGGTGGTGAGGAGGACAGAGTTAGAAAGCTGTTGACCTGGATACAAAGTGGAATCTGCGGTGTGGGCTGCTCATGGAAGTGAAAGTGGAAGAAAGTGGAAACCAGGGAGGGTAATGGCACAGAAGTGAACCTGGGAAGATGCAGAGCAGTTGGAAGAGATCCATGAAACACACAATCGGTGGAGTTATTTTACTCTGTGAAACAAATTGAAACCTTCTGTTGATTCTTGAGTCACAGTGTTATGATCGAGATAAATGTCACATGAAGGAAGAGACAGATTCTAGAGGCAGGGGATCTCTTTCGATGATGATGGTTAGTTTTCTTTTTAAACCTTTGATTTCTAACTCATAATAGGAAAGTTTTACAGGTACACATGGAAAATACACATGATTACAACTGAGGGTGCAGAAAGCCTAAACAGACAGTTCACTCTCTGTTAGCTGGTACATAAACTGAAATTCACTGAAAGTGGCAGCTGTTGTTTTAGGATGTTTTACAGGTTTAGATATTTCACTTTTTTGAAGTAGAGTTTTAAATTATGTAAAATATTTACTTAGCTCCAAGTCAAGCTAGGAAAAAGTCACTAAAGTCTTGCTTCTTTCCTTGGTCTATTAATCCTTTTCTCCTGATCCCTACATAAGTAAAATTTTATTGTTTTTTTATTGTATATTTCCATGGTATTTATTTTAAAATTTTAATAAAATGGATACACATATACAACCCACTTTTTCATACATATAGTGTCAGTCTATAAATAATATTCAGTACTTTTTTCACTTTAAGAGTATTCTAGAGCTGCCTGTATCTCTCTGTCAGTCAAGATATAGACATCTGTCTCATTCTTTAGAGCTGCATAGTTCCACTTTGAGTGAATGTAAAATAAATTCCTTAACTAGTTCCTATTGACAGATATTTAATTAACATGACAACTAATAGCCTTACTTATGGGATATTTTGTATATTTGCCAGGATCTACATGAGAATTCTGAAAGTCAAAGGCTAACACACAGATAAATCAGAAAAATATTTTCAAATTCTTCTACATAGGAATACATCATTTTGTTTCACTATAACAATGAATGAGAGAATTTATTTTCTAAGAACTGTCTTTATAGCACATTTTCTCAATCATTTAGATTTTTACCAGTTGGATAGCTAAACATGGTATTTAATTATAGCTTCATTCGCTTTCTATAATTTTTAGTGAAGGTGGGCAATATTCATATGTTTAAGAATAATTTGTATATACTGAATGTTAATCATGTTTTTATATAATTTCTTCATTTTTCTAATAGACTGTTGTTCTTTTAATTCCAAGATTGGGAGTTTTTCATAAAAATCCAAAATTTTATAGTTTAGTATACATTTTTTTCTATTTTTACTTATATTTTTCATTTCTGTTATATTATTTGTCAACAATTTCTTATTCTGCTATAGCTTTTGAATATTTGCAAGTTACTAAGTAATTTACCCACATTTTCTTTTAATACTTGTGTGGTTCTATATTTGAATTCAGAGTTCGGATCCATTTGGAACGTATCTTGGTTTTGGTGTAGGATAAATCTAATTTTTTATATAAGCATATAATTGTTGCCTCATTGGTTATTAGTAAGTCAATATTTTCCTCCACTAATTGAGATGCTGCCTTTATTGTCTACTAAGTGTTTGTATGTAAAAATGTCTATTGATTCTTCATTTGGTTTCATTGACCTGTCTTTCTGTTCATGTACAAACGCTACTATTGAACAACAGACTGGTTCCAAATAGGAAAAGAAGTACGTCAAGGCTGTATATTGTCACCCTGCTTATTTAACTTATATGCAGAGTACATCATGAGAAATGCTGGACTGGAAGAAACACAGGCTGGAATCAAGATTGCCGGGAGAAATATCAATAACCTGAGATATGCAGATGACACCACCCTTATGGCAGAAAGTGAAGAGGAGCTAAAAAGCCTCTTGATCAAAGTGAAGGAGAAGAGTGAAAAAGTTGGCTTAAAGCTCAATATCCAGAAAACGAAGATCATGGCATCCGGTCCCATCACTTCATGGGAGATAGATGGGGAAACAGTGGAAACAATGTCAGACTTTATTTTTTTGGGCTCCAAAATCACAGCAGATGGTGACTGCAGCCATGAAATTAAAAGACGCTTACTCCTTGGAAGGAAAGTTATGACCAACCTAGATAGCATATTCAAAACCAGAGACATTACTTTGCCGACTAAGGTCCGCCTGGTCAAGGCTATGGTTTTTCCTGTGGTCATGTATGGATGTGAGAGTTGGACTGTGAAGAAGACTGAGCACCGAAGGACTGATGCTTTTGAACTGTGGTGTTGGAGAAGACTCTTGAGAGTCCCTTGGACTGAAAGGAGATCCAACCAGTCCATTCCGAAGGAGATCAGCCCTGGGATTTCTTCGGAAGGAATGATGCTAAAGCTGACTCCAGTACTTTGGCCACCTCATGCGAAGAGTTGACTCACTGGAAAAGACTCTGATGCTGGGAGGGATTGGGGGCGGGAGGAGAAGGGGACGACGAGGATGAGATGGCTGGATGGCATCACGAACTCGATGGACCTGAGTCTGAGTGAACTCCGGGAGATGGTGATGGACAGGGAGGCCTGGCGTGCTGCGATTCATGGGGTCGCAAAGAGTCGGACACGACTGAGCGACTGAACTGAACTGAACTGAACAGCCGAAAACCCAAACAGCCAGCGTGCCCGCGCATGCGCATTGCAGAGGCCAATGGGCGAGGTGGAGGGTGGAGCTGGGCGGGCAGAGAGGAGAGCGTCAGTTGGACGAGAAGAGCCACGCCCACCACGCAACGTCTCTGCGCACGCGCCGAGCGCCAGCTCCTGGTATTTTAGACGCGTCTGCTGTCGCCCTGTTCAAATCGTGTCAGGACGTCGGTCGTGGATGATTGGGGTCTTCGTTTGGGGAAGAGCGGTGAAACTATCTTCGTCCGTAGCTTCTACAGGAAGGCGTGCGTCGGGCCTTTCTCTCATTGAGTGAGGCGTCGACGGCCTGTGGTGGGTCTTCTGGTGACAGGGTGCCCCCGCCAGTACCTTAAGACGTGTGCGTCCCCGGGCCTGTGTGAGCCCCGCGGGTGGGGGATGGAAGGAGGCCGGGCGGGAAGGCCGGCCGCAGGCGGCGCCACTGCCCGGAGGCCAGGAGGTTATTTTTCTCCTCGACCCGGGGCCGCCCTCGCGACTCATTCCGGAACTTACCTTTTTTTCCTTTTCCCGTTTGTTTTTAGGAACTGAGTTTCTGGCAAGGGATACTCGTAGAAGAGTTAGCTGCCGGCCGAGATGTCCAGCTACGTGAACGACCTGTGGCCGGGTTCGCCGCCCAAGGCCTCGCCCTCGTCCTCGCGGTCGGGCCCGTGCAGCCGGCCGTCGTCGGCCTCCGGGAGCCGCTCTTCGTCGCGTTCCAGCGTCTCGAGCCGGTCGTGGTCCCGGAGCCGCAGCCCGCCCGGGCGGAGGAGCCGCTCCAGGTCTCGCTCGCGAAGGCGCCACCAGAGGAGGTACCGGCGCTTCTCGCGCTCTTACTCGCGGAGCCACTCGCGTTCCCGCAGCCGCCGGTATCGGGAGAGGCACTCCGGCTCCGTCCGGAGGTCCTACCGGTCGCGCAGCCGCTCCCGCGGCCGCTTGTATTACCGAAGGGCCTACGCCATCGCGCGAGGCCGCCGCTACTACGGCTTCGGCCGCACGGTCTACCCCGAGGAGCGCAGAAGCTGGAGGGGGCGATCCCGGAGCAGGTCGCGCAGCCCACCCACCTTTCGCCTGAGCGAGAAAGGTGAGTCGTTGGAGAGGCCTTCGGGGAAAGAGGAAGGCCCCCAGCGGGTTAATAGTTAAGACTCCGGTACGGTTGGCATCCAGTTTTAAAATGGACCGCTTTCTTTCCCCCTAGGGCTTAACACCGTGCGTGTTAAATGGCTCTGTGGAGGCCAGGTCCGGGTGGACCAGCTCTCAAAATGCTACTGATTTATTGACCAAGCTTTTGATTATTGGTGGCTCAGACGGTAAAGCGTCTGTCTACAATGCGGGAGACCTGGGTTAGATCCCTGGGTCGGGAAGATCCCCTGGGGAAGGAAATGACAATCCACTCCAGTACTATTGCCTGGAAAATCCCGTGGACACAGGAGCCTAGTAGGCTGCAGTCCATGGGGTCGCAAAGAGTCGGACACGACTGAGCGACTTCACTTTTCCTTTCCTTTGATTATTGAGGGAAGCTTACTTTTCTAAACAAAAGAGGTAGAATTCTCTTTCCGTAAATAGAAATATATTTTATACGTGGAGATACTGTTTAAATATCTTTATATTACTAGTGTAAGAACACTTTGTGATTTTGAGTTTTTTTGGAGAAACGATTTTGTGTTTCTTTTCGTAGATCGAATGGAGCTGTTAGAAATAGCCAAAGCCAATGCAGCAAAAGCGTTAGGAACAGCCAGCTTTGACTTGCCAGCTAGTCTCAGAAGTGTTCCTGTATCTAAAGAAAGAAACCAGGAAACAGGTGTACTGAATAATGGTGCAAAGTCTGAGGTAAGTATTTTGTTTATTTTAAAAATAAACTTAATCTTCAGACTTCATCTCTAAACTTAATATTAAAATAAATAAGCTCTTCAGAAGACTCCTACCAGAAAAAGCTGATTATCCATTTCTATTCCATTTACCCTAGACTGTTTCTTGGAATGGCTAGCTAATATAATTTAAATAACAGACCTGACNCCACATGGACTGTAGTCCACCAGGCTTATCTGTCCATGGCATTTTCCAGGCAAGAATACTGGATTGGGTTGCCATTTCCTTCTTCAGGAGATCTTCCTGATCTAGGGATCAAACCCATAGCTCCTGCATTGACAGACAGATTATTTACCACTGATCCACCAGGGGAGCCAATTATAATCAATTTATCTGGAGGGAAGATGTGGGGTGGGAGGTGGGAGGGGGGTTCATGTTTGGGAGTTCGTGTAAAAAAATAAATAAATACAAAAAAAAAGAAAATATAAAAAATTAAAAAAGTAAAAAAATAAAAAAAAATACTGATGGCATTTTTTGTCATAATCACATTGCATTTATAATTTTACCTATGGAAAGTAAATGACATTTTTGTTTTTCTATTCAAGAGCATGATATATCTTTAATTTTGTTCTATTAAATCTTTGAGGGTAATATTTTTCCTTATAAAAGTTTTATATATTATATTAAATTTATGCATAGTTATTTTTATTTTCAATCTATTAATGGGATTTTACATTATACATAATAATTATTTTTTCTATCTATGAAGACTATTAATTTCTATACGCTAACTTTCTATTTTTCTAATCTTTTGGCAACTTTTCCATTGGCGCTATTGTTGTTTTTCAGTATCCCCTCGTACCATAGACAAATGGAGATAGTTTTCATCTTATTTTTAAAAATCTTTTGCTTTTAATTGCTTTTTGTTTTCTAATCGCTTTGTCAAGCAGATCCAATACAATTAAATAGTTAAATAGTAGTAGAGATAGAAGGGGGTTTTGGTTCCATTTACGTGAATGTTTCTAATTTCCTCATTATGACACTAATTTAAAGCCAAATGCACATCAGCTTTTTATAAGCTGTAGCATTTTTAAAATTTATTTATTTTTAATTGGAAGATAATTGCTTCACAATATTGTGTTGGTTTCTACATCAACATGAATCAGCCGTGGATACACATATGTCGCCACCCTCTTGAGCATCTCTCCCACCTCGCACTCCTTTAGGCTGTCACAAAGCACCAGATTTTGTGTTCCCTGCATCATACAGCAAATTTTCACTGGCTAATTTCACATATGGTAATATATATGTTTTAATGGTACTCTCTCTCTGAGTCCCACCCTCTCCTTCCCTGTCTGTGTCCACAAGTCTGTTCTGTGTCTGCATATCCATTGCTGCTCTGCAAATAGATGTATCAGTACCGTCTTTCTGGGTTCCATAGATATGTGTTAATATATGATACTTGTTTTTCTCTTTCTGATTTACTTCACTCTGTATAATAGGTTCTAGGTCACCCACCTTAATAGAACGAAGTCAAATACATTCCTTTTTATAGCTGAGTAATATTCCATTGTGTGTATGTATCACAACTTCTTTATCCATTCATCTGTTGATGGACATCTAGGTTGCTTCCATGTCATAGCTATTGTAAATAGTGTTGATGAACATTGGGGTACATGTGTCACATCAGGTTTTAAGAAAACTATTTCATTTATCCATTTCTTAAAAATTAAAAATTAGTATTTGATGTGCCAAATGCATTTTTATGAAAAGATCATCCTCTTGATATGATTATGTAAGTTTTCTCTTTATATATCTTGATGTGATGACTATATTAAAAGATTTCTTAATATTGAAACTCTTTTGCCTTTCTTGAATAAATTTTACTTATTTTAGAAGTGATTACTTTTTAATTATCTTCTTTCAGTTTTCTTTTAAAATCTTCCTTTTTAAAATAAACTTTATTTTTATATTAAATTAAAGTTCTCAGCCAACTTGAGAGAAAGGTACAAAGATTTTCTATCTACTTCCTGCCCCTAAATATGGATAGCTTCCCAATTATCAACCTCCTCCACCAGAGTGAGACATTTTTTGCTACAATTGCTAACCTACATTGACACATCATAGTCAATCAATGTCAGTAAGTTTACATTATGGTTTCCTTTTGGTGTTAAGCATTCTGAGTATGAACAAATGAATAATAAGATGTATTCATCATTCACACAGAGTATATTCACTGCCCTCAAAATCTGTGCTCAGCTTATTCACCTCTTTCCCCATTTCAAACCCTGACAACCGCTGATCTTTTTATCATCTCCATAGTTTTGCCTATTTCCGAATATTATATAGTTGAAATCAGACACTATACTACCCTTGTCAGATTGACTTCTTTCGCTTGTTCATATGTATTTAACATTCCTCTATGTCTTTTCTGACTTGGAATTGCCATAACAATTTGCCATTACAGAAAGAATTTAAGCCAGTGTGCCCTACTGCCTAAAGTAAAGGGAGAAAGAGAAATAGTCTGTACTATCTACCCAACATTTTTTTGTATTTAGATAAAATGAAGCAAGAGAATGTATTAAATCATATTTTTGTTTAGAAATCATCAGAATAATTGCTCTGTAATTTATTTAATGACACAAACCAGCTTTCAAAGATACTAAATTAAATTCAAACTCTAGTGCTTTGTGTGTATGTGTGTGCATGTGTGTATGTGAGCATATATTGCTCGTCTATTTCTCTGCCACACATGGATTACTAATGTCTTAATGCTTTCATATAATTGGGGTTAAGTCAAACTGATTTTCCCTTAGATTCAGGAAAAGTTATTCAGAGATGCAGTGTGAAAAGTTTAACAAAGGAATGAAAAAAAGATATACATTTTAAAATTTTCAGTGAAATGAAGAGTGAAATTGATCGACTACATCCACTCTTTTTATTACTTTGAGTAATCTGTATGGTTATGAAATGTTATTTTGAGTGCACATCATTTGAGTTAGTAATAACTGCATTTCAACAATTCACATTTTGTGAGTAATTGTATGTGCTTCTACGTTAGCTGTTTCTTTACAAATGTGCAATAGTCATTATAAAAAATGTTTATAAAAAGGAAGACTGCCACTAAAGTTTAAGAAAATCTGAGTATTCAATTTATGGATATTCAAAAAAAGATGATAATATATATCTCTCTTTGACTGAGAAAGTGGGAAATTATTTATTAATTTCATTTTCTATATATCATCTCAATAATGTCAAAAGACTATGGAACTAAACTGAGAGCACATTTGATGTAGTAAGGTTAAGAGGTCTATGAATCTATTTCTCAGAGGCATTCTTTGAAGAAAGATTCTGAGATATTTGGTTTTGTTTGTGTGAATTTTGAATTTTCTACCAAAAGTTTACTCACTAATGACCTGTCAATACCTTTCATCAGTGAGTTTCAAGTGTTATTTGCCAAATGCATGGCAATGATTTCAATATTAGTATTGATTAAAATGAATATTCTTCTTAATTGGTGCAGAAATATAACCTTTACAGACAAACCTAACATTAGTATAGTACATGCTAGCCTGTTCTTTTCTTTTTGAAAAGCCTGCTTTTATTAAAAACTGTCTTTTGATAACGTAAACATACAAATTATATTCAGGTTTTTGTTCTGTGTGTGTATGTTTGTATTTAAGGTATTGATATGAAATGAGAAATTTAAAAATGAGAAAAAATTGAAAGGAGTCTTAAGTATTCTCTTGGAATAATTTCCTTGTAACTTTCACGATTCTGGTGCTGACAAGTGAATTTAAACATTAACATTCCTTTTCAATGTAGTTACCACCTAAGTCTAGTGTAATAATACAATGAAATCTACACTAATTAAATACTGGACTCCCAAGGGATAATGTCATACCAAGCAAATACTAAAAAATCCCTCCTGGTTTATTGTAATCCAATTATATGCTAAATTTTAAAGACTTTTCTTTAGCAGTGTTTGAATAACCAACAGCTTTCTTCACATTGTTCTTCTGGCTTGTTTTATGTCCATTTCAATAAATATGCATATGGTATCTAATTTAGAAAAATATTGTTCGAAGTTTAAATCTTCTTATAAGGAAGTACATATGAAATATAAAGCCATATATTATGGTAGAATATTAAGTAATTACACAAACTTTGTTTAATAAGAGGAATTGAATATGAAGTCGATTGTCTCAGCTATCAATCACCACACAATGAGCCACCACAAAATTTAAGAGCTTAAAATAGCAGCAACTGCTCCTCTCATGGTTATGTGGGTTGACTTGAGTTCAGTGGTGCTTGATAGATGTTTCTCATGCAATTTAAGTCAGATATCAGCTTAGCCTGCCATTATCTGAAATCTTGACTGAGCTGGACATACAAAATGGCTCACTTACATGGCTGGCAACTGGTGCTAGTTGCCATCTGGGGCATGTATACGTGAACTCTCTATGTGGCTTGGGAGTTTTACAGCATGGATTCTGGGATAGAGTGTTCCAGAGATGAGCATTCCAAAGAGCTCAACTTCAATAACTTTATATTTCTGTCACCCATTTCTTTTGAGATTAAGGTTACTGAAAGAAATAAATGTAATGAAAGGTAGAGAAGCCAAAAAACTCTGAAGATAGGATTTGAAGTGATTGGCTATATGAACAATAAACTTATCTAGAAAAAAATGGGAGAAATTGGAATTGAGAAAAGGATGTAAGTCAGTTGAAGATTCACAGATCTTTTGAACTCTAAAAGAGTTTTACTGTTTTACTTCTAAATACATCTAAACCACTTCTAAACCCATTGTTTTAAAATCCAGTCTAGCATCCAATCTTCTTCTTTCCTTCTTTCCTTAATACTTGCTTCATGACCTCAGTGGCACATCAAGTACCTTGAACCCTTCCTGTATTTTTCCTCAATTATAGCTTTCAAAGTCTTTGCCAAACAGCTTAGCTTCTATAAATCAATATAATACTTCAATGATTTTTTGACAAAACTCCTAATTTTCTATCTTCTTTTACTACCATTTTCTGCATCAAAGCAGCCATGTTTTTCGCTTCACAAAGTGACACAAGCATGCATGAGGTAGCCTTAAAAATGTATTTTCTTCAACATGAACTGGGCTTTTATTTCCATAAGCTTCTTGTCTCTTCTCAGAGTAACCATTGCAAATCTACTGTGTCCACTACATTGCCATTTAATTCATATTTCACAATTTGCAGATAAAAAAATTGCCTCTTCCAATGCATGAAACAAAACAGGCCATTCTGAACCTCATACCACCATATCCATAAACATCTGCATCCATCTTTATCTTGTGTCTCAGAATAATATGGAAATCTTGATCTATTCAAGGAAAATCCTTCAATCTAGAACCAAACCCTTCCATTCTCCCATAAAACTGGGAAAACTGGGATCTTTTTATTTTTTGCTAGTGGATTTTTCTTCTCATATGGACTAACCTATTTTCATTTCCAGTGTTAGCTTCCTTTTCTGCATACTCTTACTGAACTCCGTAAACAACCTTAAGTTCAACAACTATCCGCTTGTATATAACTCTCTAATCTCTCTCTCTATCCTAACTTCTTCTTCTTATATTTGAAACATTCATATCAGAATGCTTACTGGATATTTGTACTTCAATCCCATTATCCCTCAAGCTCAAACTATCCTAAGCCTAACCTACATGACCTCCAACCTTTATTCAAAACCCATTCATTATTTTCATTCCCCTTTCTTAGTGACTAATCATCCTATGATAAGTGACCCATGTCACAAACCTTGAAGTCACTCCACATTCCCTAATCTTGCCTCCAAGCACAAATCAGTTAATAACTAACTAGGATCTCCCTAGAGAAGGCGATGGCACCCCACTCCAGTACCCTTGCCTGGAAAATCCCGTGGACAGAGGAGCCTGGTGGGCTGCAGTCCATGGGGTTGCTAAGAGCCGGGCACGACTGAGCGACTTTACTTTCACTTTTCACTTTCCTGCATTGGAGAAGGACATGGCAACCCACTCCAGTGTTCTTGCCTGGAGAATCCCAGGGCCAGAGGAGCCTGGTGGGCTGCCGTCTATGGGGTCGCACAGAGTCAGACACGACTGAAGCACCTTAGCAGCAGCAGCAGGGTCTGGTGGCTCAGATGGTAAAGAATCTGCCTGCAATGCAAGGAGACCTGGGTTCAGTCCCTGAGTTGGGAAGATTCCCTGGAGGAGGAAATGGCAACCCCCACTATTTCTGCCTCCTTAATATATATTATGGACTCCCTCATAGCTCAGTAGGTAAAAAATCTACCTGCAGTGCAGGAGACCCAGGTTTGATTCCTGGGTTGGGAAGATCCCTGGAAAAGGAAATTGCAACCTGCTCCAGTATTCTTGCCTGGAGAATCCCATGGACAGAAGAGCCTGGCAGGCTACACTCCATGAGGTCACAAGAGTCAGACATGACTTAGCGACAAAACCACCACTACCAATATACATTATATTTGTTCTTTGCTTTCTATGCACACTGCTACTGCTGCCTTATTTCAGGTCTTTATCATTAGTTACTTTCTGAAATGTCCTGTGTTTTTTTTTTTTGATTTTTCTTCTCATATGGACTAACCTATTTTCATTTCCAGTGTTAGCTTCCTTTTCTGCATACTCTTACTGAACTCCGTAAACAACCTTAAGTTCAACAACTATCCGCTTGTATATAACTCTCTAATCTCTCTCTCTATCCTAACTTCTTCTTCTTATATTTGAAACATTCATATCAGAATGCTTACTGGATATTTGTACTTCAATCCCATTATCCCTCAAGCTCAAACTATCCTAAGCCTAACCTACATGACCTCCAACCTTTATTCAAAACCCATTCATTATTTTCATTCCCCTTTCTTAGTGACTAATCATCCTATGATAAGTGACCCATGTCACAAACCTTGAAGTCACTCCACATTCCCTAATCTTGCCTCCAAGCACAAATCAGTTAATAACTAACTAGGATCTCCCTAGAGAAGGCGATGGCACCCCACTCCAGTACCCTTGCCTGGAAAATCCCGTGGACAGAGGAGCCTGGTGGGCTGCAGTCCATGGGGTTGCTAAGAGCCGGGCACGACTGAGCGACTTTACTTTCACTTTTCACTTTCCTGCATTGGAGAAGGACATGGCAACCCACTCCAGTGTTCTTGCCTGGAGAATCCCAGGGCCAGAGGAGCCTGGTGGGCTGCCGTCTATGGGGTCGCACAGAGTCAGACACGACTGAAGCACCTTAGCAGCAGCAGCAGGGTCTGGTGGCTCAGATGGTAAAGAATCTGCCTGCAATGCAAGGAGACCTGGGTTCAGTCCCTGAGTTGGGAAGATTCCCTGGAGGAGGAAATGGCAACCCCCACTATTTCTGCCTCCTTAATATATATTATGGACTCCCTCATAGCTCAGTAGGTAAAAAATCTACCTGCAGTGCAGGAGACCCAGGTTTGATTCCTGGGTTGGGAAGATCCCTGGAAAAGGAAATTGCAACCTGCTCCAGTATTCTTGCCTGGAGAATCCCATGGACAGAAGAGCCTGGCAGGCTACACTCCATGAGGTCACAAGAGTCAGACATGACTTAGCGACAAAACCACCACTACCAATATACATTATATTTGTTCTTTGCTTTCTATGCACACTGCTACTGCTGCCTTATTTCAGGTCTTTATCATTAGTTACTTTCTGAAATGTCCTGTGTTTTTTTTTTTCTGCTTGCATCCTTGTTTCTTTCAGTCTGTCTTCTACCTGGTTGCTAGAGGATCTTAAAGAATAATATAAAGGCATCTCCACTGCCTATATATTGGAGTCTGAGTTCTTTGCCATCTCATAGAAGGCCTTTCTTATTCGAGCCTTGCCTTTCCTCTCCATGATCATTTTCCACAAATTCCTTTTAGCAACTATACTCTGGTCTAACAAAATTGCAAGTATCCTAAAAATCTTTTCTAAACATTTTTATGTGCTCTGTGCTCTTTGATATGAATGGCTTCTTTTTTGCTTTTATTCCTGAGTGAATACCTACCATTTAAGACTCATTTCATAGGCTTTCTCCTTCCTAAAGGCTTTGCTATTCTTTTTGTTCCATGTTCTACTCTTTAATAAGTACTTACCTCATTGTTACACCAATAAGTCTGCTCATGTTCCATCAAAACAGGTCCTTAAATGCAGAAATTATTCATCTAGTACTGAGACTAGTACTATACATACTTGTTGATTAAATGATTCTCAGATGTCCTGGAGGGATGTGACTGTCAGGAAATTTTTATTTGAATAAAGCAAAAGTAAGAGAGGTATGTTATATCAGCATCATTTTCCTAACTATTTTCCTTATATAACTCCTGATTGCAAAATTCAGACTTAAACTGAAGAAAATAGGAAAAACCACTAGATCATTCAGGTATGACCTAAATAAAATCCCTTACAATTATACAGTGGAAGTGAGAAATAGATTCAAAGAATTAGATATGATAAACAGTGCCTGAAGAACTGTGGACAGAGGTTCATGACTTTGTATAGGAGGCTGTGATCAAGACCATCCCCAAGAAAAAAGATGCAAAAAAGCAAAATGTTATCTAAGCAAGCCTGACAAATAGCTGACAAAAGAAGAGAAGTGAAAGGCAAAGGAGAAAAGGAAAGATATACCCATTTGAATGCAAAGTTCCAAAGAATAGCAAGAAGAGATAAGAAAACCTTCTTCAGTGATTGATGCAAAGAAGTAGAGGAAAACAATGGAATGGTAAAGAACTAGAGATCTCTTCAAGAAAGTCAGAGATACCAAGAAAACATTTCATGCAAAGATGGGCACAATAAGGGACAGAAATGGTATGGAGCTAATAGAAGCAGAAGATATTAAGAAGAGGTGGCAGGAATACACGGAAGAACTATACAAAAAAGATCTTCATGACCCAGATAACCACAGTGGTGTGATCACTCACCTGGAGACAGACATCCTGGAATGCAAAGTCAAGTGGGCCTTAGGAAGCATCACTATGAACAAAGCTAGTGGAGGTGATGAAATTCCCACTGAGCTATTTCAAATCCTAAAAGATGATGCTGTAAAAGTGCTGCACTCAATATGCCAGCAAATTTGGAAAACTCAGCAGTGGCCACAGAGCTGGAAAAGGTCAGTTTTCATTCCAATCCCAAAGAAAAGCAAAACCAAAGAATGTTAAACTACCACACAATTGCACTCATCTCACACACTAGCAAAGTAATGCTCAAAATTCTCCAAGCCAGGCTTCAACAGTGCATTAACTGTGAACGTCCAGATGTTCAAGCTGGATTTAGAAAAGGCAGAGGAACCAGAGGTCAAATTACCAACATCCATTAGATCATTGAAAAAGCAAGAGAGAGTTCCAGAAAAACATCTACTTTTGCTTTATTGACTATGCCAGAGCCTTTGACTGTGTGGATCACAACAAACTATGGAAAATTCTGAAAGAGATGAGAATACCAGACCACCTGACCTGTCTCCTGAGAAATCTGTGTGCAGGTCAGGAAGCAACAGTTAGAACTGGACATGGAACAACAGACTGGTTCCAAACAGGAAAAGGAGTACGTCAAGGCTGTATATTGTCACCCTGCTTATTTAACTTATATGCACAGTACATCATGCAAAATGTTGGGCTGGATGAAGCACAAGCTGGAATCAAGATTGCCGGGAGAAATATCAATAATCTCAGATATACAGATGACACCACTCTTATGACAGAAAGCGAAGAAGAACTGAAGAGCCTCTTGGTGAAAATGAAAGAGGAGAGTAAAAAAGTTGGCTTAAAACTCAGCATTCAGAAAATTAAGATCATGGCATCTGGTCCCATCACTTCCTTGCAAATAGATGAGGAAACAATGAAAACAGTGAGAGACTTTATTTTGGGGGGCTCCAAAATCACTGCAGATGGAGATTGCAGCCATGAAATTAAAAGACACACTCCTTGGAAGAAAAGTTATCACCAACCTAGACAGCATATTAAAAATCAGAGACATTACTTTGCTGACAAAGATCTGTCTAGTCAAAGCCACGGTTTTCCGGTAGTCATGTGTGGATGTGAGAGCTGGACTATAAACAAAGCTGAGCATCGAAGAATTGATGCTTTTGAACTGTGGTGTTGGAGAAGACTCTTGAGAGTCCCTTGGATTGCAAGGAGATTCAACCAGTCCATCCTAAAGGAAATCAGTCCTGAATGTTCATTGGAAGGACTGATGCTGAAGCTGAAACTCCAATACTTTGGCCACGTGATGCCAACTGACTCATTTGAAAAGATCCTGATGCTGGGGAAGACTGAAGGCGAGTGGAGAAGGGGACAACAGAGGATGAGATGGTTGGATGGTATCACTGACACAATGGACATGAGTTTAAATAAACTCTGGGAATTGTTGATGGACAGGGAGGCCTGCTGTGCTACAGTCCATGGGATCACAAATAGTTGGACACAACTGAGTGACTGAACTGAACTGAACTGAAAGTTTGAAAAAGTAAATAGTCATTCTTTATTCTTTAAACTATCATCATTACAAAGGTTGATAACTCAGTAACTTAGGAAACAAATGCCTGAAAGTGGACAGTAAATACTGTTGATTGTATTAATTTATCCTTTATAGGGAAATTTCTGTAGGTAGAAAACCAGAGCACTGATTTCTACACTGAAGTATAGTTTTGTTATGGAACCATCCTCAATGAACAAGAGATAAACTTTACTGATCCAGATTTTCACATCCGTATATAAGAGAAAGCATGCCTGGCTTTAGCAAAAACCACTATGTTTGCATTGTCTAAACCTCTGAGAGCTTCCATGACAGAGACAGGCCACATCTGATTATGGAAACATGGAGAAAGCACTTTATATTGTGGAAATGGCCCCAATTTCCGGCTAACAAATATAAAGTATGGTGAGTTTAACTTTTTTTTTTTTTTCTTCAGCCATCTGAAATAAGTCAGACTGCCTTTTCCTCCCTATGGGAACCAGACACTCTGAAGTAAACAAACAAACTTACTTCACTGAGAAAAATGGAAAAAAAAAAAAAAAGTTAGTGCTTTTTGTGTGTTTCTTTCCATTTCTTCTCTTCCCTTTTCCTCTTTTTTGTCTACTTCCCCTCTTCCTCCTCATCCTCCACTTTGTTTTCCCTTTTTTATTCCCCTCCTTCTTCCTTTTTCTTCTCCTTCTCCTTATTCCTTCTCCCTCTCTTTTTCCTCCTCAATCTCCTTTCCTCCTTTCTCCCCCTCCCTCTCCTCTTTCTTCTCATAACACACACAAACTTACAATGTAGAGGCACCAGTAGCCTTTCTTATTTAAATCAAGACTGCAATCTTACCCCCAAATTATGTAAATATAATCCAGCAGTTGACATGATGGTAGATTTTTAACATTATGGATTTTGTCTTCATACTTGTCAAGCTCTTAAATTTCTCATTTGTCATAATTTGTTTTTCATTTAGGCGCTAAACCCAAGGAATGGCTCATTTATAACAAAATATTACTTTTAGATGCTCTATCCTTGCTTCTTTCCAAATATCAACAGCACATTTTTGCTTCAGAACAACATATTATTATCAGGATTCTCTTAGATCATATTTGTCCTGTAAGTTCAATTAATAAAATCAGCCCTTGTTTTAATACTTGTTTAAACCATTTCAATGGCATTCATTTCATTTCAGTTCCTCGGTCGTGTTGGACTCTTTGCAACCCCACAGACTGCAGCATGCCAGGCTTCCCTGTCCCTCACCAAATCCTGGAACTTGCTCAAATTTATGTCCATTGAGTCGGTGATGCCATCCAACCATCTCATCCTGTTGGCCTCTTCTCCTCCTGCCTTCAATCTTTTCCAGCATCAGAGTCTTTTCCTATGAGCCAGTTCTTCTTCGCATCAGGCAACAAAATACTGGAGTTTCAGCTTCAGCATCAGTCCTTCCAATGAATATTCAGGACAGATTTCCTTTAGGATTGACTGGTTGGATCTCCTTGCAGTCCAAGAGACTCTCAAGAGTCTTCTCCAATGCCACAGTTCAAAAGCATCAATTCTTCTGCACTCAGCTGTCTTTATGGTCCAACTCTCACATACATACTTGACTACTGGAAAAACCATAGCTTTGACTAGACGGACCTTTGTCATCAATGGCATTTAATGTCAATGGCATTAAGAAAAGAGCATATGTCAAAAGTGTCTTGGTTCTAAGGGAGGGTACAGGAGTACAATAGTCTGCCTAGACCTATTGGTTTAGTGAAACCAGAAATGTTTCTCTAAATGGAAGGGGATAGGGTGAGAAGACCACCTACAGGGAATGAATTAAAAACAGTTGTGGACAAAGCCAAAACGTGCGGTGGAAGGAGTAACATGTTGGTCACTTGTTTTCCTGCTAGCTCCTTCTTTCTTGTTTATATTTAATATTCTATTATTTTCTATGGACTTATCATCTACATTATTTTTCTCAATTTGCTGACTTCTATCTTTCTCTCTTTACCCAGTGAAAAAGACAGTGAACGTGTCCCAAGACCGAGTGGAGTGAGTAAGCTTATGTCAGATGCTTTCAGAATTGAAACAAGCTGTAAGAATCTTGAGTTGTGACCACTACAAGGAAAGAGAATGAAAAGTAGCCAAATCTCCACATGAGAGAGATGTTGGACTATTTTCCAGGGACAACCCCATCTGATTTGTATGAAGTAAGCAGGTTTTCTCTCCAAGAGTTCAAAACAATATATTCTGATATTGAATATGTTTTCTTGATAGTATCAAAACTGAAATAATAAAAAAGTATTATTTACACTACCTGCAATAAATTATCTGTAATAATTTTCAATTTTCTAGAGACTTTCAGAAACACAAATGAAAAGGCAAAATCCATTGATTAGTAAGCTGTGTAAATCCCTTAGCTTCTTGGAAACCAGAAAATAGAAATGATAAAATACTCCATAAAGTTGTTTTGATTATTGAGATAAAATTTATGAAACTTCTTTGGATCCTCCAAGGTATTACACAGCTGTCAAATATTATTGTTTGATGATATTCCATTTGGAATTAATAATGTCCTCAATCTGAAGCTATGCATTTTAGTTGTTCTAATGCTTCTTTGTACTTCAAATTGTTTCTACATTTTTTAAAGATAGAATTTTACAGGGCAAGAGTCGTTCCATTCACTACTTTTACTAAGGTATAGTATCTAGGCCTTGAGGTCAGCTAGATCTTAGTTTTAATTTTGATGGCACCCTAGTTCCATTGAGTCTTAGTTGATAGCCATGGATATATAATTCCTTCTCTCTGAAATCCTCAACTTTTTAGTTTGCAAAATTGAGACATATTGTGTTTCCCAAAGTATGTTTGCAGTAGCTCCTGAGTGAAATAATATATTTGAAGCTTGGTAGGGAATGGCAACCCACTCCAGCATTCTTGCCTGCGAATCCTATGGACAGAGGAGCATGGGGTCCTAAGAGTCGGACATGACTTAGCACTAAAGCACCACCACCATAGTGGCCAGTAGGTAAGCTCCTAAAGCTCCCTTTGTACAATTTCTCTTATGACCCTCAAAAAAAAAAAAAATCTTGGTACCTTGCTTGAAAGCTGAGTTATATCCCTGTTGTTATCATCTTCAGCATCTTGCCTTATTTCCCTGCTAGCATACCTACCTGGAGAAATCGCAGCCTTAGATAAACCTAGATGAATGTCTTTCCTCTGACCATGTTCAGGCTGATAAGTACTACCAAAATAAGATTGACACAATATTCCAAATTTGCCCTATAGATTTTATGGTCTCAACCTCAGTGGAATTGAGATCCAGGAGACACATACTAAGATTCACTCTCAGCTTCCTTTCCCATTCCCACAACAGCCATTTCAAACTTTTCTTACTTTCATCAAGCTTTCTTCTCCCTTACCTCAACCCCCAACCTTAGTGAAACATTTCACAAGGAAGGCATGTCTTACCTTTCCTTGCCTCCACTCTGCCTTTATTCCTTCTCTCTTCCTCTTATAGAGAGATGTCCCCACTTCCTTTTTGTCAAAAGCTAAGAGATCAAATTGCCAGCATCTGCTGGATCATGGAAAAAGCAAGAGAGTTCCAGAAAAACATCTATTTCTGCTTTATTGATTATGCCAAAGCCTTTGACTGTGTGGATCACAATAAACTGTGGAAGATTCTGAGAGAGATGGGAATACCAGACCACCTGACCTGCCTCTTGAGAAATCTGTATGCAGGTCAGGAAGGAACAGTTAGAACTGGACATGGAACAACAGACTGGTTCCAAATAGGAAAAGGAGTACATCAAGGCTGTATATTGCTACCTTGCTTATTTAACTTCTATGCAGAGTACATCATGAGAAACACTGGGCTGGAAGAAGTACAAGCTGGAATAAAGATTGCTGGGAGAAATATCAATAACCTCAAATATGCAGATGACACCACCCTTATGGCAAAAAGTGAAGAAGAACTAAAGAGCCTCTTGATGAAAGTGAAAGAGGAGAGTGAAAAAGTTGGCTTAAAGCTCAACATTTAGAAAACGAAGATCATGGCATCCAGTCCCTAGGTATATTGTCACCTTGCTTATTTAACTTCTATGCAGAGTACATCATGAGAAATCCTGGACTGGAAGAAGCACAAGCCAGAATCAAGATTGCCGGGAGAAATATCAATCACCTCAGATATGCAGATGATACCACCCTTATGGCAGAAAGTGAAGAGGAACTAAAAAGCCTCTTGGTGAAAGTGATAGAGGAGAGTGAAAAGGTTGGCTTAAAGCTCAACATTCAGAAAACAAAGATCATGGCATCCGGTCCCATCACTTCATGGGAAATAGATGGGGAAACAGTGGAAACAGTGTCAGACTTTATTTTGGGGACTCGAAAATCACTTCAGATGGTGATTGCAGCCTTGAAATTAAAAGATGCTTACTCCTTGGAAGGAAAGTTATGAGCAACCTAGATAGCATATTGAAAAGCAGAGAAGTAACTTTGCCAAAAAAGTCCCTCTAGTCAAGGCTATGGTTTTTCCAGTAGTCATGTATGGATGTGAGAGCTGGACTGTGAAGAAAGCTGAGCACCAAAGAATTGATGCTTTTGAACTGTGATGTTGGAAAAGACTCTTGAGAGTCCCTTGGACTGCAAGGAGATCTAACCAGTCCATTCTAAAGATCAGTTCTGGGTGTTCATTGGAAGGACTGATGCTGAAGCTGAAACTCCAATACTTTGGCCACCTGATGTTAAGAGTTGACTCATTGGAAAAGGCTCTGATGCTGGGAGGGATTGGGGGCAGGAGAAGAAGGGGATGACAGAGGATGAGATGGCTGAATGGCATCACCAACTTGATGGATGTTGAGTTTGGGTGAACTCTGGGAGTTGGTGAAGGACAGGGAGGCCTGGCGTGCTGCAGTTTGTGGGGTTGCAAAGAGTCGGACATGACTGAGTGACTGAACTGAACTGAATCACTAATTATGTGAAAATCATTGTATGTCATAATTTCATCATCTATCTTCTATAGTGAACTATCTTTTCAAATCTTTCTGCCTTTTTTTAAGTTTGGTTATTTGTTATTGAGTTAAATAATTCTTTATATATTTTGGATACAAACTTTTCATCAAAAATATGTCTTCCAACTATATTCTTCTAGCATGTGACTTTCCTTTTCATTGTGTAATAGTGTTTTTTGAAGTATAAAGATCTACAAATCTGATGAAGTCCAATCTGCTGATCTTTACCCCCTCTAGTTTGCAGTTTCTATGTTTTTTTGAGAAATCTCTGCATAACCCAAGATCGCCGAGCTCTTCTACTCAACTTTTCTCCTAGAAGTTTTTTACAGTTTTAGTTCTTACATGCAGGTCTATGATGCATTTTGAATTACTTTTCTGGGTTGTGTTTTGCCTCTTTTTGTTGTTTCTTTGGTTTTGAGGAGGTTCTTCATAAGCATGAACTGATCAGTACTGAGCTGAAGATGTGAAAAGAAATTTCTGAAGACCTCCAGAGATTTTCCTTGCAGCTTGCTGTCTGATACTTTGTTTTACTGATTTTACCTGCTTTGGCCTCTCCAAATTGGCCTTGGCCGCCTCTTCTCTGTTCCCTCAACTCAGGGAAACTGCTCAGGTGTGTGGCTTCTCCCTTCCTCTTAAGTAGACCATAAACTTTCTCTAGGATGTAAGTTGTGGCCACTTTCGGGCATACCTCCTTTCTTTCCTTTTCTCAGGGATCACGATTTTGTGCTATATTTTTGTCCAGTCCCTAGAATTGTTATCTCCAATATTGTTTCCTAATGTTTTCAGTTGTTTAAAATGGAAGGATAAACCCTGTGACTGAAAGCGTGAAGTTCCTAAAGAGGTTCTTGTATAAGACCTCAAAAATCTTAGTGACTGAGTTCCAACATATACAAGTGAGACAATGAATATAATAAGATACAATATTAGTGGACTTATTTACTATAAATAAAATTAGATTTCATAACAGATGAGAAATTTTTAAAAAAAGTTTCATAGAATCTCTTGAACTTTTTGTCTAATAGTGACTTGTTTAATAGATAAGAACCTTTATAATTTTCAGTGAAAAGCTTGACCCAAGACACAAAGGGAAGCATGCATGAAAGATCTGAGTATCAATAGGATAAACCAGAAAAAAAGTTTACTTACAGTGGGGTCAGGTGATGTGAGTTCTTGAAGCACTCTGGTAAGGCATTGACAAAGGAGGGACATTTGTTTTTATCCAAGATCTTAACTATATTCATCTGGCAGTGATGTGGAGAGGTGAAGACACATTTAGAATAAAGGAGATAAACCAGATGGCTGCTGCAATTCAGGCTTATTTGTTAGTGTGTGGTTATATAACAAAGCCTAAGAGAAAGGGAACAAGTTTGAAATGTATTAAAAGGTTGGAACAGAGGATTTAGTAACAAGGTTAGAAGAAGAGTGATTTAACTAATGAATACAGGAAGCATTTTGAGGAGAAGGTATTCTGTTTTGAATATTCTTTAGCCTTATTTTGAGAATTCAAAACTAACCGTGTCAGAGTAAACTGGGAAAAAATAAGAACTGTGTTCAGATCTAGTCATGATGTTATCATAACATACAATTTATGATTATAACATATATATAAACTTATATCAAACTTATGCAGTTAATGATTCAATTTTCTAATTCACTGGTTTTATTTATTTTATACAAGTGAGAAAGGCTTCCAGAACAGAAAATCATAAAAAGAGATTTATCCAAAGTGCCCTAAAACATAAAGAGCCCTAAAAATGCTAGATGTTTTCTTCTAATCTCAGTCATGATCAGGATTAACTAGAATCACAAGAACCACTGGCAAAAGAAGTGGGTGTTTTTGAGGGAAGGTACCATGGGCAGGCATATTGGGATGGTCTTCTCAATGAATATTAGTATTAATGGAAATAAAACTTGCATTTGGTTTGCGTGCCACACGCAAGGAGAAAAGGCAAAGAGGAAGGAAGCGGGTTGAGATGGCTTTAGCAGTTAGGTCTGTTTAAGTGCCAAAGACATTTCTCTTCATGGAAAAGTCCCGCTTGCTATGTGATTGCTGAGCTGCAAAGCTAAGGCAGGGGCCTTATGCCCCCTTCATGCATAATGATACCCTTGCCCATTTTCACTTCAGACTTGAATTTTCCTTTTCTTGACATCTTATTGATTTATTCTTCTGGGGAGTCTTTCAAGAAGAAAACTCATCCTGAGGAAAAAAATCAAGCCAAGTCTAATTGACTAAACTTTCCTAGTGCTCAGTGCTGAAAAGCAAACCTTTCAAGTTTTGCCAATTGGCAAGACTTTTAATGACAGGCTTCTAAGATCAAAGCAAACCTTTTAACTTCTTTTAACAGTAAATTCACTGGTGACTATTGACATGTAAAACACTCTCCAGGCAGAAACAGAAATCTGAGATCAGTTGAATATTACCAAGTATCCTAAATGGAGGACAATTCAGCATGCTCCCCATTAACCAGGAACAAAGCCTCCAGACCCAAGGAGAGAAGAGAAAGCATGTGATTGATGAGGGAATGTTGAGGAGCAAGCACTTTACAAATCTCATGGTTGGGGTGGGATTTAATGGCACAGAAGGGTTTGTAGTCATTTATTGAAACACCAATACTTCACAATAAAAAGGAACTACTGTGGAGATGAAACAGGCCTACAATAAATGTGTTTGCTTCCAGAAGGCACTATTTCTTCTTGTTTTCAAGAGAGAGGACTCAAAAAAATGTTAAGGTTCTAGAAATTAGAAGGTACACGCTCTATTATCTAGCTCTTACTTTGTCAGTCAAGATGTTGTATCTTTAATCAAATCACTTATCCCTTCTGGGTCTCAGGTCTTTGATTTTCATTTCAGATTTAAATTTCCTTTTCTTGACTTCTGCTATCAAGTGAGGCAACAGATGCTTTCTACCTCTGAAAACAAAAGCTTTGCTTTTTGTGTTTTTTTTGGTCTAAGTCTTCTATAGTTGAGATAAGTGAAGCTGAAAAAAAAAAAAAGGGCATTATTTTATGACAGAGTTTATCAAGTTATCTGTGGACCTCTATCCCCAGAAGTATTGGCTTGGTAGATTTAGAATGAAGTTCATGAATTCATATTTTAACCAAGTACTCAAGAGGAGCTGCTGCTGCTGCTAAGTCACTTCAGTCGTGTCCGACTCTGTGTGACCCCATAGACGGCAGCTCACCAGGCTCCCCCATCCCTGGGATTCTCCAGGCAAGAATACTGGAGTGGGTTGCCATTTCCTTCTCCAATGCTTAAAAATGGAAAGTGAAAGTGAAGTCGCTCAGTCTTGTCCGACTCTTAGCGACCCAATGGACTGCAGCCCACCAGGCTCCTCCGTCCATGGGATTTTCCAGGCAAGAGTACTGGAGTGGGGTGCCATTNCTGGAGTGGGTTGCCATTTCCTTCTCCAATGCATGAAAGAGAAGAGTGAAAGTGAAGTCACTCAGTCTGTCCGACTGTTAGCGACCCCATGGACTGCAGCCCACCAGGCTACTCCGTCCATTGGATTTTCCAGGCAAGAGTACTGGGGTGGGGTGCCATTGCCTTCCCCCCTCAAGAGGAGCAGTTGATACCTAAATGACATGTTAGCAATAGTTTCTCAGATCAGATTCTTCTTTCTCTCATATTTAGTTTAGCTCCATCAATCGATCTCTTTCATTTTAAGATTGCAACTAAATTCCCAAAGATGAAACAGCAGGGACCATATGCATAAGAGAGATGATGAAGAATCTTGACAGATCTCTGCCTCACTTTCTTGGGGCAGGGGGGTGGTTGGCAGGTGGGGAGGGTATCCTACAAGCATCAGTTTCCTCTCTCTCATGGACTGTATAAGGAAAAGACTAGAAATGTGAGAATCTTTGGATAGTCAGACTGGGGATAGGAAGGGAGAATGAAGAGCGAGTTCTTCAAACATACTTAAGCTCTATCAGTTTCCTATCACCCCCGTAACAGATCATCACAAACTTTGTGGCCTAAAACAACACAAATTTATTGTCTTATAGTTCTGTGGTTCAGGAGTTCAAAAAGGGATTCACTGGCTAGGATTAAGTTGTCAGCAGTGCTGAATACTTTTTGGGAGACTCTAGGGGAGAAGTCATTCCTTTGCCTTTTCCAATTGCTAGAGGTTGCCTGCATTCCACTGCCCCTCATTCTCAAAGCCGGTTGACGTGGGTTGAGACCTTCTTACATCATAGCACTCTGTCTCTTGCACCTCTCTTTTCTAAGTCCATGGACCCTTGTGATTACATTATGTTTATCCAGGTAGTCTAAGATAATCTCCTTATTTTAAGATCAGCTAATAATAATTCTAATTCCCCTTTGCCTTTTAATGTAACATGTTCACAGGCTCCTGGGATTAGGATGGGAACTTTTTTGGAGGAGGCAAGAGTCTACCAGCTACACAAACCAAAAATAAGAGTTCTCTCAAAGAATCATTTTTCAAGACTGAGGAGTCTGTGAAAAGAGAGACTGGCATCTCTACCCTGGTAACACTTTTATTTAACCAATCAAGTCTGCCTTGTATCTCCCAGCAATGGAAAATATTAGTAAGTGGGATGACATACTTATTTCAATATTTTAGTATTTTATTTCAATATTCAGATTATATGTATTTAATAGAGAGGAATTATTTACATTGCCCTTCTGAAAAACTATGTATATGTGTGTGTGTGCATGCACACACACACACACTATGTTTTGGAACTTTCATTCATCATAAACAGTGAAATGAACAAAGATCATGCTCCTGCCTAATACCTGGTGGCTTTTGCCTCTGTACAACATCAAAGGTATATTCCGTCTACCTTCTTGCCTTGTTTTTAAGTTTTGGATAATGTTTCTGGCAATGTTTTTAAGGATAGAAAAGGAAGAGTTAGAGCTTATTTGAAAGGAATGAAAGGGAGAAGCTGCAGTTTTAAACCTCACTGAGTTCAGGTGTGATCAGCAAAAATACAGCAAAGTTTAATATTATGAAGTGATGACAAAATGCAGCATAGTTTTGGGCTGCATTTCCTGAAATGTACCAAATGTGCTCTTCTCCAAAATAAATGTCTATGAAATATGGGACTGTATTTCTGCACTGCTGACTCCTAAGGGTGGCTTTGTGACAGGTCATACCAGACTCAGTCAAGTCAGTGACCTAAACTGAGATCCTTCATAATCATTACTACCCATTCTCTGATAAGATACAGTCCTTGCAGGAGTACTTCATATGAGTAAAGTGCAAACCCTCAGTATTTGGCCATTAGTTCACTTAAAATTGTCTTGCCTGGTGGATGCATTTTGTATTCTATTTTTACCAACCAGAGTTTAGGTAAATGCTTATTTTTCCTAATTGTCTCCAATTAACATTTCTTTTATTTTGCCTTTTCATAAACAGTAGATGGCCCAATTTCTGACTTAGGGGCTTATGTTACAATGGTCCTTGAATGTGAAAAACAGTTGAGTAGAACAAAAATTACATTTAATTCTCCTAAAATATGTCTGCTGAGACTTGGACACCAGTAGAAAAGTGGGATTGGACTTTGAAAAGTGGAGACTGGTGAATGGTGTTTCATTCCTTTACTTACAGCAAATTTGTGTTTTTATCTCATGTTGACGTCTGTTCTTCTTTAGTTTCTCCCACTATTGTAATTCTTTTGTTCTTCACTTTCTAGCCAAGGCACTCAGACTTTATCATCCTAACTGTCCAATTTCATGAGTCCTTAACTTTCTCCCCTTTCAATATTAGTGTCCAGAGAACCCAACTTGGTTTTAGTCAAACTATCAATATTCTGGAATCATGTGGAGGGTGTGTGAAAAGAGAGTGCTGGGCTCACTCCTAAAGATTCTGATTGAGTAGTTCTGGGGTAGGGTCTGAACAAATATGGAATCTAAAAAAGCAGAACTAATTGAAATAGAGTGTAAATCAATTGGGAGCTGAGGTGGGGTAATGGGGAGATGTTAGTCGAAGGGTATAAACTTTGATTTACAAGATGAATAAGTTCTGGGGTTCTAATGTACAGCCTGGTGCTTATATTTAATCATACTGTATTGTATACTTAAAAGTTGCTATCTAAGATGAATAGATTGAATAGATAGGTGAGGATCTTTTATTCATAAACTGTAAAGCCCTTTTATGAATAATCCTTTATTTTTAAACTATACCAATATATGTTGTCATCATAAATAATATGTGAAAACAATAATGCCACATTTTTGGTAAGCTACACCTTTGATAAGTTTAAAGTTCCAAGAGCCCACCGCACAAAAGACAAGATAGGAAATGATATAAAATGTGGTTATGTTATATATAGGCTATAAACTGTAAGAAGAAAAATGTGTTTCTAGAGTTGGTTTTTAGATGCTATTTTGAAAGGTGATTACTAATTTTCCAGGTTCTACCCTCCAGGCCAATATTCTTAAATATTAAATTCTTGGGGGAAATTCTGTGTTGCTTTATGTACTATTTATTGTTAGGTGAGGACTGACATGAGATATGTATAGCTACATCTAAGGAGGAATTTGAGGTTGAAGGAGATGAAATCCAGGCAATGTGGTTCTGTCCCAGAAGTCAAATAGTACTGTCCAGAGCAGAAAATGTTTGCCTGAGTCTTTGGCCAATATACGTGTATACTTCTCTTTAGTTCTTAATATTTAGTGTAATTGACTCTTTTGGGAGACAACTTTCTAGAATCCTTTTGTCAGAGGGGGGGAGATTCCTTAGCCAATCGAAATGATGTCAAAATAACATTCCTGAAACATTAAGAAAATGATGTAAATTGTGGTTCCTAGTGAGATATGTGTCAAAGTTCATTTATCACTTTGATAAATGAAGCGGGGGTGGGGGGGGCGAGATACATTGGTAAACAATTTGTAATGTAAAAGATGATGACCAAAACAAAGTGGTCATTTCTACATGGATAAAATGAAAAATGTTAAATGTGTACAAAAAATAGGAAAATGAGAAAATCTAACAATAACCCATGGATTTCTTAAGAAAATCTGACAACTGATGGTTACATGTAGCCTGCATTATGCTTAAAAACAAAACATCTTTAAGGAACAAAAAGAAGTTTCTTTTCTTTTCTGTTTCTTTTGGTAGCTGAAGAAACCTAAGAAATCATTCTAGCCATAGAGAGCCTTCACAAATCAGCAGAAAGAAAATAAAAAGGACTAGCAGCAGGGAATGTCTCATACTAGTCTATTCTGTCTCCAAATTTATCTCCATGGAAAACACTCTGTCGCCTTTTGACACAGGCATTCTGCTCTCCTTGGCTGCTTCTCCCAGTTCTAGCCTTGTTGGTATTTGGAAACGGATAAATCAAAAAGAGCTTAAGTATTCAAATGACTATTTAGCATAATGTCTGCCATAAATTAAAAGGCCATTATGCAACTATTTTATAAATACTGGCAGCACTCACCTGAGTGAATTACCTGAGAGGCAAACATAATTTTTCTTCTGGAATATATAATATTTGTTTGATTGGCATGACACTTGACTGCTAACATTTCTAGGACACAGGTGTATAGTAGTGCGTGTACCTGTGTGTGTAAGTGTGTGTGAGACACTGCTAGTTAACTGGACTAGTTAATGATAGACAACACTAGTTAAATGAAGTCTTTAAAACACATTCTAATATTTCAGTATTGTATCATTCTTTTACTTTTTTGAACATAGTATTTATGTATTTGGAAAATGCAGTGGCCTATGTGCAGTGATTTCAGTGGCTCAAGAAAAGAGCATTTTCTGTTCTCAAACTTCCTCCCTCTGGTACTGATACTTGAAATTTTTTTCTTTAAAAAAATTAATTTATTTTAATTGGGGGATACTTACTTTACAATATTGTGGTGGTTTTGCCATATACTGACATGAATCACCCACGGATGCATATGTGTCCCTCCATCCTGTATCACCTTTCCACTTCCCTCCCCACCCCAACCCTGAAAATTTTATCCTAAAGATAAAATAAGGTATTCCATATACAGGGATACAGATTTTAAAGACAATAACTCTAGGAATAGCTATATAACTTCTATTCATTCCGATGAAAATGCCTTTTCTGAGGCTGGGAGAAAGCCAGATGAGCAGAAAATAATGGAAAAACTCTAAGACTATTCAACTTTGCCTACAACTGTTATACTTCTGTCGTATGACAAGTATGCATGAAGAATACTGACTAAGCTTCTTAACGCATTAGTAATTGTCTTCAAAAATGTCCCAGTATATTGTATACATGGTTGTACACACACACACACACACACACACACACACACACACACACACACANGAATAGCTATATAACTTCTATTCATTCAGATGAAAATGCCTTTTCTGAGGCTGGGAGAAAGCCAGATGAGCAGAAAATAATGGAAAAACTCTAAGACTATTCAACTTTGCCTACAACTGTTATACTTCTGTCGTATGACAAGTATGCATGAAGAATACTGACTAAGCTTCTTAATGCGTTAGTAATTGTCTTCTAAAATGTCCCAGTATATTGTATACATGCTTATACACACACACACACACACACACACACATATATATATATATATAGAGAGAGAGCTGATATGCAGACAGTGTATTTCTATTCCAAAAGTCAAACAGCAACATCCAGCGTTTTTTTTTTTTTTCCTAAAATTTCTTTTAGGACTTTAAAGATGCTACAAAGCCAAACAGAAACATCCAAACCTGAATTTTAAGACATGCTTTCAGAATTTTGAAAATGTTTCTCACTCTCTGCTGGCCTCTGTATTTCTGGTTGAGTATTTGACCTTTGGTCAAAGCTCTTTTTGCCAGTATGTCATGTGGGGGTGCACATGTGTGTGTTGCTGCTTTTAAGCTTTTTTTTTTGGTGTCTTTTATATTCAAAAGCTTGACCACAATGTAGCTCAGTACAGTTTGTTTATTTATTTATTGTCTTGTTGTTTGTTGAGAATCCATATCTAAAATTTTATCTTTTATAAAATTTAGGAAATTTTGATATTGTTTTATGAAATACATATTTTTTGCCCCATTTTCTTCCTTCACCACTTAGAATACCAATTATATATGTGTAGGAGTATTTGATGTTATCTCCTAAGTCCTAAGGTTCTGGTCAGTTTTCTATCATTTTCTATGTGTTTTTCTTATTGAGTGATTTCTATTGCTCTGTATTCAAGCTACCTTAAACTTTCCTATGTCATTACATTAAAATATCAGTCAATCTAGGAAATTTTTAATTGCAGGTGTTACATTTTTCATTCTAGAGTTCCATTCATTCTTTTTCTCATCTTTTCAATTGAGTTTTTGTTTTTTTATTCATATATTTTTACTTTTTTTTTTTTTTTGGAGGATAGTTATCAAAGACAGTTTAAAATCTTTGTCTCCTAGTTCTAATATCTGATTCATCTTCAGATTGGCCTCATATCATTTTCTCAGATAATTACTCTCTAGAATGTGTTTTATTTTCCTCGTCATGTATAGGTGTGGTAATTTTATATCATATTCTGGACATTGAGAAAATTAATTTATGGATAATATGGATTCCGTTATTTATTTCAAGTGGGTAGTGTTGCTTCTGTTTAGCAGGCAGTTGACTTGTTTGGACATGAACTGTTTTGGGAGCAGTCACTCCAGTCTAAGTTTAGCTCTTTGGTATTCAGGTAAGTTACTTTGAATCTATTTCTCACATGTGTGGTTCCAGAACAAGTCAGAGATTGGGTATTCAGAATTTGGGAATTCCCTTCTGTCTCTCTTATTTTTCTTTAATTCCTCCATTCTCTTCTGTGACCATGATTTCTCCAACAGTAGTTTTCTTATTTGGAGAAGGAAATGGCAACCCACTCCAGTATTCCTGCCTGGAGAATTCCATGGACAGAGGAGCCTGGAGGGCTATAGTCCATGCGGTTGCAGAGTCAGACGCGACACTTGCCAACTTGCATGTTGCACCTGCTGCAATTGGCCTCAGGTTAAAAACCATGATAATGAGAATCCAGTTTATTCAATGTTTCTCCCCAATACAATTTCTTCAGGTTGCTGATTTTGGTTTTATGTCCACATTTTATAGCTGTTTTATGAGGGAAAATTATTCTGGTAGGATTTTACTCTATTCTTACCTGAGGTGGATATCAATAGTTTTTTTTTTTTCCCCCCTGAACTGATTATTAAAATGTTTCTTTTATGTTGCAAGAATGGATTAAGCATATATGTATTGTATCAAATTGATCTGCTAGATAGCATAAGATTGGCACTTAAGATATGGAGAAATTAGCAAATCTGTATTGTCTTTCATAAAAATCAAATATTAAATACCTCTTTAGGTTTAATAACATCTCTTAATATGCTACCATGAAACATCCAGTGTACATTTGTGTAATATAAAAAATGTTCATAATATTTCCCATAATATAGCACAGAAATGGCAGTAATCAGTGTCAAGGTAAAGTATACATCACTTGTCAAATATGATTATAATTATTGCAGTGTTAAAGATATTGTAGATAAATATTATTTACAAAATAACATTATTACAAAAGCACCTTGATTTCCCACAAGGATGAAATTAAACTTATTGAAATTGTGCTTAAAAGAGAAAAACAAATAAAGGAAGAGGAACTTATTTTAATTTGGGGCTTAACTGCCTAAGCAATATAAAGAGGTCCATTGATTAAAAAAGGATACAATTTTAAAATGCAGAGAGCTTAACATGGGAAAAAACAAAGGATTATTATCCATTAACTTTATGTGGGATACATTAGTCAGGGTCTCCTCATGGAGTAGATAGCACAATAAACAAAGACACTGAAAATAATTTAGTGACGTAACTATTTGCAGAGGAAGATGCTGTTACCAAAGCTTTGTAAAAGCTCTGCTTATAGAAGAGGGGCTACCCTATAGGGGAAGTGACCAGAGATACCATTCAGACTAGTCAGACCAAAACAGTAGCCTGATAGAGAGGGAGCAGAGGGTAAATATGATCCAGTCTTTGTTTTCCAGTCTCTGCTTGTATGTTCCATTAGCTGAAACCAATCAGTCTATTGGGGATGCAGTCTACTGGGGTCAGTTTCTTGAGATAAATGGCATTGGGAGGATTAAAGATTAATGAAAAATTCTCAATAAATGTTGATATTATTTTTAAAAATGTGAGATTATTAATAATGTTATGATTTTCCAAACTTCAACCCTGAGGCTTTATTTTAAATAATTGCTATATCAAAATAAGTTAATTGATTTCCTAATAAAGACAGTATAGGTATAAAGTTCATACCTGATGCGTTTCTGGGCCACTATGGAGAAGCTGGTGATATTTCAAAGCTGTCAGTATACTGTTCTTATGATTCTTGATTGTATATTTTAGATATACTTGTGGGTTTCCCTGGTGGCTCAGAGGTTAAAGTGTCTGCCTGGAATGTGGGAGACCTGGGTTTGATCCCTGGGTCGGGAAGATCCCCTGGAGAAGGAAATGGCAACCCACTCCAGTACTCTTGTCTGGAGAATCCCATGGAGGGAGGAGCCTGGTAGGCTACAGTCCATGGGGTTGCAAAGAGTTGGACACGACTGAGCGAATTCGCTTCACTTGTGTTTCCTAAATTCTACACAATCAGGATTTTTTTCTTCAAACTTAGAATGATTAATTCATACGAAAACTAAAAATAATTTTTGTCTGATTAACAGTGAAATAGATAGCTTCTGTTTTAATTCTAAGTGTGGTAGTTTTTTTTTTTTAATGACTTTTAAAAAATTTTAGAATAATTTCAAATTTACAGAGAAGTTGCAAATGTCATACAGAGATTTTTTTGTATATTCTTCACCCAGCTTCCCCTAATGTTAAGCATTGTACATAACTNTTTTTTTTTTTAATGACTTTTAAAAAATTTTAGAATAATTTCAAATTTATAGAGAAGTTGCAAATGTCATACAGAGATTTTTTTGTATATTCTTCACCCAGCTTCCCCTAATGTTAAGCATTGTACATAACTATGCTGCAGTTGTCAAAACTAAAAATTAACACTGGTACGCTACTGTTAACTACATATTTTATTTGGATTTTTTCAGTTTTTCCAGTAATGCTCATTATAGTTCCAGGATCCACACAAGTATGCTGTGTTTAACTTAAGGAAGATTTATTATTTTTGTTTTACTTAGTTCATGTTTGTATTGTGGGGGAAATACATAGAACTACAAATGTAGGGAAAAGGGAATATACCTTATCAAACTATCACAATTTCCTAGAGGATTCTGTAATAAATTGTCATAAATTTGATGGCTTAAAGTTGAGAAATTTTATGTGGTTATACCTAACATGTAATATTGGGAAGCATGGTATAGGTTTTTCTAAGTATTAATCCCAAATTCTTTGGTCTCAATTAGGAAGCCAATGAAGCCTCAATTCAACGTTTAAAGAATTAAAAAATGTGATTTATACAATTTTATAAACACAAGTTCAAGCTAAAAGCTGAAATAGAAGCAGAACTGGATAGCTGCATTCATTTTAAAGAGCATATACAATATTTATAATAGTTCAGTGTCTTCTTTTGCAGTAATTTATGTCTATTCTTTTGTAATTCAGATATAATTGCTTAATTTCAATATGCTCCAAAATTTAAAATTTAGCAATGGGTGTGATCTAAAAGTGGAGAAGGCAATGGCAACCCACTCCAGTACTCTTGCATGGAAAATCCCATGGACGAAGGAGCCTGGTAGGCTGCAGTCCATGGGGTCGCTAAGAGTCGGACACGACTGAACGACTTCACTTTCACTTTTCACTTTCATGCATTGTAGAAGGAAATGGCAACTCACTCCAGTGTTCTTGCCTGGAGAATCCCAGGGACGGGGGAGCCTGGTGGGCTGCCATCTATGGGGTCGAACAGAGTCGGACACTATTGAAGCGACTTAGCAGTGATCTAAAAGAAATCACTGTAACTGAAATGAAGGAAATATTAAAACAAGCTTTACTATAATGCAATGGCAATTAAAAATAAACACATAATCTCTTATTGATGGCATATTTTAAATTTTGTTGTTGTTTAGTTGCCAAGTTGTGTCTGACTCTTTATGATCCCATGGACTGTAGTCTGCTATTCTCCTCTCTCCATGGGATTTCCCAGGCAAGAACACTAGAGTGGGTTGCCATTTCCTTCTCCAATTTTATTTTATTTATTTATTATTTTTTTTTACCATATTTTAATCTGTATTGAAGTGATCTAAACTTGGATTCATAAACTGCATTGTTAGGACAGTGTTTCTTTATGATCCCATGGACTGTAGTCTGCTATTCTCCTCTCTCCATGGGATTTCCCAGGCAAGAACACTAGA
Organism: Oreotragus oreotragus; assembly: GCA_006410675.1. NCBI lineage: Eukaryota > Metazoa > Chordata > Mammalia > Artiodactyla > Bovidae > Oreotragus > Oreotragus oreotragus. The sequence continues at coordinate 140,624 of SJYX01003207.1, forward strand.
GTGGGTTGCCATTTCCTTCTCCAATTTTATTTTATTTATTTATTTATTTATTTTTTTTTACCATATTTTAATCTGTATTGAAGTGATCTAAACCTGGATTCATAAACTGCATTGTTAGGACAGTGTTTAGAGATTTCAGTTTACCATCAGTTCATAGATAAAGAACTGAAGTCTAAGGAGATAGGGGCTGGACCTTCAGGTCCCCCACCTTTCTAATTTTGACCTTCTTTTATTGAAAATATATTAATTTGGTAAGCTAGATAATAATTCTCTCCTTTGTAGGCCTTACAAAAGGTTTGGATGATAGGTACTATTGATGAATTGATCATTTGGCTGAAATCTTTATTTAAACCCTAATGTAATGCTATATAACAGTAAGTGGTTCTATTTTAGTTGATAACTCTGACTTTGGAGTCTAAGAAAACCAGTTTTGAATTCTGGTTCTTTTATTTATCTGTGTAGAAAAAAAAGGATAGTAATAGTACTTGAGAGTAATCCATAGATAACTCCTGAAAATCCAGAACTCAATGAACATACACATACCACGACATTGCTGTTAATAACCATACAGGTATGGTGATGTTGACAAAGGTAAATGATTCAGGGGTCACAAGGAAAGTCTGCACTCAAGTAAAGGCTTAAACTAAGGCAATTCTACATTTGATATGATCTAAAATGCCAATAATTTGAAAAATGAAGTGTTCTTAAGAATTTATTACTCTTAGAGTAGGAAAATTAATATATATATAATATGAAATATGTCAATGAACAGATATAGCAAGTCATAAGTCTTAGATTTTATGCAATTCAAGTAATGAAGGAAATTTTTGAAAACCTCAATGTCACCAAGTATTCTACTTAAAGAATATCTTTCCTTATTACATTTTGCATGAAGCAAAATGAGACTACTGGGAATTTTGTACAAGAAAAGGATCTGGCCTGATATAAAATCAGAATGTCTCTACTAACCTTACACAAGGACATTCCTTTTTTTAGCAAGAATATATTGCTCCAGAAATCTCCTAGCTAGAGAATGTTTGAGGGCAGATCATACTAAGTATAGAGAGTAATACTGTCAACATTAACCTAAATAGCTGATTTTAGAACTTGTAAAATAGTGCAACATATGGTGGTGACATCACAAGATTTAATCTGTGACCATACTATTTAAAGTAATTGAAGTCACCTTATTTCTCTCTGTAGTCTTTAAATTACCAAGCTAATCACTATAAAGGAAAAGTGCTTTACATTTGGGAGTAATGATGAATGACAAATGTGAAAATGATTTGACAGAGAGAACTATCAGAGACAAAACAAACAAATGCTGTTGTAATATCAGGAAATGTTGGTATTTGAGAAGTAACCTGTTGCTCAGTGAAATATTTTACTCTGCTCTAAGATGCTGCATAAACAGATATCCTGTACCAATTAGAATGCTTATCTGTCATTTTTGAAATACCACAGTCTTAGTCCACTGACCTCAAACACACTCTTTATTTTTCTATTCAATGAAATCTTACTTAAATATATAACTACATTAAATTTTTAGGCAAAAGTAAGCTTTTCAGGGAAAAAAAATTCTCATTGAATATTACTCAGAAAATAAAGATTAAGGCTAGATTTTAAAAAGAGTTAGAAAAGTACACGAGGAAAATTGTTTGATGGAAAGTAGTCATCTTATGTCAGCAAGGGCATAATGCAATTTTTCATTCATTAGTTTATTCAATTGGGTTCCCAGGTGGCACAGTGGTAAAGAATCCACCTGCCAATGCAGGAAACACAGGTTTGACCCCATGGTCAGGGAGATACCCTGGAGGAGGAAATGTCAACCTATTCCAGTATTCTTGCCTGGAGAACCCATGGACAGGAGAGTCTGGGGGGTTGCAGTCTATGAGGTCACAAACTGTCAGATGCAGATTTATCAATAAACATTTGTTGATCTCCTAAAATATGCCATGCATTATTACAGGAAATTTGTGTGCGTGTGTGTGTGTGTGTTAAATAAGAAAGTTTGCAGTTTTGAAAAGTTCAAATTTTGACCTTCTGTGGTTGGAAGAAATTCTCCCCAAGAGACAACAAACAGCCTTGTTTACACCAGAGTAGTGATAATTCATAATGGTGGACTGTTTGACAAAGTCATCTATTTTTTTAAGGTATAAAGATTACTTGGCTATAGTGATGGTAGTATTTTATTTTCCAAGTTGACAATCTCTAAGTTTGCACAGCTAGAAAATTCATAGTGATGTCTCTTGCTTAACAGTTAAGCAACATAAATACCCAGACTTGTCCTCCCAGTGAAAAACAACAAAATGTTGAATTATAAGCAGGCTAAACTCCAGTACTTTGGCCACCTCATGCGAAAAGTTGACTCTTGGAAAAGACTCTGATGCTGAGAGGGATTGGGGGCATCCAACGTTCATTGCAGCACTGTTTATAATAGCCAGGACATAGAAGTTTAATTTTTAAAACAAGGTAAATTGTAAGTGAAAGGCTATTCTGGAAATAATGTGTTACTACTTAATTTCAGTTTACCAAGAAAGTATAATGACTTAAGTCTGAATCCAAGAAATATAACAACCTCAAAATATACAAACCTAAAAAAATTATGGTTGAACTACAGGGAGAAATAAACATATCTACCATATAGCGGGGCTTCCCCTGGTAGTTCAGATGGTAAAGAATCTGCCTGCAGTGCGGGAGACCTCTGTTCTATCCCTGGGTTGGGAAGATCCCCTGGAGGAGAGTATGGCAGCCCACTCTAGTAATCATGCCTGGAGAACCCCCATGAACAGAGGAGCCTGGCGGGCTGCGGTCCACAGGGTTGCAGAGAGTAGGGCCCAACTGAACGACTAAGCATGGGCACCATAAAGTGGGATCTTGAGAAACCTTTTATTATAGCCTTAATAAACCTTGTTTTTATAGATCAAACTGCCAAGCATAATTAGGATAGAGAAAATTTAACCTGGCTAATAAATTTCATATAATAGCAGCTATAGAATACTGTACTCAGCAAGTTAAGATTATATGTTATTTTGAAACACAGAGAGGTTATTTTAAAAAAATGATCATATACATACATGAAAAATGATATAATTCACACCAAAAATCTCTAACTACAATGTAAGAATTCAGTCAAAAAGATGATGAGGAAAAGGAGTACGTCAAGGCTATATATCGTCACCCTGCTTATTTAACTTATATGCAAAGTACATCATGAGAAATGCTGGACTGGAAGAAGCACAAGCTGGAATCAAGATTGCCGGGAGAAATGTCAATAACCTCAGATATGCAGATGACACCACCCTTATGGCAGAAAGTGAAGAGGAGCTAAAAAGCCTCTTGATGAAAGTAAAAGAGGACAGTGAAAAAGTTGGCTTAAAGTTCAACATATAGAAAGCGAAGATCATGGCATCCGGTCCCATCACTTCATGGGAAATAGATGGGGAAACAGTGTCAGACTTTATTTTTGGGGGCTCCAAAATCACTGCAAACGGTGACTGCAGCCATGAAATTAAAAGACGATATCTCCTTGGAAGAAAAGTTATGAGCAACCTAGATAGCATATTGAAAAGCAGAGACATTACTTTGCCGACTAAGGTCCATCTAGTCAAGGCTATGGTTTTTCCTGTGGTCATGTATGGATGTGAAAGTTGGACTGTGAAGAAGACTGAGCACCGAAGAATTGATGCTTTTGAGCTGTGGTGTTGGAGAAGACTCATGAGAGTCCCTTGGACTGCAAGGAGATCCAACCAGTCCATTCTAAAGGAGATCAGTCCTGGGTGTTCTTTGGACGGAAAGATGCTAAAGCTGAAACTCCAGTACTTTGGCCATCTCATGCGAAGAGTTGACTCATTGGAAAAGACTTTGATGCTGGGAGGAATTGGGGGCAGGAGAAGAAGGGGACGACCGAGGATGAGATGGCTGGATGGCATCACTGACTCGATGGACG
>SJYX01003207.1:146625-173820 GCA_006410675.1 Oreotragus oreotragus
CTATCCAGGATCTTGTTCTTATAATTGTGAAATAAGAGGAGAAACAATGAATAGAAGAAAACAAAATAATTGTAATATGAGTAATTCTTAAAAGCACATACAGTTCTATTCATTATATTTAGTGTCAGTGTCCTTGTGGTATGAATTACCCAACACTAAAGGGAGTTTTGTTTACCACCAAATAACATTCTAGTTTTTTTTTTTTTTTTCCAGAGGCACAGACACAAAGAAAGGTAATAAAACTTTGCCTAGAATTGTCAACTCAATGAGGACTGAGACATGACTACATTAAACTTAACATTGATCAAAACCCCTTGATCATAGATGGTACACTTCTAACAACAAATTTCCTGAAAAGGGAAATAGTAGTTGACCTATAAAGTTAAAAGTTTCCTAGGAAATGACTCAAAGCAATATGTTTGACTGATGTGTGTCTTGTACAATACTGACAAGTATAACATAATTTTTGTGCATTACTCAACCTTGGCAGTGTCTGTGACTAAAGATCTTCATAGAATGCATTGCAATAATAGCTTTTAGGAATCTCAAAATTGTCAAACTTACTCAGGAATCCATGTACCTGAGGGAGGCCCTTAGCGGAGTTGACTACAACAGCTTACAGACTGACACAATTGAGATAAATGATATATTCACTGACTTTAGAATTTAAGCAAAGATTCTAGTAACTATTGGGCATTTTTACCTCTTTTGTTGTAAAGAAATATGTGACCATAGTCAATAGCTGGGGTTTGGAAACTGGTCACAGGAAAAACAAATGAAAACAAACCCCAAACCAAAACACAACATGTGTTGTCAGAAATGACACTGAAAGTCAAAAAATTTTTAACATTTTTAAAAAGAGGAGATGTGTATAAGAGACAGAAAGAGGACAGTGAAAAAGTTGGCTTAAAGTTCAACATATAGAAAGCGAAGATCATGGCATCCGGTCCCATCACTTCATGGGAAATAGATGGGGAAACAGTGTCAGACTTTATTTTTGGGGGCTCCAAAATCACTGCAAACGGTGACTGCAGCCATGAAATTAAAAGACGATATCTCCTTGGAAGAAAAGTTATGAGCAACCTAGATAGCATATTGAAAAGCAGAAACATTACTTTGCCGACTAAGGTCCGTCTAGTCAAGGCTATGGTTTTTCCTGTGGTCATGTATGGATGTGAAAGTTGGACTGTGAAGAAGACTGAGCACCGAAGAATTGATGCTTTTGAGCTGTGGTGTTGGAGAAGACTCATGAGAGTCCCTTGGACTGCAAGGAGATCCAACCAGTCCATTCTAAAGGAGATCAGTCCTGGGTGTTCTTTGGACGGAAAGATGCTAAAGCTGAAACTCCAGTACTTTGGCCATCTCATGCGAAGAGTTGACTCATTGGAAAAGACTTTGATGCTGGGAGGAATTGGGGGCAGGAGAAGAAGGGGACGACCGAGGATGAGATGGCTGGATGGCATCACTGACTCGATGGACGTGAGTCTGAGTGAACTCCGGAAGTTGGTGATGGACAGGGAGGCCTGGCGTGCTGCGATTCATGGGGTTGCACAGAGTTGGACACGACTGAGAGCCTGAACTGAACTGAACTGAACTGAACAATGTAAGAATTCAGTCAAAAAGATAATGAGAGTAAAATTGGTATGTTTTTGAATTAGGAAAAACTTCTAAGTAATATCTACATAAATAAGAAACCAAAAATAAAAAAAAATTTAAATTCTATAAACAACAAAAAGACAAAATATTAAAAAAATATATGTAATGCAGGTAAAGTGACACTTAGAAAGGAAGTGAAGCTACAGGCTATATTGGTTTTGTATTGCTGCCATCATGGATTGCCTAAATTTAGCTTAGAACAAAAGTTTTTTATTTTACAACTCTGTAGGTCAGAAGTCTGGTAGGTTCTCACTGAGCTATAGTTAGGGTGTCAGTGAATCTTCTCAACTTGTATCACTCTGCCACCTCTTACCTCTTCCTCTTTCACTTTTAAGAGCTCATGTGATTAGACCCAAAGCTCTGCTGGATAATCCAGGCTAGATATATATCTAGATCTATGTCATCTACCTACCTACTAATTTATCTTAGCAACATGCATTATAAAAAAGAGAGTTCAATAAAATGTTAGTAGTAAAAATATAGACATAACTAGAGGTGATATAAAAATTAGATAAAGAAAAACAAGTATAATATTAAGGATTTTATGAAAACATATTTGAAAGCTTTAGATGAAATGACAAATTCCTAGAAAAATGTAATTTATGAAAACTGAGTTAAGATAAAAGAAAAAGATCCAAATAATTCCAAAATGAAAGAATTATATCAGTAGCTAAATGCCACCCTGCAAACATAACTTTACATATAGATGGTATTATTTATTTATTTATTTATTTATTCTTTTACACGAACTCCCAAACATGGACCCCCCTCCCAACTCCCACCCTACATCATCCCTCCAGATATAGATGGTTTTATATGCAAGTTCTCCAACCATCCAGGGAACAGTAATTTCAGTCATTCACAAAATATTCCAAAGAACAGAGAAAAACACAAACCAACATATTTTATAATGCTAACAAAATTTAGGCACAAAAATCTATCAAAGATAGAAGAATGAAAATTACCTATTAAACACACTGAATATAGATGAGAAAAATTCTAAATAAAATATTGGCAAATTGCATCCAGCCACATTTAGCATTCAGTAAAGGGTATTTAAGACAATACCCTCTATTTAAAGTAGTGTTGTGGGTACAGAACTGTCCATTGTATTGTTCATCTTTTCCCCTTACACATATTTTATAACTATTGATTTGAATTTAACCAGCAGTTAGCAATAACAATATGGTTCTCATTTTGTATCCTCCTTATACAGTTATATCACATTTATAAATGTTAAATTAATATTTTTCATGAGAGCATGTAAGGAAGAGATATTGTTCCATACCCCTAAACTACCCCCAAACCCTTATGCTACACATATAGTACATAGTGTGACCTAATAGAATTAATAAAAGCATCTATGTATCTAAGGGTTGTAATTCATCAAAATATTTAGGAAATTAGGAAGAATGTGATTTGAAAAGAGGATATGCAAATATGAAAAGTCATCCATGGAATAGAGAAGTATGGCTGATCATTTTTATTTTTATGTAAAGGTGAACTTTTTGTCCAAGGGCTGGCTTGTAGCTTCTCTGGCTCCTGAAAGTATACAAATTAGGAAAACTTGATATGAAGATTTTGAAAATCTTTTTCAAACACCAATACAGTATGCCAACGCATATATATGGAATTTAGAAAGATGATAATGATAACTCTGTATAAGAGACAACAAAAGAGACACAGATGTATAGAACAGGCTTTTGAACTCTGTGGGAGAGGGAGAGAGTGGGACAATTTGGGAGAATGGCATTGAAACATGTATAATATCATATATGAAACGAATCGCCAGTCCAGGTTTGATGCATGATACTGGATGCTTGGGGCTGGTGCACTGGGACGACCCAGAGGGATGGTACAGGGAGGGAGGAGGTAGGGGGGTTCAGGATGGGGAACACGTGTATACCTGTGGTGGATTCATGTTGATGTATGGCAAAACAAATACAATATTGTAAAGTAATTAACCTCCAATTAAAATAAATAAATTTATATTAAAAATNGGTGGGATGATTTGGGAGAATGGCATTGAAACATGTATAATATCATATATGAAACGAATCGCCAGTCCAGGTTTGATGCATGATACTGGATGCTTGGGGCTGGTGCACTGGGACGACCCAGAGGGATGGTACAGGGAGGGAGGAGGTAGGGGGGTTCAGGATGGGGAACACGTGTATACCTGTGGTGGATTCATGTTGATGTATGGCAAAACAAATACAATATTGTAAAGTAATTAACCTCCAATTAAAATAAATAAATTTATATTAAAAAATAGTTCAAAATAAGTTTCTTGTTATAGTGATGGGTTACATTTTATTTGTAAACCAACTTTACAATTCCATTAACTTCCATGTATTTTCTTGAATAAAGTTGACACAACCTCCAGTTTGAAAAAGAAGGAAAATTGCAAAGGTGCGTGCCTCCAAGTAGCCTCTAGAGAATGAAAAGGAGGCCAAGTCTATATATGTTTAATTAGTAAAAAACTTTCCTAGGATAATGGAGATAGCAAATAACCCCATAGTGACAATGGTCATGAATGTGATAAATTAGAATTTGGAATACTCTTATTCATATAGCAACCGTAGTCAAGTTTCTAATTGATATTTAAAGCAGAGAATCATAAAACAAGGTTTGGAATTATCCATATGATGAAAATAAAGCAACTGGGAATGTAATACATTTTTCTTTTCCTAGAGGATGAAGTAATAGTAATTTCTACAATAACTATTCTTGTTATAAGTTGTCATGCTTGAAAACGCATGAAGACAAAGTTTTTCTCTAGTAGGAGCAGGTGAGTTTTCAGAAAGACAAAGATATGTTGGATTTTAAAGTTTGATTTTTTTTAGTCAGAATAGCAGATCATAACACCTGAGATAGATGGCTGCATTGATAAATCTAATACACATTAATTTGTCAGAATTTTGTGTATGCCTAAAAAATATTTTTAGCAACAGCATTGTTTTGTGCTATTTGAAACAGATGTATGTCTAAACTTAGCTGTTTGCTTCATGTCATCAAAAATATGGTAAACATGATAATTATATACTCAACATTAATTCCAGTATGTCCTACTTTTCACTTTATCAAAAAATAATTTTGGTATTTCATTCCACAGTTTATGCAAATTCATACACACCTGTTATAAAAATGTTGTCCTTATTTAGTGTTTGAATATAAACAGAGTAAAAGAAATACCTCCCCCTCTGAAAGGAAGGTCTTTTTCCCAAGAAAAGTGGCATGCCTTATTATTTGCATTACTTATCCATCCGATTTCACATTAAAATAATATTTTAGGCATTTAGGTCATAGGCTTTTCTTTTCCTCTGGAAATATTGCAGTCATACTACTAAAGCTCACCTTAAGGATTCCTTTTAAAAAAATAATATACAGGAAACTGCTCTTTCATCACATACTAATATGTTATCTTAAAATTTTTCTAAACAAAAGCAAATCTATCCAGGATCTTGTTCTTATAATTGTGAAATAAGAGGAGAAACAATGAATAGAAGAAAACAAAATAATTGTAATATGAGTAATTCTTAAAAGCACATACAGTTCTATTCATTATATTTAGTGTCAGTGTCCTTGTGGTATGAATTACCCAACACTAAAGGGAGTTTTGTTTACCACCAAATAACATTCTAGTTTTTTTTTTTTTTTTCCAGAGGCACAGACACAAAGAAAGGTAATAAAACTTTGCCTAGAATTGTCAACTCAATGAGGACTGAGACATGACTACATTAAACTTAACATTGATCAAAACCCCTTGATCATAGATGGTACACTTCTAACAACAAATTTCCTGAAAAGGGAAATAGTAGTTGACCTATAAAGTTAAAAGTTTCCTAGGAAATGACTCAAAGCAATATGTTTGACTGATGTGTGTCTTGTACAATACTGACAAGTATAACATAATTTTTGTGCATTACTCAACCTTGGCAGTGTCTGTGACTAAAGATCTTCACAGAATGCATTGCAATAATAGCTTTTAGGAATCTCAAAATTGTCAAACTTACTCAGGAATCCATGTACCTGAGGGAGGCCCTTAGCGGAGTTGACTACAACAGCTTACAGACTGACACAATTGAGATAAATGATATATTCACTGACTTTAGAATTAAAGCAAAGATTCTAGTAACTATTGGGCATTTTTACCTCTTTTGTTGTAAAGAAATATGTGACCATAGTCAATAGCTGGGGTTTGGAAACTGGTCACAGGAAAAACAAATGAAAACAAACCCCAAACCAAAACACAACATGTGTTGTCAGAAATGACACTGAAAGTCAAAAAATTTTTAACATTTTTAAAAAGAGGCAGGAAACAATTCCATTGTCTGCAAAACTCTAGATATAAATATTTCTAAATTATTATGACTTCAAAGGAAAGATTCTCTAACTTTAGGGCTTAAGAATTTTGTTTACTTTTCACTGATAGCATGTCCCAATTTAATCTGATTTGGAGATTTTCTTAGAATTTCTCAGCATTTTATATGTTTCTAGCATTACTGCTATAGAGAAATGGTATTTGGTAACCCAATTCAGAAATATGCTTTCATTCCTATATAATTTCCATTCTGGAGACTGTAGAGGGATAAAAGTTTAAGCTCCAAAGTTGTCTTTTGTAGTGTGTGTGTGTGGGTGTGTGTGTGTGTATCTTAAACAGTAATAGATTTGAGATTTTAATCTTTAGTAAGAAGATCAGCCCTGGGATTTCTTTGGAAGGAATGATGCTAAAGCTGAAACTCCAGTACTTTGGCCACCTCATGCGAAGAGTTGACTCATTGGAAAAGACTTTGATGTTGGGAGGGATTGGGGGCAGGAGGAGAAGGGGACGACAGAGGATGAGACGGCTAGGTGGCATCACTGACTCGATAGACGTGAGTCTGAGTGAACTCGGGAGTTGGTGATGGACAGGGAGGCCTGACGTGCTGCGATTCATGGGGTCACAAAGAGTCGGACATGACTGAGCGACTGAACGGAGCTGAATCTGAACTGAACTGAACTGAATGTGAAATGTGGTTTTCACAATAATGAAAATGGAGGTTTATGTTTTAGTATTTTCAAGTAGTAGCAAGTATAGCAAGTATGTATTTCATAAACTTAAACTCAGCGTTTGTCTTTCTTGGTTTTAATTAACACATAATCATTTTTGTTATATGTAGAAATATGTATAGAGAACATAGACATCAGAACTAAAGCTTGTAGAGGACAGAGTTTAACCCTTGTGGCTGTACATATACTATAACTCTTAGAGTCAATGCTCTTCCAACATGATATGATAACATGATGTGCACATTTTCAAAAGCATGATATTATCTGTAAAAATATTAGTTCTAATTTATTAAAACAGCCTTGAGTGAAAGTTGCTTCAGTTGTGTCTGACTCTGCGATCCCATGGACTGTAACCAGCCAGGAGCTTTGGTCCAGGGCATTCTCCAGGCAAGAATACTGAAGTGGGTTGTCATTTCCTTTTCCAAAATAGCCTTCAGTTCAGTTCAGTTGCTCAGTCGTGTCCGACTCTGCATCCGCATGAACTGCAGCATGCCAGGCCTCCCTGTCCGTCACCGACTCCTGGAGTTCACCCAAATTCATGTCCATTGAGTCGATGCCATCCAGCCATCTCATATTCTATCGTCCCCTTCTCCTCCTGCCCCCAATACCTCCCAGCATCAAAGTCTTTTCCAATGAGTCAGCTCTTCGCATGAGGTGGCCAAAGTACTGGAGTTTCAGCTTCAGCATCATCCCTTCCAAAGAACACCCAGGACTGATCTCCTTTAGAATGGACTGGTTGGATCTCCTTGCAGTCCAAGGGGCTCTCAAGAGTCTTCTCCAACACCACAGTTCAAAAGCATCAATTCTTCAGCGCTCAGCCTTCTTCACAGTCCAACTTTCACATCCATACATGACCACTGATAAAACCATAGCCTTGACTAGATGGACCTTTGTTGGCAAAGTAATGTCTCTGCTTTTCAATATGCTATCTAGGTTGGTCATAACTTTCCTTCCAAGGAGTGTCTTTTAATTTCATGGCTGCAGTCACCACAACCTTAGATAGCCTTTGATTACATTTACTTTATATTTACTTGATCTTTACCCTTAATTACCAACAGCTTTTCAGTTTCAGCTTATATGTTTCAAAATAAAGGAGATCCATAAAGAAAAATACAGGCTTTAACCCCTGTATTAAAAAAAAAAAAANACAGTTCAAAAGCATCAATTCTTCAGCGCTCAGCCTTCTTCACAGTCCAACTTTCACATCCATACATGACCACTGATAAAACCATAGCCTTGACTAGATGGACCTTTGTTGGCAAAGTAATGTCTCTGCTTTTCAATATGCTATCTAGGTTGGTCATAACTTTCCTTCCAAGGAGTGTCTTTTAATTTCATGGCTGCAGTCACCACAACCTTAGATAGCCTTTGATTACATTTACTTTATATTTACTTGATCTTTACCCTTAATTACCAACAGCTTTTCAGTTTCAGCTTATATGTTTCAAAATAAAGGAGATCCATAAAGAAAAATACAGGCTTTAACCCCTGTATTAAAAAAAAAAAAAAAGGTTAATTTTATTTGAAAAGAAAAATGCTTCCCTATCAATTCAAATTGGCCCATTACTTTTATTTTTTTTTTATTTTTTTTAATTTTTATTTTTACTTTATTTTACTTTACAGTACCGCATTACTTTTGTAAGGGCATTACTTTTACCAGTGACAAATATGTTCTGCTGTAATAATCATATATCAGTTCCTAATGTGCCAGTTTCTGGTAGAAACAATTTTTGAATAAAGCATTTCAGAAGTGCAATGTTTGCAGTGGGAGGGATGATTTCTGTGTAGAATTTATCATTTCATTTTATGAAAGAAATACTTGGCTATATTATCTCTACCTTAATTTGTGTCCTGTGCTCTTCATATCTGTTCTGTCTTCCATAGCTGCTTTGAGCTGCCAGGCACCCAAACTCTTGCTGATGCTCTTACTATGTATCATAAGGAAACAAATACATTCATTCTTCATCTCACTTTTTTAAAAACTGAAGTATAGCTGATTTACAATGTTGTGTTAATTTCTGCTGTACAGCAAAGTGCTTCAGTTATACATATATATAATTTTTATGGTTTATCATAGGATATTGAATATAGTTGTCTGTGCTATACAGTAGGACCTTCTTCATCCATTCTATATATGAAAGCTTATATCTGTTAACCTCCTTCCCCTTGGCAACCACAAGTCTGATCTCTATGTCCTTGAGTCTATTTCTGTTTCCTTGGTAGATTTATTTGTATCACATCTTAAATTCTGCATGTAAGTGATGTCATTTGGCATTTGTCTTTCTCTTTCTCACTTACTTCACTTAGTATAATACATCCATGTTGCTTCAAATAGCATTATTTCATTCTTTTTTGACTGAGTATCATTCCACTGCATCCATGTACCATTTCCTTTCTACCTGTTCATCTGTCAGTGGACATTGAGGTTGTTTCCATGTCTTGGATACTATGAATAATGCTTCTATGAACACGGAAGTGCATGTATCTCTTTGAATTAGAGTTTTGTCCAGATATATGTCCAGGAGTGGGATTGCTGGATCATATGGTAATTCTACTTTGAGTTTTCTGAGGAAGCTCCATAGTGTTTTCCATAGTGGCTGTACCAGCTTATATTCCCACCAACAGTGTTGGAGGGTTCTCTTTTCTCCACATCTTCTCCAGTGTTTGTTATTTGTAGAGTTTTTCCTTCATTTAACTTTTTAGTCATTATGGACATCTAATTTAGACAATATTCTTTATCTCTGGAAGTAAATACAGACAATCATGTGCAGGCTCAGAAGGAGAAGTACCCCTTGACTGGCAAAGGCAATGGATTGTGCACTCACATTATACTATAGAGGCAGGGCCAAGAGCTTTGGCCTTGAGAACTTTGGAAAGTGAAAGAGTTGAAAATTAAAGTAGGAAAACTAAGTTTGTTGCAATTCTGAGCAATGAGTATTACAAATATTTCAAAGTAGCTGTAACATTTCTGTGACAGCTGTATCTGGGGAACGCCTCCTAAACCTAATTATACACTTTTCCTTTCTCTTCTAACTGAAGAGATGATTAGAGACAGAGGTAGAAAAGACAGTGATACAGACATAATTTTCACAAAAAGATTACTTTGTGCAATGAAAAGTGAAATGTGTTATTTGTAAATGCAAATTGAACTTACATCATCCCCAGTGACATAAAATAATTGGTGCCACCATAGCCCAAGGTATATATACAGTGACCTGCCTGGACAGTGTACACCTTCTGAAGATATCTAAAGAACACACTCAATCCTCAGGCAAATGCTTATACATATTGTTTTCAAAGGAGATCTTGGTATAAGCTAAAGAAGAGTTGCCTCTTGTGCCTTGAATATGGGTCATAAAATAATATATATTGCTAATCAAAAATGCTGTTGCATCACAAGGCATTTACTTAAGTGAAATCAACTTAAGAAATAAAACCCAAAGGAAGAAATAAGTTAAATATCCTAGTAGATTTAGCCAGCAATTATGCTTAAACAAAGTGCCCTGGCATGGGCTGTGGCATGCAAATCCAGCTTTCCTGCTATTGTTCTTAGTTCTCCCTCTGGCTGTGAGTGGCTCTAGTTCTTCAAAGTACTTTTTTTTTTTTTTAATTTTTAAACTTTTTATTTTCTATTGTGGTATAGCTGATTAACAATATTGTGATAGTTTCAGGTGAACAGTGAAGAGACTCAGCCATGCATATACATGTATCCATTTTCCCTCAAAAGCCCCTTCCCATCCAGGTTGCCACATAACATTAATCAGAGTTCCATGTGCTATACAGTAGATCCGTTTTGGTTATCCATTTAAAATATAGCAATGTTTGTTTTTTTTTTTTTTAAATATCAGACAGATTCTAAATGCAAGCCAAGCCAACCATTTCATCTACTGTTCATTTGAAGAAAAAGAAAGAAAGAAAGAAAGAAAGAAAGAAACAATAAAACCTCTCTCTTCCAAAACATGGCTGTGCCAGGGCTAATTAGAAATATGTATCTCCCACAAGATGCTTGGTTAAATGGTTGTCAAAACTACTTTTTTTCTGTGATTTTCACCTTTTGAGCTGATTTCAGAACCTATACCAGGGTGAGTCTATATACTGATATTACAGATGATGGTACAGGTCTTAAGCAATTCTCAGGTTTCTTTAAAGGTCACAGAGTAGAAAGCCACTTAAAAAGAGAAACCATGTCTATCAGAAGAGCCATTATCTTTCCGTTGTTGTTTTCCTTCAGTTGCTCAGTCCTGTCTGACTCCTTGCGATCCCATGGACTGCAGCACACAAGGCTTCCCTGTCCTTCACCATCTCCTGGAGGTGGCTCAAACTCATGTCCATTGAGTCAGTGATGCCATCCAACCATCTCATCCTCTTTCGCCCCCTTCTCCTCCTGCCTTCAATCTTTCCCACCATCAGGGTCTTTTCCAATGAGTCAGCTCTTTGCATCAGGCGGCCAAAGTATTGGAGCTTCAGCTTCAGCTTCAGCATCAGTCCTTCCAGTGAATATTCAGGACCGATTTCCTTTAGGGTTGACTGGATTGATCTTCTAGCTATCCAAGGGACTCTCGAAAGTCTTCTTTAACAACATACTTCAAAAGCATCAACTCTTTGGCACTCAGCCTTCTTTATGGTCCAACTCTCACATCCATACTTGACTACTGGAAATACCATCAGTTCAGTTCAGTTCAGTTCAGTCGCTCAGTCGTGTCTGACTCTGTGATTCCATCCATCCTTGACTATTTGAACCTTTGTCAGCAAAGTAATGTCTCTGCTTTTTAATACGCTGTCTAGATTTGTTGTAGCTTTTCTTCCAAGGAGCAAGCATCTTTTAATTTCATCTTTCCATACTTCATTCTAATAAAATTCCTATAGTATATGCCAGAGCAGTAATGTTGCAACACTTGTGTGAGAACTAGTGTCATGGTACAGATAAACTGTCGTTTCTTTCTCTGCCTTTAATTCACACCTACTTTTTAAGCTTCAAGCTTTGAGAAATTCTAAAAGGAGGACATTAATATTAACATTGATATTGAGGGAAAATCAATAATAAAAAATTATCTGAAGAATGGTGTTTATTTAAATGACAATGACATTATAAGCAATTCGTTAAGGGAATTCTAGGAGGGACTATGCAGATATGCATAAGACATATCTCAGATATGCAGACAACACCACCGTTATGGCCAAAAGTGGAGAAGAACTAAAGTGCTCCTTAATGAAAGTGAAAGAGGAGAGTGAAAAAACTGGCTTAAAACTCAGCATTCAGAAAACTAAGATCATGGCATCTGGTCCCATCACTTCATGGCAAATAGATGGGGAAACAATGGAAACAGTGAGAGATTTTGTTTGGGGGTGGCATCAAAAATCACTGCAGAGGGTAACTGCAGCCATGAAATTGGAAGACACTTTCTCCTTGGAAGAAAAGTTATGACTAATCCAGATAGCATATTAAAAAGTAGAGATGTTACATTGCAAACAAAGGTCCATCTAGACAAAGCTATGATTTTTCCAGTAGTCATGTATGGATGTGAGAGTCAGACTATAAAGAAACCTGAGTGCTGAAGAATTGATGCTTTTGAACTGTGGTGCTGGAGAAGATTCTTGAGAGTCCCTTGGACTGCAAGGAGGTCCAATTTGTCTATCCTAAAGGATATAAGTCCTGAATATTCATTGGAAGGACTGAGGCTAAAGCTGAAACTCCAATACTTGGTCACCTGATGTGAAGAACTGACTCATTGGAAAAGACCCTGATGCTGGAAAAGATTGAAGAGGGGAGGAGAAGGGGATGACAGAGGATAAGATGGTTGGATGGCATCACTGACTCAATGGACATGAGTTTGAGTAAGCTCTGGGAGTTGATGATGGACAGGGAAGCCTGGTGTGCCACAGTCCTTGGGGTTGCAAAGAGTCGGACACGACTGAGTGACTAAAGTGGGCAAGGAATAGCCTGTGTCAATCTGGAATGTTTTAAATAACATTTTGACATTAGAAATAGATCTGGTATGTCAAGATTTAACTTCTTTTAGATTTACAGAATCTGATCTTTAGATTTTGAAGTTTTTCTTATTTCTGTAAAATTCTGGACACTTTTAAGGGAAATATAGTCTAGCTATAAAATTTAATAAAAATAATTATTAGTACAGTAGAATGCAATGAATGCACAAAAACAGAGCTAAAGGAATTTAACTGATCTGCTCTGACAAGTAGGAAATCTATTCAATTTCAGAAACTCCTGGATGTTTTATGACAACTTCTATATTTATTATTTAGAAAGCAGCAGATGTCTTTGAGAGTCATCATTGTGGAGCAGAGGGTAGGATCAAATGGTTTAGTTGTTCTGAATGATTAAAGGAAAGTCGCTCAGTCGTGTCCGACTCGTTGCGACCCCGTGGACTGTAGCCGGCGAGGCTCCTCTGTCCGTGGGATTCTCCAGGCAAGAATACTGGAGTGGGGTGCCATTTCCTTCTCCAGGGGATCTTCCTGACCCAGTGATCGAACCCAGGTCTCCCGCATTGCAGGCAGACGCTTTAACCTCTGAGCCACCAGGGAAGCCTGAGAATACTGGAGCGGGTTGCCATGCCCTCTTCCAGTGAATTTTCCCAACCCAGGGATCGAACCCAGGTCTCCTGCACTGCAGGCAGATTCTTTATCAACTGAGCCACAGGGAAGCCCTCTGAATGATTAAGTTGCTGTCAAATGATTTAATTGTTTACTTTTACGATTTGCATAAAATATTTCTCCTTATGTTTTCTTCATTTATATGAATATATTAACCTATGAGGTAAAATGCCCTTATTAGCTTCATTCTATACTGTAAAGTTATACTCTTTATTGTTAGTAAGTGATGCTGCTAGCCACACACAAAGGGCATCTCTGTGTCTGATGTTATTGGTACTCAATTTTCAGGCCAGGAGAGAGACACTTTATACGGTGACTTTGAAAACTACAGACAAATCCAAGTAGAGCAGCATAAAGATATTCCTCTGCATAAATATATTCCTCTGTATAAAGATCGCAATTCTAATTAATGCAACTAATTCTAATTAATGCAAAACTCTTTTTTTAAAACCGTAAATAGCAGCAATAGCAACAAAACTCCTGGTCCTTCAAACCGCTGTCCAAACCTCTTAATACTCGGGTAAATAAAGAATCTGCAACGGAAAAATAATTACCAGACTATCAATAAAACCACAATGGCCATCATTGTCCCTACTGAAAGGATATATTGGGGACTGAAATTATACAGATGTAGAAAGCAAGGGCCCCTGGGAAGACAATTTAAGTCTTTTAATAGAAATCAATATCCCACTGTGGCAATTTTCTTTCTGATATTGTGTTATTACATAATTCAGTTTTCAACTAAAAAAGCTTTCCTGGAGCACTCTAAAATAATGGGAAAGTTACTCTTAATCCAACTTAAAAAATTTTTTGCTACATATTATGCCTTTGAGAATCTTTAAAGGACCTTATTTCATTCAATGAATATTTAATTACCAAACAGTCTATGTAATACAAACTAACTGATATTCTTACAAGCTGACTTGAGTTGTGTTTTTTTATAAATACTTGGGAAATATACCAGAAGTACTGGTGTATTACACTTAGAATGTATTTTTAAAAAGGGTTTTGCTTAATTTAAACTGAAAGATTAGAATAAATACACAAATAATAAAAAGAAGTGAAGTTTTCTTGAGTAAGCTTACTGTTGGATGAGTTTAGTTACCAGGCAAAGATATTGTTCAGTATTTTATTTTAATACTTTCAAACTTATCTTTGAGATAGCTAATATAATTACAAGTCTATTAATCATTAAGGATCATTAGGATCATTCAGCAGTGGCCACAGGACTGGAAAAGGTCAGTTTTTCATTCCAATCCCAAAGAAAGGCAATGCCAATGAATGCTCAAACTACTGCACAATTGCACTCATCTCACATGCTGGTAAAATAATGCTCAAAATTCTGCAAGCCAGGCTCAGCAGTACGTGAACTGTGAACCTCCAGATATTCAAGCTGGTTTTAGAAAAGGCAGAGGAACCAGAGATCAAATTGCCAACATTGGTTGCATCATCGAAGAAGCAATAGAGTTCCAATAAAACATCTATTTCTGCTTTATTGACTATGCCAAAGCCTTTGACTGTATGGACCACAATAAATTGGAAAATTCTGAAAGAGATGGGAATACCAGACCACCTGACGTACCTCTTGAGAAACCTATATGCATGTCAGGAAGCAACAGTTAGAACTGGACATGGAACAACAGACTGGTTCCAAATAGGAAAAGGAGTACGTTAAGGCTGTATATTGTCACCCTACTTATTTAACTTCTATGCAGAGTACATCAAGAGAAGTGCCAGGCTGGAAGAAACACAAGCTGGAATCCAGATTGCTGGGAGAAATATCAATAACCTCAGATATGCAGATGACACCACCCTTATGGCAGAAAGTGAAGAGGAACTAAAAAGCCTCTTGATGAAAGTGAAAGAGGAGAGTGAAAAAGCTGGCTTAAAGCTCAACATTCAGAAAATGAAGATAATGGCATCTGGTCCCATCACTTCATGGGAAATAGGGGAAACAGTGGAAACAGTGTCAGACTTTATTCTTTTGGGCTCCAAAATCACTGCAGATGGTGATTGCAGCCATGAAATTAAAAGACACTTACTCCTTGGAAGGAAAGTTATGACCAACCTAGATAGCATATTGAAAAGCAGAGACATTATTTTGCCAACAAAGGTCCGTCTAGTCAAGGCTATGGTTTTTCCAGTGGTCATGTATGGATGTGAGAGTTGGACTGTGAAGAAAACTGAGTGCTGAAGAATTGATGCTTTTGAACTGTGGTGCTGGAGAAGACTCTTGAGAGTCCCATGGACTGCAAGAGATCCAACCTGTCCATTCTCAAGGAGATCAGTCCTGGGTGTTCTTTGGAAGGACTGATGCTAAAGCTGAAACTCAAATACTTTGGCCACCTCATGCAAAGAGTTGACTCACTGGAAAAGACTCTGATGCTGGGAGGGATTGAGGGCAGGAGGAGAAGGGGATGACAGCGGATGAGATGGCTGTATGGCATCACCAACTCGATGGACAAAAGTTTGGGTGAACTCTGGTAGTTGGTGATGGACAGGGAGGTCTGGCATGCTGCAATTCATGGGATCACAAAGAGTCGGACACAACTGAGCGACTGAACTGAACTGAATCATCTTTTGGGCTGGGAAAGGTGGTCTCAGGTGACTTCAGGCTGACAGATTGGCAAATTACTTAAGAGTCTTACTAAAATGTAGAATTTGATGTGGTAATTTTGGAGGGGAATCTGAGATTTTGTTTTACCCACATGGTCCCAGGTAATACAGATCATATGTGTTCCAAGGACTATGTTGTTGAGAAAAAAGCTGCTGTATGTCTGTCACTGGCAAATAAAGGGATGTTTAGTGGACCATTAAGTAGAAGTGGAAGCTATAATAAGGCCATTATAAGGCTTTATTCCCTAAATGTGATGGAAACATTGAATCTAACTTTTCTACTGTCCTTGATAGAGTTATAGGCATTAGATTATGTGCATGTATGCAAAGTCGCTTCAGTTGTGTCTGACTCTTTGCAATCCTTTGGACTGTAGCCTGCCAGCCAGGCTTGTCTGTCCATGGGATTCTCCAGGCAAGAATACTAGAGTGGATTGCCATGTCCTTCTCCAGGGAATCTTCCTGACTCAGGGATCCAACCCTTGTCTCTGCATCAGCAGGTGGGTCCTTTACCACTAGCACCACCTGGGAACCCCAGGCAGTAGAGGATGTGTGTTTAAATCAAGATCAAAAGCTTTGGGAAAACAGTCCCTCACCTTGAGATTCAACGTTCTCTGTTAAGTGTTCAGATTATTTAGTAAGGTAGATGAGGTATTGATTATTCATGGGATTGTTTCAATATTACCAAAACACCAAAAGACAACTGTTTATTCCTATCATAGAATATTTCAAAAAATTAAATGATTCATTGTTGAGCACTACTCTGGAATATACATTATGCTAAGGTGTTGGTAAATGGTAAATACCTTAAAGTCTTCAGAGAAGCGGGGTTCCTGCCCAGGTTGTCTATGAACTATCTGTTGCTGTGTAACAGGTGAACCCAACAGCTCAGTGAACAATTAGCTCATAACTCAGTGGCTGACAGTTTAGACTGGACTCAGTTGAGCAGTTCTGGTCCCAGGTACTCTGTATGCATCTTGGCAAGTCGGCCAGGTGGCTCTGCTTTTGGAGGTTGGCTGGATAGCACTTGGAGGAACAGCTGAACTCTGTGTCTCTCATAGTCTGGTAGGAGAGCCTTGGCCTGTTCACACAACACGTCAGCAAGGAGAGTGGGAGCCATGGGCCTCTTGAAGCCCATGTTCAAAAATGGCCCATTGCTCCATTTGTCATATTCCTGTGGTCAAAACAAGTCTCAGGGCCAGTCCAGTTCAGGTTATAGAACAACACACTCTACCTCTTGGCAAGGGGAGCTGGAAAACAAATGATTACATTACATTTGTGCAAGCAGTCTAGTACTAAAATGTTGCATGCTTTGGATGACTTGTCATATTGTAACTGAAAGTGAGGTCTGGTTGCTCACTGCTCAAAAGCCAATGAAGAGGCCAAGTTGGCAGAATGGCTGACAGTCTTCATGAAATTGATCATCAGTGGTCTGACCATCATCATCTTGATTGTTTTAAATGCAGTTAATTTTCACTTCTGTAGTCAGAGTAGGTTTGTTTCCATTTCCTTGAGGCCAATTCTTGGAATTGTGGCAGCTTAAGTCATGGCTCTAGTCTGGTCATCATGTAGCTAACTTCTCCAATGGGTGGAGGTTTCAGTATCTGTAAGACAGCTCATAGTCTATGGCTAAGAATATTATCTATAGCCTGTGAGAAGGAACTAATGGTCCTTGACTATGCTTACTGACTAAACCATTATTATTTGGTCTCCTTTGACTGTTTTCCTTTGTTTCTGCATGTTTTCACTTCTCTGATTAAACTTATTATTTAGCTACAGTTTTTCCAGAGGCAAAAGGCAGGCAGAGGACATAAGGGACAAGGACCATAATGTGCTACTGTTTCAATACTACTTCTTGATGTATTTCTGAGATATGTAGAAATTGGGGTAATCATTGTTTAGCTTGTAAATTGGGGGAACAGTTCTCTTTAAACATTCACTATGGGAAAGATGAAAAAACTTACATCACAAGGCTAGCAAAATCAATTAACTAGACCAACTGGATTCACTTTTCCAAATATTATATGTGATGAAACAGTTCTGGGTAAAAATGATCAACTAAGCTATACTATCATGTAAGAAATGAATTGCCAGTCTATGTTCAATGCAGGATGCAGGATGCTCGGGGCTGGTGTATGGGGATGATCTGGAGGGAAGATGTGGGGTGGGAGGTGGGAGGGGGGTTCATGTTTGGGAGTTCGTGTAAAAAAATAAAGAAATACAAAAAAAATAAAAAATAAAAAAAAACCTCATCATTAGAATGTATACAACTTTAATACTAGCTCACTAAATACTGTTAATTAAACCTGTTTGATTAATACACAGTAAACTCAATTTTTAAAAATTGTTGATTAATAGCTCATTATATTTTGTTAAATTAGCTGAGACTTGAGTGAAGGATTGGCTAGTGGTTATAAATACAACCAAGGAAGGATATTGTCTTCAGTTTCTATACTTCAGAAATGAAAAAAGGATTAAATGTTAAAACAAACAAAACACTTTTGAAGAATGTAGTGACTTTCAGTAAGCTCCTTTATGATAAGATTGCATTAGAAGAAAGATTTCTGTATTTGTTGTTATCAAACTTAATTATATAAACATATTTAGAATATTTTATTTGAAATAAGACTGTTGAAAGATAAATAATTTTTTTGGAATAGCAGAGGCATGCATGAAACTAACAGCACAGATAGTAAATTTTTTGAGGCATTGCTACTGCTGCTAAGTCACTTCAGTCATGTCCGACTCTGTGCGACTCCATAGACAGCAGCCCACCAGGCTCCCCAGTCCCTGGGATTCTCCAGGCAAGAACACTGGAGTGGGTTTTAGCAAGGGTTTCCCTAGTGGCTCAGATGGTAAAGAATCTGCCTGCAATGCAGGAGACCTTGGTTTGATCCCTGGGTCAGGAAGATCTCCTTTAGAAGGGAATAGCTACCCTCTCCAGTATTCTTGCCTGGAGAATCCCATGGACAGAGGAGCCTGGCGGGCTACAGTCCATGGGGTTGCAAAGAGCTGGACCCAACTGAGCGACCAACACTTTCACTTTTACTTTTTCACATGAAAAATGTAGGAAGTATATGTTCTTACTCAGTAGGCCCATTATTAGCATTAGAGTGTAATAGTTTTGAAACACATTGTTCATTGAAATACATGTATTTTGACTTTGCCTTTTTCTAGACCCTAGAGAAGCCATTATCTGTATAACTACATTGAGAATAGCTTCCTGAAATTGACGGATGTAAAATTTTATATGCCTGTTTGAAACGGTATCATTTACAGAATCTGCAGCTCACAGTGGTGCCAGTCACCTGTCAATGCTGACAGATCTTAGTGGAGAGTAATTACAGATGTTGGTCTGAGCAGTCTGAATTCATGTGAGACTCTGGAGTTGCTATTTATTTCTTATAGAAGCCTCTCAAGGGCATCCATTTGTAAAATATAGGCCTTAATAGCTTCTGTTTAGATTACATTTGTTAGTCATTTTCATTTTGAGCTGTTAAACCAACAACTTAATATTTAAACAGATAAGCTTTCTACCTATATGAAAAGCCTGTGTTGGTGAATTGATATATAGTCTATGCTTCTTTTCCATATCTTCTATGATTCTTCAAGACATTATCTGAAGGCTAGCAGTGTGCTTCAGTATATTTGCATACTGCCTAAGCACAATCCCTGAAAATCCTGAAAATCAAGTGAGTCTTTCAGATCATGAAAAAATTGAGAAATAAAGTGAGTCACATTTGGTAGCTTCCTTACATAAGTACCACCACTCTAAAGTTTCGAGAATTTAAGCTTCTTGGTTAACCTAGTATTTTTAAAACTTGCAAAATGGTTTTCTACTCAGTCATCCTTATTTTACCTTCATGTGAAAATACTCCTTTAGCATGGGTGATTGGATCAGCAGAAAGAGACAACTGGCATAGATAGACTCAACTGCATCAAAACCAAATCATTCCAATCTCAGAGTACCAGTCAACCTTCAGATGCCCTTGAATTAACATGAGTGAAAGGCTGTTTCAACTGCCAAAGATGTTAAAATGGAACAAGAGCTATCAAATTAAGGCCAGGATCATTTTTTTTCACACTTTGATTACCTTAAATGTTTAAAATTCAGAGCTCACTGCTTTCATGAAAGAACTGGAACCCAGAGAGGTTTTGAAAACCACATATCTCTTCAATCATCCCTATTGTTTATTTGACTGTATTTTAAAATAACAAATGAAAAGATTTTGTAATCTTCTTTTAAGAAAATTAAACAACGTGTATAAAGGATATTTATTTATTGAAACATAACTTTTTAACATATTGACTACACATTGCACTTGGAGGACCATGTTCATAATAATAACTATAGCTATAATTATGTTTCTTTCAAAGTATAACAAAATTAAAATACTGAAAATGAAGCACTGCAGAAGATAGGAAACTCTGTCTATTCTTATCTTTTGTTCTTGCCTTAGAGATGGTAATCTTAGGCCTTAGGGATTTGGGGATTTTTATTTTATCACATTCAAAGAATCCCAGCACTTCAAATTTAACATCTATCCAAGCAGCACAGTATAATGGAAAGAGCAAGGGTTTTGGAATCAACAAAACAATTTTAAGCCTTATCTTGCCCTGTAACTTTAGGTAACTTCTGTGTACCTCATTTTGCCTACTTTAAAATAGAATCTATCTTGTGAGGTTAATGTCACATTTGAAAATGATAATGCATGTAAAGCATCCTGGACAGCAGTTGAGGCATAATAAATGATAACTAAATTTACTATTCCTTCTATGTGTGTGTTTGTGTGTGTTCTCTATCAGCAGTTTATTTTGTAGGAAACAAGAGTTTCTGGGATTGCTTACACTCTTTCAAGTATGAATGCTTTTCTTCTTGTCATGGAATAATGTGTACTTTGAATAAATGATACTTATTTTTATCTTTCTTGTATCAGTAAATTTTATGAAGTCCTTAACTAGAATTGAGATCCTGTGTTAGGCCCTAGTACATGAAAAAATGATCAACATCATTAGTCATTAGGAAAGTACAAGTGAAAACCACACTGAGGTACCACCTCATGCTTGGTAGAATCAAAAAAAATGAGAGAACAAATGCTGATGTGGACATGGAGAAAAGGGACCTCTTGGGCACCATTGGTGGGAGGGTAACTTGGTACAGCCATTCTGGTAAACAGTATGGAGGTTCCTCAAAAAATTTAAAATAGAATCACCATATGATCCAGCATTTCCATTTCTGGTAATATACACAAAGGAAACAAAAACGCTAAATCAAAAACATATCTGCACCCGCATGTTCATAGCAACGTTACTGACAGTAGCCAAGACATGGAAATAACCTAAGTGCTATCAGTGGATAAATGGATAAAGAAAATGTGGCATGGTTCATCCATAACAGACAGTGGAATCACTGTGCCATTTGTGGCAACATGGATGAAGCTTGAGGGCATTCTAAGGAAATAAGTCAGACAAAGAAAGACAACTTACTGTATGATCTCATTTATATGTGGACTCCAAATAAAATCACCAAACTCTTAGAAAAAGAGATCATATTAATGGTTACCGGAGGCTGGGAGTAAGAGGAGGAGCTATTTGAGAAAGATAGTCAAAAGGTAGAATAAATTTCCAGTTACAAGGAAGTTAAGTCTTAGGGATATAATGTACAACCTGTTAACGGTAGTTAACACTGCTATATGATATATTGGAAAACTGTTAAAAGAGTAGAACTCAAGGGTTCTCATCACAAGAATTTTTTCTCTTTATTGTATCTTTATGAGATGATAGATGTTAACTAGGCTAATTGTGATAATCACTTTATAATATATGTAAATCAAACCATCATGCTGTACATCTTAAACTCCTAAATGTATACAATGATATATGTCAATTATTTCTCAAAAAAAAAAAAAAAACCACCTGGGAAACAAAAGATGATGATTTAAGCACTGAGTCAGCCAGAGAAATGAGTTAGACTCAGACTGCCCCTTAACAAAACTTAAAATTAGAGATGTAATATCTGTACAAATATGACTATGATACCAAATGTGAGATGATATACTTAGTCACCAACAGGATACCATATACTGAGAACAGAGAGAAGGTACTTGCCATTTGGAGCAGGAAAAGGAGATGTCTGGGTGCGTCTGGGTGTGTGGATAAAGCCACATGAGGGTGACCTTGAAGTAAAGTTAAGATTTGAGCCTGTGTTATTGGAGATAGGGGAACTTCAAACAGTGAGCATAACGTGAGTAAAACAAAATAATGTACCTTTTACAGGGACTAAATAGTATGCTTATCTGGATGCTAGAATACAAGAAAAAGACAAAAAACTTAGATGAAAATTTGCGAAAGAGGATGGTGTCAAATCATAGAAAATAAATATTGGGTAAGGACTGTTGATTTTTTTCTTTTCATGGACTAAACATAGTGCCTCTTTCTGTTTGTGCTGACTCCTCTTTACATACTCAGCTTGGCTCAGCTTCTTCCCTGGGCCTTCTCCCTGATGGAGTATCGTAAGGCTGACTTAAGCTTGCTGCTAAGTCACTCCAGTCGTGTCCAACACTGTGCGACCCCATAGATGGCAGCCCACCAGGCTCCCCGTCCCTGGGATTCTCCAGCAAGAACACTGGAGTGGGTTGCCATTTCCTTCTGCAATGCATGAAAGTGAAAAGTGAAACTGAAGTCACTCAGTCGTGTCCGACCCTCAGTGACCCCATGGACTGCAGCCTTCTAGGCTCCTGGGCCCATGGGATTTTCCAGGCAAGAGTACTGGAGTGGGGTGCCATTTCTTTAAATGCCCTGGGTGTTGTCTCTGCTTTTCCTTCTCTGCTTTAGCTCACAGACTGAGGCCGTAGGTATAGAACCAAGGTTAGGGAGCAATATTGACCAGGTCTCTTGATCTCAGAATGAGTCAGGGCCTGTTTATCTTTTTCTCCAGACATCTCATAAATGTCTTGTCAATGAATGCCCACTGAAAGATAGAAGGACAGAGATTCTGAAGGATGTCTGGGAACATGCTGTTCTCAGAACAGCAAGAGGTGGGGGAATGTGTGTTTGGAGAAATCAAAATTCATTTGTTCATCTCAATGCTTTTGTTTTGCTTCTTTAGAAGTGAATGCTCTAATATTTTTCCAGTTTCAAATACTTTCTGTTAGACTTCAGGTTAAAACAGAAAGACATTATTTTAAAAAAAAAAAAAAAACAAGAAACAGCAATGTCATGCAAAAAATCACTTAGCTGTTCCATATGTGCTTTTAAGAGCTTGATAAATGTCATTCTTTTTGCATGAAAATTCAGAAGGTCACAAAGAATAGAGGAAAACATTGTGGGTACATGACACCACATCTGCTGAAGAGAGGCTCAACCTAAACTGCTTTTTCCCTGAAACTCCACAGAAGGCCTTCAAAACTACTGATGGTGGGCCCTCACTTCAGAGGAGTTTCAGTGAATTTTTACCCCACACATCATAAGAAAACCCAGCCAGGGTTGAGAGCCATTCCAACATTCCAAAGCCTCATTTTCCTGTTTAGAAACCTTAGCATCAGAGGTTGTAAAGAGACTTACTCACAGTGCTTATCACTACAAAAACTGGGCCGAGAACACAGTTCTCCAGAGTTTGTTGTTTTCTCATACGTTGTGAAATTAGGGGGTTTATCATCTATTAACTTCCAACATTAAATTATTAATTGAGGCAGTCAGCAAATTTTTGTCATCCATTATTCTGAGTAAAAGGAGTATAGCAGAGAACAACATCTCTGTACTCAGTGAGCTAGTCTTTCATGAGAGAAAGGAAGGAAGGATGCCTAAAATGAACATAAATAAAAAAGTGAGGAAATAAGAACAGTATGGCGTGTAGGGACGGTGAATTGGGGCAGCTGTATTAGATGCTTGATACTTGTAGACACTGAGGACACAGAATTAAAATAACTCCCCAATGCCAAATAACTGGATTTGACGTTTGAGTAAAAACTGCCAAGAAATGAACATGGAAAGCAATCTCAAGCTGAAGTTTCAGTTTGTGCAAAGAAATGAATTTGTGACAGGAAATAGTACCTTCATAGGGTTACAAATCAGTTCAGTAGTGATGGAGCGAATAATGAATGTGATTAGAAAAAAATAGACTTCAATCAGATAAGGAAGGGCAGTATATGCCTTGCAAGTAGATTGGTTGCTTTGCCCCCATGTGAGTGTCTCACAAACTGTAGTATGCATTCTGTAACTACATGGAGAGTTTATGTAACTGAAGACTCCTGGCCTGTCTCTGGTGTTTCTGATCCACTGGTTCTGATGCTGATCATCAGCACGACTTTGAAAAGCACTTCTCAGGATAACAACACAACATTAAAGACATTTAACGTGGGAAACATGAATATATTTTCA
Source organism: Oreotragus oreotragus (assembly GCA_006410675.1). Taxonomy (NCBI): domain Eukaryota; kingdom Metazoa; phylum Chordata; class Mammalia; order Artiodactyla; family Bovidae; genus Oreotragus; species Oreotragus oreotragus. The sequence continues at coordinate 170,938 of SJYX01003207.1, forward strand.
TATTGTTAACAGTTAACACGAGAAAAGTATAGAATATATATCGGGGACAAAATGATATATTTGCTTGTTAAGTTATGACAGTACTATAAGAGGGAGATAATAAAGGCCTTTCCTAGGGCTGCAGTGGAAATGAATAGGAAGTAGGGAATGGGCATTTTAAAAATTTAACAGCTGGAATTGACAAGTGACAGTACTCTTGCCTGGAAAATCCCATGGATGGAGGAGCCTGGTGGGCTGCAGTCCATGGGGTCGCTATGAGTCGGACATNAATAGGAAGTAGGAAATGGGCATTTAAAAAATTTAACAGCTGGAATTGACAAGTGATAGTACTCTTGCCTGGAAAATCCCATGGATGGAGGAGCCTGGTGGGCTGCAGTCCATGGGGTCGCTATGAGTCGGACACGACTGAGCGACTTCACTTTCACTTTTCACTTTCATGCATTGGAGGAGGAAATGGCAACCCACTCCAGTGTTCTTGCCTGGAGAATCCCAGGGATGGGGGAGCCTGGTGGGCTGCCATCTATGGGGCCTCACAGAGTTGGACATGACTGAAGTGACTTAGCAGCAGCAACAGCAGCAGGACTTAGGAGCTGAGTTACTAGTATATAAATAAACAGCAGAGTGGAATTCACAGTTGCTTGCAGGCATTTCATTTGAGTAATTGGATGGAGGTAGTATTAGCAAAAAGATGAGTTCAGACTTGGCATGTTCATTTCTAAATGAGGTTCAGCATCACCTCAGGAGTTAGCTGTACACATTAGCTGCATCTCAGGAGGAAAAATGCCCAAAGACGTTGATTTGAAAGTTGCCAATGTATGTGTAACCATTACATTTTATGAAGACTATCAGGAAGAAATGATCAGAGAGGCAGAAAGTATGGAAATTGAGAGACTAGAGAATTTCAAGAAACAAATACTTGATTGTGATAAGTACCCAAAAAGTTGAGTAAAATATCTTGAAATTACAGTTTTAAAGCCATTGGTGAACTTAGTGAGAGCAGTAAGAGTAGTAACCTAAATTTTATGGATTGTCACTGAAAGGAAAAGTTAGGGATGTGGGCAAACAGGTACAGTGCGTGTATATTGCAGATTGAAGGCTTTTCTCTCTCTCTCTTTCACACATACACATACACACACACCTTCCTGTTGCCTATTAATAAAAATCATTCTTTTTTATATATTCTTGACAAATTGAAGTATGAAGAATGCAAGTAGAATGAGAAAAATTCCAAATGATGGCACTAATCCTCATAAGCCAATAGAATAATAAATATTTGTGTAAGAATTAATTGACTCACAAAAGTAGCTTAATGTACTTCAAAAGAAAGACAGAAACTAATCTGAAAGTTTATTTTTAATATTCAAGTTTCCAGCTTTTATTCTTGATAAAATAAGATTCTTAAAAATCTTACTGATTTCAGGTATACACATAGACCTTCTGCCACAATATTTTTTGTAGTATCAGATATTTCTAGGAGAGGTAAAGTAATATGGAAATATATATTGCAATTATTTCAGGAAGACCTAACATAAATATTCAGAATGTTTGTGATTCTAAATTTTTTGAAGAATGACCAAGTCTCCATAAAATTTAGCATCACAAACATTTTCACATCTTAGGAACAAATCCATAAGCATTTTCTAACATTTCCCTATATTTCAGTAATAGATTCTATCCTAAAAAGACTTAGGGACATGCCTGTTCAACAGAAATATAAAGTGTAATTTTAAATTTTCTAGGACACATGTGAAGAAGGCAAAAACAGATAAAATCCAGACAAAACTAATTTTAATAAAGTATTTTATTTATTATAATATAGCCAAGATACTAACATTTCCTGTACCCTATAGCTCAGATGGTAAAGAATCTGCCTGCAATGCAAAAGACCTGGGTTCTATTCCTCAGTCAGGAAGATGCCCTGGAGAAGGAAATGGCAACTCACTCCAGTATTCTTGCCTGGAGAATTCCAAGGACAGAGAGCCTGGTGGGCTGCAGTCCCTGGGGTCATAAAAAGCCAGACATGACTGAGCGACTAACACACACACTAGAATTTAAATATGCAATTAATGTAAAATTTTAGGATATTTTATATTCTATCTTTTTTGCCTAAAATCTTCAAAATTTAATGTGTATTTTACTCTTATGGCACATCTTAGTTCCGATTATCCCCATTACAAGTGCTTAATGCACACCTGTGATAATGGATGCTATTCTGGATGGTTTACACTTGACTATTTACTATGTAGACTGCATCTGTTATGTATAACCCAAACAAAATTTTATAGTAATGCTAATTTTCTCCCTTGTTAAAATATTTCTTTCTGTTCAGTTCATTCAGTCTTTCAGTCATGTCTGACTCTTTGAGACTCCATGGATTGCAGCATGCCAGGCCTCCCTGTCCATCACCATCTCCCGGAGTTCACTCAGACTCACGTCCATCGAGTCCGTGATGCCATCCAGCCATCTCATCCTCGGTCGTCCCCTTCTCCTCCTGCCCCCAATCCCTCCCAGCATCAGAGTCTTTTCCAATGAGTCAACTCTTCACATGAGGTGGCCAAAGTACTGGAGTTTCAGCTTTAGCATCATTCCTTCCAAAGAAATCCGAGGGTTGATCTCTTTTTGGATGGACTGGTTGGATCTCCTTGCAGTCCAAGGGACTCTCAAGAGTCTTCTCCAACACCACAGTTCAAAAGCATCAATTCTTCAGTGCTCAGCTTTCTTTACAGTACAACTCTCACATCCATACATGACTACTGGAAAAAACATAACCTTGATTAGACAGACCTTTGTTGGCAAAGTAAAGTCTCTGCTTTTTAATATGCTGTCTAGGTTGGTCATAACTTTCCTTCCAAGGAGTAAGTGTCTTTTAATTTCATGGCTGCA
>SJYX01003207.1:174047-185992 GCA_006410675.1 Oreotragus oreotragus
GCCATGATCTTAGTTTTCTAAATGTTGAATTTTAAGCCAACTTTTTTGCTCTCCTCTTTCACTGTCCTCAAGAGGCTCTTTAGTTCTTCTTCCCTTTCTGCCATAAGGGTGGTGTCATCTGCATATCTGAGGTTATTGATATTTCTCCTGGCAATCTTGATTCCAGCTTGTGCTTCATCCAGCCTGGCATTTTGCATGATGTACTCTGCATATAAGTTAAATAAGCAGGGTGACAATACACAGCCTTGATGTACTCCTTTTCCTATTTGGAACCAGTCTGTTGTTCCATGTCCAGTTCTAACTGTTGCTTCATGACCTGCATATAGATTTCTCAAGAGGCAGGTCAGGTGGTCTGGCATTCCCATCTCTTGAAGAATTTTCCACAGTTTATTGTGATCCACACAGTCAAAGGCTTTGGCATAGTCAGTAAAACAGAAATAGATATTTTTCTGGAACTCTCTTGCTTTTTCCATGATCCAGCAGATGTTGGCAATTTGATTTCTGGTTCCTCTGCCTTTTCTAAAACCAGCTTGAACATCTGGATATTCATGGTACATGTATTGCTGAAGCCTGGCTTGGAGAATATTGAGCATTACTAGTGTGTGAGATAAGTGCAATTGTGTGGTGGTTTGAGCATTCCTTGTCATTTCCTTTCTTTGGGATTGGAATGAAAACTGACCTGTTGCAGTCCTATGGCCACTGCTGAGTTTTCCAAATTTGCTGACATATTGAGTGCAACACTTTCACAGCATCATCTTTTAGGATTTGAAATAGCTCAACTGAAATTCCATCACCTCCACTAGCTTTGTAGTGATGCTTTCTAAGGCCCACTTGACTTCACATTCCAGGATGTCTGGCTCTAGGTGATCTTTCTGTTATTTTACTGTAAAATACTCCAATTTGAGTAGCTAATGTAATATGGTAAGTCTCTGATGATTATTTAAGTGTTTCCAAAATAGTTGCTTGGCACCTATGATATTCTATATTCCTGTTGAGAGTTTGGAACGTAGAGGTAAACATGAGAACCATGCCTACAAAAGTTCACTCATTCTAGCAAAGAAGATAAAACCTAGGTACAATACTTGACTTGAATGCAGGAAATTGAAAATGGCACTTAGTAGTCATTGCTCCCAAAATGACGTGTAGCAGTTTAGCACTCTGGATATTTAGCAAAGAAGAATCTTAAACTTGGTAAATATTAGAATAATGTCTGTGAAGATGACAGTCTTTGAACTAGGCTTCAAAGTCTGGGTAAAGTATGATTTGGTAGAAAATGCCAATCTAGAAAACCAAGATTCACGCACCAAAACTAATACAATCATGGAAATGAAAATGAGTGTGATAAGGAAGAGGAACTGGAAAACAGGCAGCCGCATGGAAAACAGGGTTCTGTCTGTCTGTTAATCGCTCAGTTGTGCCGGACTCTTTGCAACTGACTGTAGCCCACCAGGCTCCTCAGTCCCTGGTGTTTTCCAGGCAGGGATACTGGAGTGATTTGCTTTTTCCTTTTCCAGGAAAGGAGGGTTAATAAGAGGAAAATAAGGTATAAAAAATGATTGGGGCTTGGACAAGGTAGGCATTTTCCCTCGCCTTGAATGGAAACCTATTGTAATACTGTTCCTAAAAGACTTATGTAGATGGTAATGTGGAAATTTTCACGCACCATTGCCTTGAATAAACCTTTGATGGAAACGATCTCATCCCAAAGGAAATATACTCTGATAAAAACAAGTATCTTTCAGAGCTTCTTAGTACAGCATGAAATAACTCCGTGTTTATCCTGACTCCTTTGGTTTTATATTATTGCACAGAAGATAACCCAAAGATGATAGCATAACCTTCACTAGCATCAACTTTGTAGGGGGTAATTTGTTACTTATACCAAATATGAAGTTCCACACAAACAGTTTCTGAAAAATTCCTCTTAATTTTCAATACATTCACTTCTCATATTTAGGGAAATAACTAGAGAGAACTATACTGAAGTAAATACAGGCACATACTACATTTAAAGCAGTAACAAATTTGAAAAATTTTATGTCCAACATTTAGTCATTAATTAAATATATTTGGTTCACTAATGCTATGTGATATTATGAAAATAAACATCATGTTTTCATGATGTAATTATTAACTTTTTGTTGAAATACAGGCATGTAAAATATACAAACTCCAAGGTTACAAGTGGATGCATTTTTTACAACACTGTAAAGGGCATGTAACTAGTGCTCAAGTCAATCAGTAAAATAATGTCAGCTTACCAGAAGTTTCTCTAATGTTCCCTTTACCTTCACTTCTAACAGCCTAAATTAGTTTTTCTTCTTTTTCAAGTTTCTCTAATTGAAATCCTATAGGGTGTATTGTTTTGTGTCTGACCTTTTGCTCAATATTATCTTTGACAGATTTAATCCACACTGTTGCATGTGGCTTAATTTCTTAACTATCATTGGAATATAGTGTTCCATTATATGAATATACAAAACTTTATTTACCCAGTCTCCCATCTAAGTACTAACCAGGCCTAGCCCTTCTTAGCTTCCAAGATCAGAAGGGATCAGGCAGATTCAGGGTGGTATGGCTGTAGACTATTTACCTAGTCTACTGTTGAAAGACAGTTGGAATATTTTCACTTTGAACTATTACAAATAGTGCTTTTAAGAACTTCTTTTTTATAATTTTCATAAACTACACATTGTCATCAGTCATATCACTAGGAATAAAATTGGTACATCACAATGGATGAATAGGGTGAACGTTCATATTGACAACAGTTTTTCAAAGTGATTTTACCAGTTTTATTTCCATTAGTAGTGCAATGGAACCCACTGCAGTACTCTTTCTTGGAAAATGACAACAGCACCCCACTCCAGTACTCTTGCATGGAAAATCCCATGGACAGAGAAGGCTGGTAGACTGCAGTCCACGGAGTCTCGAAGAGTCAGACACGACTGAGCGACTTCACTTTCACTTTTCACTTTCATGCCTTGGAGAAGGAAATGGCAACCCACTCCAGTGTTCTTGCTTGGAGAATCCCAGGGATGGGGGAGCCTGGTGGGCTGCCGTCTATGGGGTCACACAGAGTCGAACACGACTGAAGTGACTTAGCAGCAGCAGCAGCAGCTGCTGCAGTGCATTAGAGTCCTTGGTCGCCTCATATCCTTGATGTTTATTTGGTCTTATCTGAAATTTTCATGTAAGAAATTTGGTGAATAGGAAATAGTATTGCATTTTGATTTTATTTTGAACTTCTCCTGATGTTTTTACAGCTTTGTCACTGTCAAGTCAGCCATGCAAAATTCCTGTTTGAGTCCTCTGCCCATTTTTTAAATTTTAAGGATCTTAGTTTTTCTTATTGACATATATTCTGAATATTAATTATTTGTTGGATATACACTTTACAGTTTTTCCTTCTAGAGCTTGTTTTTCACTTTAGTGGTATTCTTTTACATTTATTACAGAGGCATGGGTAATTGAAAGTACTTACAAGACTCTTCAAGGGTTACTCATTTGAGCATTTAATGAAGGTAAAGGTTATAACTGAGTAGGAGAAAGAAAGCACAGCCAAGCCATGACATCCCAGGACATTTCAAGATGCAGCTCCTCAGGGTCCTTTCTGAATCACACAAAATATAATTTAGATCATCTGCCAGTTTCTATATTCAGAGCTATAAATATAGCATCCATCAAAACAGGCAAACTCCTTACCTTCATGGAGCTTATTCTTATTTCAATTGGTGAGAGAGAAACAAATGAATAAGCAAATGAATACACAAACTATCAGATAGTAATAATTACTGGAAAAAGTAGTGTAAGCTTATGTGAATAGGGCATGGTTGTTATGGCAGGAAGGGGAGAAAGAAATAAAGGTTCCTTGATAACATGATAATTGAGTGGAGACCTTTAGAAAACAAAACAAGCAATGCAATTATAGTTATATGTGGAAAGGCATTTCCAGGTTGAATTAGTAGAAAGTGAAAATAATTGTGCAGGAATTAAATATGGACTTTTTGAAGACTAGCAAATATGATTGAAATTGAATGAGTTGAGTAGAATGAGGAGAATCATGAGAGATAAGTCTGGAGGGACAGCAAAATCTAGTTAAGATGTAGTCATTGAGGTAATAGTTAATTGAGATGGAAAAAAATATCATTGCCATGTATTAAACAGAGGGTGACATGATCAGACATATGCTTTGAAAGTTTGCTCTGGCTGCTGTTTTAAGCGTAAATTTTAGGAAGGCAATGGGGGGATGCAAAGTGTTTGCCTAGGATGTTACAGCAATAACCTAGGAGAGAGAGTTTGTTTGTTTGTTTGTTTGTTTTTGATGAGAGAGGGATGGTAAGAATATGTTTTAAAGAGAGAATATTTATGGTTTGATGGTGAATTGGAATCATGTAAGGGAGTAGTTAGTAATGTTCTCTAGGTTGTGTTCTATTCCATTGGTTTCTGGAAGAATAGCATTGCCATTTCCCAAAATGGTTAAGGCTGTGGAATGAAGATGTTTTAGAAAGATGGGCTGGTTGCTGGAAATTAGTTAGAGGGCAAGAAAAATCCCACCACTTTAGTTTAGCAGGCAGACTATAAATTTGACAGTGTTAAAGACAACTTGGATTATCTTTATAAGGACTGAAGTTCAGGAAACTTCCTGAGAAGAGTTGATATTAATGTCATTTAGTATCAATTGTTGTTGTTTGGTGGCTAAGTTATGTCTGACTCTTTGTGACCACCAGACTAAGTGCACCAGGCTTCCCTGCCCTTCACCATTTCCTAGAATTTGCTCCAACTCATGTCCATTGAGTTGATGATGCTATCCAACCATCTCATCCTCTGTTAGTTAGAAGGATTATATTTGTTTACTGTTTTCCTTTAAAATTTCCTCTCTTTGGTATACTTAGAAATGATTCTGAAATTGTATATTTTCTCTTTGAAATGCAGTTACTCAGGCTTGTATTCATTTTAGTGTCTTCGACATTTCTAAAAAATATGTGGAAATTCTCTCACCTGTCATGTCTTATAGTTTATAATAATTAATATTTCATGAAAACACAGGTGCTTCTTTTTACTCTCTTTTGCATGTCTCATATTTTATTTATACATTTAAAAATTTTTTTCTAAATTTAGAACTTGGAAGAAAACTTTTAAGGGATGGTATGGCTCTGATCTCTAAAATTTTTAATACATACCTGGCAGAAATGAAATCACTCATCTACCAAGTATTAACTACCATTCACTTTGTGAATGGTTAATCCTAATTGTAAGCAGAGTATTGAAATGGAAATCAGTGGATAAAGTTATAATTGCAACAAAATTGTAAACTCAAATGTGATTCCATTATCTTCAGATGCCAACAGAGTTGNAATTGAGTGGAGACCTTTAGAAAACAAAACAAGCAATGCAATTATAGTTATATGTGGAAAGGCATTTCCAGGTTGAATTAGTAGAAAGTGAAAATAATTGTGCAGGAATTAAATATGGACTTTTTGAAGACTAGCAAATATGATTGAAATTGAATGAGTTGAGTAGAATGAGGAGAATCATGAGAGATAAGTCTGGAGGGACAGCAAAATCTAGTTAAGATGTAGTCATTGAGGTAATAGTTAATTGAGATGGAAAAAAATATCATTGCCATGTATTAAACAGAGGGTGACATGATCAGACATATGCTTTGAAAGTTTGCTCTGGCTGCTGTTTTAAGCGTAAATTTTAGGAAGGCAATGGGGGGATGCAAAGTGTTTGCCTAGGATGTTCAGCAATAACCTAGGAGAGAGAGTTTGTTTGTTTGTTTGTTTGTTTTTGATGAGAGAGGGATGGTAAGAATATGTTTTAAAGAGAGAATATTTATGGTTTGATGGTGAATTGGAATCATGTAAGGGAGTAGTTAGTAATGTTCTCTAGGTTGTGTTCTATTCCATTGGTTTCTGGAAGAATAGCATTGCCATTTCCCAAAATGGTTAAGGCTGTGGAATGAAGATGTTTTAGAAAGATGGGCTGGTTGCTGGAAATTAGTTAGAGGGCAAGAAAAATCCCACCACTTTAGTTTAGCAGGCGGACTATAAATTTGACAGTGTTAAAGACAACTTGGATTATCTTTATAAGGACTGAAGTTCAGGAAACTTCCTGAGAAGAGTTGATATTAATGTCATTTAGTATCAATTGTTGTTGTTTGGTGGCTAAGTTATGTCTGACTCTTTGTGACCACCAGACTAAGTGCACCAGGCTTCCCTGCCCTTCACCATTTCCTAGAATTTGCTCCAACTCATGTCCATTGAGTTGATGATGCTATCCAACCATCTCATCCTCTGTTAGTTAGAAGGATTATATTTGTTTACTGTTTTCCTTTAAAATTTCCTCTCTTTGGTATACTTAGAAATGATTCTGAAATTGTATATTTTCTCTTTGAAATGCAGTTACTCAGGCTTGTATTCATTTTAGTGTCTTCGACATTTCTAAAAAATATGTGGAAATTCTCTCACCTGTCATGTCTTATAGTTTATAATAATTAATATTTCATGAAAACACAGGTGCTTCTTTTTACTCTCTTTTGCATGTCTCATATTTTATTTATACATTTAAAAATTTTTTTCTAAATTTAGAACTTGGAAGAAAACTTTTAAGGGATGGTATGGCTCTGATCTCTAAAATTTTTAATACATACCTGGCAGAAATGAAATCACTCATCTACCAAGTATTAACTACCATTCACTTTGTGAATGGTTAATCCTAATTGTAAGCAGAGTATTGAAATGGAAATCAGTGGATAAAGTTATAATTGCAACAAAATTGTAAACTCAAATGTGATTCCATTATCTTCAGATGCCAACAGAGTTGTCAACCAAGTCTCTATCCTATATTATTTATTTTTAGAATTTCTCATAATTATTGTATACCTTTAAAGATATAGCAGTCCCTAAACTCCATTGAAATTACGGGTTAAATTAAATCAAAATGGAGAATGTATCTAGTTTACAGGATAATTCCAGTACCTAAAAATTTGGGATCATATCTACAAAAACAAATCTTTCAGTTGTTTTCCCTTTACATTTGTTCATCTATCCTTGCAGCCATGCATTAAAGAGAACCCAGCCAGGCACTGATCTGGGTCTTGGGAATACAACTAGCAAGGGCACAGACAGATATTCGTGTGTGCATGGAACTTTCATCCTGGAGAAAGGGGTATAGAATAAAATGGTCAAATAAATAAGTTAAAATATAATATGTCATATATGATAAGTGCTATGTCAGTGGAAGGGAAATAAGAATTGCCACAATTGCACACAGATGGGTATTATGTCTAATTTGCTTAGAAACAAATGAGGCATAGATTCCTAGAAATGAAAGATAATTTGAGATTAGTCCTGATGGTCTCTGGTGGAGAGCAGAGGTAAAGCGGTAATTGCTGCAGAAAAGAAAACATCTTGTCAGGAACTAGCAGAATTCTGAGGGTCTTCTCTTTTGCCAGAGATTGAGAGGCCAGAAAGATGTCCTCCTACTCAGAGCTTGCAGGGTTTCTCAGCTCACTCTTGACTCCTATGAGGGGAAATATGGGGAAAAACAATATATTTTCCAGTATCAAGACTGTTCTCACTTCATTTATGAAATCCTTCTTTTCTATTAATTATTTTTCCTTTTCTCTGTGTACATAAACGCATGAGTTCATCTTTGCCTGGCGTTCTCAAATCATAGCGTGCAAGGGGCTTATGAGCTTTCAGTTCTTTGGGTAAAATATACTAGATACAATCAAAATCCTCAAATTAAAGTCTCTGTAGTGAACATTTTTGGAGAAGGCAATGGCACCCCACTCCAGTACTCTTGCCTGGAAAATCCCATGGATGGAAGAGTCTGGTGGGCTGCAGTCCATGGAGTTGCTACAAGTCGGACACAGCTGAGCGACTTCACTTTCACTTTTCACTTTCAGGCATTGGAGAAGGCAATGGCAACCAACTCCAGTGTTCTTGACTGGAGAATCCCAGGGACGGTGGAGCCTGGTGGGCTGCCATCTGTGGGATTGCACAGAGTCGGACATGACTGAAGCGACTTAGCAGCAGCAGCAGTGAACATTTTCCCCTGTCCCTGATGACTTGACTAGAGACATATGGCTGGGGCCTCAGACAGGTGTGCTGGAATGGATTTTCAGTTCTTTCCCACCGATGGCCAGACAGCTCTCTCTATCCATCCTCTCCATGTGTCCCACATGGGCTTCCTTGTATCACAGCAGTGACAGAGGTCAGAAATGTACAGGAACGGACTTCTGCCAGAATGAGCATTCCAAGAGTAGGAAACTGCCTATCTCTTAAAGGCTGGGCTTGGAGATTGGTATTGGTTCAGGGTCATTTCCTCATATTCTATTTATAAAGGTAGTCATAAAACCTACTCAGATTCAAAGAAAAGGATTATAGAAGCAACTTCTCAAGGGAAAGAGACCCAAAAAATTTGTAGCCACAGGATTACAATCTGATCTCCTGAGAATTGAATGGTTTCTTGTGACTAATTCTGAGTTAATAAGTTGTAGGCAGAATGGTCTGTATCACTTCCAGATTAGTGTATTTATTTCTCTTTTAAGAATTATGAAGTCTCTTTCCCTTAGACATAGAACCTGATAACATTTGAGAGATAGAAACTGAGTCAAAAGTGAAGAGGTGTGGAGTAGAGACCTTCATCAACCTATAATGGACCTATGGTGTAAGCTGGAAATATACCTTAATTTAAGGTACTAAGATTTGGGAGTCATTTGTAAGTATACAATAACTTAGTCCATCCTGACGATTATGTAGCCTGGGTATCCACTTTCCTTATCACCTTCCCTGACTACTAAGATATGCCAACTTTATTATCATGTCGAAGTTCTGATAGTTTTTACATATGGGAAGAGATTTATTCAAAGAAAATGATTATTGCCTCCTAGATATATCACATATGGCAAAACAACTGGAGAACAATTCAAATATTCCACCCTCTATTTCTTTTTTTTTTTTTTGTATTTATTTATTTTTTTACACGAACTCCCAAACATGAACCCCCCTCCCACCTCCCACCCCACATCTTCCCTCCAGATCATCCCCATACACCAGCCCCAAGCATCCTGCATCCTGCATTGAACATAGACTGGCAATTCATTTCTTACATGATAGTATACATATTTCAATGCTATTCTCCCAAATCATCCCTCCCTCTCCCTCTCCCTCTCCTTCTCCCTCAGAGTCCATAAGTCCGCTCTACACATCTGTATCTCTTTTGCTGTCTTGCATACAAAGTTAAGTGGAGAAAAAATGTTTTAGCCAGTATTTAATGTTTCCTGAATAGATAATATATCTCAAGCAGAATTTATCTTTATTAAATTTGACTTGTTCTCTTGGCATTGTCATATTCCTGTCAGTGTCTGATAATTCCCTTTCCTTCTCATTTTTTTTTCCATTTATTTCATCTGCTTTGGTTTGCTTAGTATGAGAGTTACTTTTAATGTTTTCTAATTCAGGACAACTTCATACACTCTTAGGAACAATAAATGACAAGGAACTTTCTTCAGTTTTACATTTAAAAGTCATTTGGTTAAATTAAATGAAAATAATATGTTTTTCAAAGTCATTTTTATATTGTAAATATTTAGTTTTAGAGAGGAGAGTTGTATAGTGGTCCTTTCCCCCATATTTTTGCAGCTGGGTTGGTTTAAAATGTATCAGGTTGAAAGGGCACCCACTAGATGGCAACAATCATTGGATTTGATTCTTTTTAAAATCCTGGCTCAGGACACTATAACAGGGGCTCTGTATCAACCTAGAAGGGTAGGATGGGGAGGGAAGCGGGAGGGAGTTCCAACAGGGAGGGGATATATTTATACCTATGACTGATTCATGTTGAGGTTTGACAGAAAATAGCAAAATTCTGTAAAGCAATTATTTTTCAATAAAAAGTAAATTAATAAAAAAAAATCAGGGCTTCCAATCCTGAGCAAGGTACACATGTCCCCAAGTAAATGCTCTGTGTTCTTGTAACATGGAAAACACTGAGGATGAGTTCTATAGGTCAGTCAAGCATGTTTAGAAAAGAAACCTAGAATTACAAACTTACAGAATGTCAAAATTAGAATTTGCATAAGTCAAATCTCCACTCATATCACACATTCTTTCCTTACTTCTTCTGAATAACGATCATCTGAATCTGGTTGAATTCTCACGTGACAGGAAGATCAAAGGACCAAAGAATGTAGCTCATTTCCTGGATGAATAGCTCTAAGTATTAGAAAGTACATCTTTCATTGCCATGGAGTTTTAAATATATCATGCCATTCCATTCTGGCCTGCAGTTTCTGCAGAAAAATCAACTGATAGCCTTATGAGGTTCCTTTGTATATGAATGATGTTTTGTTTTTCTCTTACTGACTTTAGAATTCTCTCTTTATCTTCATTTCTACAGTTTCAATTATTATATGCTTTGTTGTGATTCTATTTTGGTTAATCTTGTTTGAGACCCTCTGTGCTCCTTGTACCTGGGTATCTGTTTCTGTCTTCAGGTTTGGGAAGTTCTCAGTCATTATTTCATTAAATATAATTTATTTTTTAATTGAAGCATAGTTGATTTACAGTGTTGTTACTTTTATATGCATAGCATAGTGGTCCAGCATTTTTATAGATTATTTTCCATTATATGATATTACAAAGTAATGGGTATTCTTTGACCTCCTCTCTCTCTCTCTCTTCTCCTTCTGGGAGCCCTATAACTTGAATCTTGGTATGCTTAATATTATTCCAAAGATCTCTTAAGTTGTTTTCATTTTTAAAATTGTTTCTCTTTTTACTGTTGTAATTGGGTGATTCCTGTTATCCTGTCTTGCAGATCAGTTGTGTGTTCTGTATCACCTAGTCTGCTCATTTCCTCTAGTGTGCTCTTCATTTTATTTATTGTATTTCTCAGTTCTGACTGTTTATTTTTTGTATTTTCTAGTTCCTTGTTAAAATTCTCACTGTATTCATCTCTTTCCCTAATTTAGTTACCAATCTTATTACTAATGCATTGAATTGTTAATCTAGTAAGTTGTGTATTTCTGTTTTATTAGTTGTCTTCACGAGGGTTTTTGCTTGCTTTTTCAGTTGAAACAAATTCTCTCTTTTCATTTTGCCTATCTTTTTCTGTCTCTATGAAATGAGGTGAAGTAGTTACCTGTGGAGCTGTTGAAGGGGTATCCTTATGTGGGCATATTGATTATGGTCTGTGCTGGTATATGGTCTGTGTTTGCCCAATGGCTTTGGTGGGAGAAATGGATTTAACATCATATGTTCATGTCATTTTTCAGAGTGGGTTTTCTCAGAGCAGACTGGCAGCTATCGCCTTGGTAGGTGGTGCGGTTGAGGGAGGAAGGGCTAGGGCTAGAACCAGGCTGAAGCGTTGCTTCCCCTCTGCTCAGTGGCTGTAACGCTCTATCAGAAGAGGGGTCAGGTCCCATGCTAAAGCAGAAGCTCTCAGGGCTGGGTGCCAGCTGGCTAAACTCCCTTTCAATGTGTGCTTTTGCCCTGCCTAGCACTGCACCCTCAGGCCAAGAAATGAGCAGTGTTAGAACAGGAGATGTGGTAGGGCATTTGGCAAGTACCGAAACGCAGTGTGTGGTATTTTCACCACTGTCAGTGATCCACTCTGCCTCTGATGTGCTGCCTGTGCAACTGCAAGTAATGGCTGCCTCCTCAGCATCTCATGGTCAGGCTTATCGTTGGTCAGGGCACCCATGCTCAGCATGGAGTTTTGCATGAGGCAAACAATGCTTAGCCTTCGTTCAGCTCAGGTTGGGGTGGATGCCAGGGCAGTCAAAGGAAACAGGTCAGCCAGCTACAAGGTTCAATCCACCGTTTCAGCCCTGCTTCGAGAGCAAGCAGGTGCTTGCGTATTACTTACAGAAAGAGTTTAGGCTTCCCACAGCCCTCCAACCAGATAAGCCGAGTGGGCTTTCCTTTGTCAGA
>SJYX01003207.1:190311-218739 GCA_006410675.1 Oreotragus oreotragus
CATCAGAGTCTTTTCCAATGAGTCAACTCTTCGCATGAGGTGGCCAAAGTACTAGAGTTTCAGCTTTAGCATCATTCCTTCCAAAGAAATCTCAGGGCTGATCTCCTCTAGAATGGACTGGCTGGATCTCCTTGCAGTCCAAGGGACTCTCAAGAGTCTTCTCCAACATCACAGCTCAAAAGCATCAATTCTTTGGTGCTCAGCCTTCTTCACAGTCCAACTCTCACATCCGTACATGACCACTGGAAAAACCATAGTTCTTAAGTACATCTAATTTCTACCTACCTTTTGCCACTCTCCCCACTATTGACTCCTCTCAAGACACCGTCATTTCTTGCGGGATGATTACAGTATTCCTCTCAATGGGCTCTGGCTTCTGCCACTGTCCCCACCCCAGACTCTACTCTCTACGTGGAAGCAGAACAATCCCACTAAAATGAAACTCAGATGCTGTCTTTCTTCTGTTCAAAATACTCCAATGACTCTAAGGTGTACTTGGGGCAAAAGCCGGTGTTTTCTCAGTGGTTTTCGGGCCTTGAACAATCTAGCCCCTCCTGCTATTTTCCTCTGTGACCACATCTCCCACTACTTTTCCCTTGGATGATTCCCTTCAACCATATCAGCCTCCTGGGTTTCCTCATGTGAACCAGCTATGCTCCCACTTCAGGGCAGTGACCTAATATGACCACTTTACCTGGAATCCTCTTCACATAGCAACTCCATGGTTCACTTCATTTCCTGCAGGTCTGTATGCAAACATCAGCCTCTTATGAGATCTTTCCTGGCCACTCTATCTCAAATGACAGCACTTTCATTGACTGCTTCCTCTTCCTTAAGTTTTTCGTTAATGTTTTCTTGTCTTAGCATTTAGCATCATTTAATGTGCTCTATACATTACTTGTGTTAATTCTCCTTTCAAACTAGAATACAAGCTTTATAATTACAAGGATTTTTTGGTTTTATTTCCAAAATGTAATCCCACCTCCTAAAACAGTGTCTGGAATAATAAACACTCAGAATGAAGTATATAATGTGTTTTTATTTCTCTTTAAATAAAATTATTTAGCCTTATTTTTGGTTTAAATTCTAAAATATTATATACCATGTGCCAAAGCACAGTCTTTTCTTCCCCATGTTAAGGGTATAAACAAAGTTAGAAGCCTAATAGTTAACAAAGAATTTTTGGACAAAGAGAGTTGGTTTACTGTGAGTCCCATTATAAAGTGGAAGAAGGGAAGGATGTCTACTCTTCACCTCAAGACTAGAGAAAAAGGACTCCACAGGACTTTGGAGAGTCTGACTGACATATGCAGTGGTCTAATTTACGCCCTAGAAACTTAAAGGTTAAGAGGTTGGTTGAGGTATTGTTCCATCTCAGAAGGAGGTACCAGTTTGAAGGAGGTACCTGTAGTCCTGATGAAAGGACTAAAGGTGAGTATTCCAGAGGCAGATTGTGTTCATAAAAGAAAAATTGAGCTGGAAACTCCTTAAAGGAATTTTGCCCAAGAGGGTCAATTGAGACTCAACAGAGAGACGATCTGTGCAGAAGTGTACCACCAAGCAGCCGACTAGAAGGGAGCTTATCACGCGCATCAGGGGAGCAGCAGGGGAGGGATGTCAGGCAACAGCGATCTCCTCTAAGAACATATGACAGTGTTGCACGAGGTTGTGGCAGCTTGAAATATTTTCAAAGCTCAGAGAGCATTACAACCATTCAACTAATATAAACCAAATAAGGAATTTTCCCTGCCCATTTCCTTCTCTCATTTTTTCTCATTCTTTGATCGTAGAAAGGTCAGAAAGCACTATTGGGAAGAAGCAGAAAAAAACTCAAATCCCAACAGGGGGAAATAAAGAATTCTGCCATTGCACCTCTTCCTCCTCTTGGCAGAATCACATTGGGACAGAGAGAGGTATAAAAGATACTAACTCTAGAGAATAAACTTGAAACAAGAAGAAGAATTGAAAATTAAGTTGCTTATAATTAGATCCCATGAAACATTTGCTCAATATTTTTGTTACATATTCAGTGAAAACGAAAACACGATGTTCATAGTATAATCATTTCTGTATGATGCAGCTGTTTATTTTTGGCATATGAAACATCACCCTGTGAAATTTTCATTTTCCTATTAGAATTTGCTCAACTTTTACACACAACAAAAATGTTCCTACCTGACCTCCTTCTTGACCAAGGAGAAAAAATATTCACTCTAATATATTTTTCCAGTAAAAGGGAAGGGGATCATGCTCAATGTATAGGTAGATTATAACATGTATTAATTGACTGTGGTGTTCCAATCACTCTATAAAAATGTCAGACTCAACAAAATGCTGGCTTTCAATACTGTGGGATTAATTATGACTTGCTAACAAAGGAGCTGAAATCTCTAATGCAAATCTAAGTATAGTCTTTCAGATGAAGGGAACAAGAACTATGATTTATTCTGCACTGTTCAGATCACTTAAAGAATAATGAGTGTCATTCTCATATTGTATAATAAAAGGAAAAGGCCAATCTAAAGTACATACATGAAAAGTGATCCAAGAAACTATATAGTTTAACAAACATGAAAGAACAGAAAACTAAGCAGAAATATGAAACATGTCTTCATTTTAAAATGCTGAAACTCCAGTACTTTGGCCACCTCATGCGAAGAGTTGACTCATTGGAAAAGACTCTGATGCTGGGAGGGGCTGGGGGCAGGAGGAGAAGAGGACGACCGAGGATGAGATGGCTGGATGGCATCACCGACTCGACGGACACGAGTCTGAGTGAACTCCGGGAGTTGGTGATGGACAGGGAGGCTGGCGTGCTGCGATTCTGGGGTCGCAAAGAGTCGGACACGACTGAGCAACTGAACTAAGAACTGACAGGAATTCATGATGGATTGGATAAAGATTTGAAAAATAGAGATGAGGTAAGGATAATACAGGTTTTGGCCTGAGAAATTGGAAGGGAAGTCTTGTCATTTACTGAAATAAAGCAGACTGAGAAAGAAGTACATTTGGAGGGGAAGATTAGGAGTTCAGTTTTGCATATGTTAAGTTTGATATCTTATTAGCATTTAGGTAGGAACATCAGGGAAGCATTTGGTTACAAAGTCTGAGACTTAGGAGAGATTTTCAGGCTGGAGATATAAATGATATCCCTATTAGAGTAGAATAGCTTGGCGGCAGATGGTGAATCATGTTTCTCCTAAAGGGAGATATTGAATCCTGAAATATAAAAATACCTTAGATTTCCTAAGAGCTGGGACTAAAATCTTCCACTCAGTTGGTGCTTATTTAATATCGGTCTTCGGGGATGATGAGGAGACGTTTGGTCCTGATATCTCAGTCTTTCAGTGGTGAGATCTTATGAAATCTCTGGACTTAGTATAAGCTTATTATGAAAGTCTAGCTGAATGGAGGTAGGGTAGATAACCTCGAGTAAGGACTGCTGTGTCCAACTCAACTGTACCATGGAGTCAGGGAAGCCAGTGTTCCTAATTTGGGATGTCGGATATCCTGTGGAACTCACTGTTGCTGATTCCCTTTCTAAAGTGGATAGGGTTGCTTAATGTCCATAAAAATCAGTCGGTAAAACACGCTTTCTAGCTAAGTCCTTAAGGCAGATCTTTGTTTCTGCCATTTTTATTTCTGAGTCAAACACCTTTCTTCATGCCCTCAACCATTAACTTCATTGGCTTAAGAAGTGACTTTGAGACTTCTATAGACTTAAGCATGCTGCAGAGAGACTCTGGAATCAGACTGCTCTACGTACCAGCTAGCCCTGATGCTTACAAGTGATGTGACTGTCCATGGATCAATTCTTTTTTATGGACCTCAGTTTCCTTATCTGTACAATGGAGCTGATCATAGTAATCACCTCATATGCTTGCTGTGAAGGTTACATTAGGTAATTCACAGAAATCTTTAGCCTGTAGCTGAGTTAGTTGGAAATAAATGTTGGCCATTACCTGCCTGCTACAAAGGCATCATTATTCAGCAGACTGTTATGGGAGGAACGAAAAGGAAAATTCTCTTCACTATGCCCTCATTTAGTTCTTCCTTGATAACCTTAATGAAGGACTTAGTCAAAGGTTCTCTTTATGGTGCTTGTTAAGTAAACTCCTAGGGGACCATAACATCCTCTGCTTCTTTGAAACTGGCTTGAAGGGAATAACAATGCTATAGAACACTTATTTATTGTATCACATCCCTATAAGTCTCAGGGACCTTATAGATGCTGAAATTATGTCCCTCCAAGGTAGTCTGGATGAAAGGAGAAGTACAAGATAGGTATATAAAGTTGGGACCTGGAGAGAGTAGAAAACTCCCAGGAAGCTTCTTGAGTACTCTTTCCAAGCTAATTTGCACCTTTCTGTTTGAAACTAAGGCTTTCTGAGTGGTGAGCATTGGCTAGAATAAAGGCCTATGAGTTTCAAGGTGAAGTGCCACCAGGGGGGAGAAACACACACACACAAACACAAAACTCAGTAAACTCATGTCTCAAATTGTTAGTTCAGTTTTATTATTATTTACTTTTGAAATTCAGTTCAAGAATGGTATTTCTGGAAGTGAAATATTGATCTAAGATTGACTTAAACTATATTTTCATTGAATAAGAAGTATTTAAATTACTATATTAAATTGGTTTAGTTTCTTTATTTTTAAATTATTCTTTATTTAGTTTATTTGGAACATGTGGTTTGATAGATCATACACTAGAATTATCCTAAAGACAAATTGCCCTTATTAAGTATTTTTAGTTATCAGATCACTTAGTTTTTCTAACTGTAGGAAGAGATGGTAAAGAATCTGCCTGCAATGCAGGAGACCTGGGTTTGATCCCTGGTCCTGGAAAATCCCCTGGAGAAGGAAATGGCAACCTGTTCCAGTATTCTTTTTTTTTTTTTTTTTAATTTTTTCAGTCGTGTCTAACTCTGTGCGACCCCAGAAACGGCAGCCCACCAGGCTCCCCGGTCCCTGGGATTCTCCAGGCAAGAACACTGGAGTGGGTTGCCATTTCCTTCTCCTGTTCCAGTATTCTATCCTAGAAAATTCTGTGGGCACAGGAGCCTGGTGGACTACAGTCTATGAGGTTGCAAAGAATTGGACACAACTGAGTGACTAACATGTTCACTTTTTCACTTTAAATAATAAAAAAGAGATGAAATTTTCTCTCTTTTTAAAATTTAAGGATAGTTGACAGAAAATACTCTTTTCAGGTGTACAGCATAATGATCCAACTTTTATATACATTACAAATTGATCTTGGTGATAAGTCTAGTAACCATACAAACTGCAGTGTCATTCGCTATATTGACACAGCAAAGCTGTACATCCCCATGACATATTTATTTTATAACTGAAAGTTCACAGCATCCCTTTTAAATTGAGAATGCAGAGTTTCATTGTCAATATCATTTCCAAGATCACACCACTTTTGTTGTTGTTGTTTCAAAAAAGAGTGTACATACACACAGACACACACCTATGCACAATTTCCCTTTTTATTGAAACAGTATACATTCATGAACACACAAGTGGACAGACAGCAGTACTGTTCGGCCTCTGTTAGATTGTTTAATCACTTTCTGAAGAAGAAAATTTCCCCAGGACAGTAGTGTAAAATATGCCACTTATTCTAAATGTCATGTAGGCCACTTCTTCACCTTTTTCTACATGGCAATTGCTATTCAGCCCACATAAATCATGACTATTAATAAATCAAAAACAATGGAACCAGTCTTCTCCTCAGGCAACTTGTTCTCTCTCATGGAAGGGCTGTGTTTTCAGTAATCAAAGTACAAATTGTTCCTTCAGGGAAACGATGATGACAGGGAGACATAGCGTATACAGAAAAGTATATGCTTGAGAAAGCAGAACTATACTAACCAGTACCTAAGAGAAGGACAAATCTGTCTACACAGTTCATCCATTGGTAGATGTGAAGTAATTATATCTTGTGGAGTCCTAGAATTTCATAGTTCAAAGGTATACTAGAGGTCTTTCAGACCACAGATAAGAAAGTTGAAAAGGTAAGTCATTTTTACAGTTCCTCAGAACTAGTTTCCAGCTAAATGGAGAGTTACATGCTTTTTTCTAGTCCTCCAAGTCAATTTTTTTCTTAATAGTGATACACTAAACAGTCTTATCTCTCGAACTTGCAAATTCTAGGGTTCAGGGCAGAAATCATCTGTACAAATGCACAATGACACGTATACACCATTATAGTATCTAAAGAATAGTTTTACTGGCCTTAAAACCCTTTGTGCTCCACCCATTCATCCATTCCTCCTAGCAAACCCTGACAACCATTGATATTTTTACTATTGTTATAGGTTAACAATTGTATTGTTAACAACAATTGTATTGTTAACAACAATTGTTAAACAACAATTACTATTGTTATAGGTTTACTTTTTCCAGAATGCCCTACTATTGAATTCATACAGCCAATAGCCTTTTCAAATTGCTTTCTTTCACCTAAGTTAAATGCACTTAAGGTTTTTAGTCTTTTCATCATTTGATGACTTACTTCTTTTTAGCACAGAATAATATTGCGCTATCTGGGTTTATCACAGATTATCTATCTATCCATCTATTGAAGAATATTGTGGTTGCATTTATACTTTGACAATATGAATAAGGCTGCTACAAAGGTGTGTAGAATAGTTTGTGTAGACATAAGTTTTATCTCCAAGGAGTGTGATTGCTAGTTCGTAAGGTAAGAGTTTTCTTAGTTTTGTAAATTACCAAACTGTTCTCCAAAGTGGCTGCACAACCATGCATTTTCACCAGCAGTGAATCAGAGTTCATGTTGCTCCACATCCTCTCCAGCATTTTCTGGTATTAGTGTGCTGGATATTGGCCATCCTGTTAGGCACATAGTGGTATCTCATTGCTATTTTCATCTCTGTTTCCCTGATGGCATATGATGTGAAATATCTTTTCATGCGTTCTTTGTTTTTTTGTTTTTTGCTATGTGTTTAGTTTTTGTAGTGAAATGTCTGTTGAGGTCTTTGGCCCATTGTTCAGTAGTGATGCTTAATTCTTTATGATTAAATTTTAAAAGTTCTTGGTCTGCTTTGGGTAACACATCTTTATTATTTGTGCCTTTTACAAAGATTTTATCCAAGTCTATGGGTTGCCCTCTTATTCTCTTAACATTGTCTTTTGCAAAGAAGTTTTAGTTTTAATGAAGTTGTTTCTTTTATGGATCTTGCTTTTGGTGTTGTCTAAAATGTCATATTCATACCCAAGGTCATCTCGATATTCTGTACTTTTGTTGCCTTGGAGTTTTATAAGTTTGAATTTTATATTTAGGTCTATTTTCCATTTGGGGTTAATTTTCATGAAGGGTGTAAGTTCTGTGTGTACACTCATTTTTTTTTTTTTGCATGTGGTTGTTTAGTTGTTTTAGCATAATGTCTTGTAAAGGCTCCCTTTGCTCCATTTCTTGGAGCAAGTACTTTACTCCAAAGTATTGCCTTTGCTCCCTCTTCAAAGATCAGTTGATATATTTATGTGATCTAGTTTTGAGCTGTTTTGTTTAATTAACCTATTGTCTATTCCTTCATCAAAACCAGATTATCTTGATAACTAGCTTTTTGATAAGCCTTGAGCTAAAGTCATGTAAACAGTCCTCCAACTTTGTTCTTTTTGTTCAGGGTTCTATTAGCTTTTCTGGGCCTTTGGTTTTCTCATATGAATGTTAGAATCAGTTTGTCAGTATCTATTTGCTGAAATTTTCTTTGGAATTGCACTGAATCTATAGATCAAGTTGGGAAGAGCTGAATATTGAATCTTTTTTATCAATGAACACTGAATATTTCTCCATTTATTTAGTTCTTTGATTTCATTAGCAGTTAGATTTATACCTAAGTATTAAATTTTAGGAGTGCTAATATAAATGGTATTGAATTTTTAATTTGAACTCTTACTTGTTCATTGCTGGTATGTAGGAAAGCAGTTGATTTTTGTATATTAGCCTGTATTTTGCAACCTTGTATTCTGCAATGACCTATAATTGTTCATTAGGTTCAGGAAATTTTGTTGATTCTTTCTGTTTTTCTACCTCATTTGCAAACAAAGTTTTATTTCTTGCATTTTGCTCTGTGTATGGGTGTTAAAATACTTCCTAATTCATTCTATGAGGCCAGTTTTATCTCCATACCAAACTAGGCAAATCTATTACAAAATACAGAAACTACACACCAATATCTCTTATGAATATAGATTCAAAATCTTGAAGAAAATATAAGTAAATTGAATCCAACAGTTATAAAAGAATATACATTACCACAACTTAATAGCTAGTTAATAACTAGCTTAATAACTAGTGTTCATTTAACACTAGTAATGGTCAAACCCTGGTGAGCATAGGTTTTCCTCAGCCCTGGCACTCATAACGTTTTTTGGCTACTTACCAATAATGTGAAATTTTATACCCAAGTAGAATTTCTAAGCACAATCTAAATTCAATCAACATATCATTTGTTAAAATAACATGTTTTAGCTCTCACTACATGCCTTCTAAGTAGGCCTGGGTATGCTTATCAAACTTCCTTGGTGGTGATTATATACGCTGAGTAGTGAAAAACTACTCTATTAGTAGAAAATTCTGATGCTTCCGTAACTCTCTAGGCCAAGCAATTTAAAAATAATACTTTGAGAATTTTGTTGAGCAAGAACTAGCAGTCATAGAACTCCTCTGTGTTTTGTCCATAATTTTTCATGTAAAGGCAAATCTTGGTATAAAATTGTTTGAGGACTTTCTTCTCCCTTCATCTCTTTTTTAGTATGACTTTGTTTTTAGTGTAAATTCTCAGCAAAACAAGGATAAGGGCAAAGTTTTAGGGCCAAAATTTTCTTGGTTACTTTAGCAATTCCTTAGAGAGAATAGATTCAGTTACATTTCCTGGTTACTATGAGCTATAGAGACACAGCTCCCTGGTGGCTCAGACGGTAAAGCATCTGCCAGCCGTGCAGGAGACCCGGGTTCGATCCCTGGGTCAGGACGATCTGCTGGAGAAGGAAATGGCAACCCGCTCCAGTAATCTTGCCTGGAAAATTCCATGGACTGAAGAGCCTGGTGGGCTACAGGCCATGGGGTTGCAAAGAGTCGGACACGACTGAGCACCTTCCCATAGAGACACAGCAAACATGGAGAAAATAAACTTCACATTGACTTGGAGTTCTTCACAGAGAGTTGAAGACAACTTGATGTCTTCTTTAAATTTTAGGTCACTACACAAGCCAATAGAAGCTAAGTTAAACTTTTAAATATGATTTAAAAGATTTATTCTTATTCCAAATAAGATGATTGCTTAATCAAGCATTTCTTGATCTTTACAAGTCTCTATGGTATATCCTATTTAGAGTTCTCAAAGTGTAGGCAGAATCAAAAGATTTGTTTTTGTCATTGTTAGGATGACCATGGGATACCATATTGAAAGAGCTTCCCTGGTAGCTCAGTGATGAAGAATCCACCTGCCAATGCAGGAGATGCGAGTTCAGTCCCTGATCTGGAAGATCTCCTGAAGAAGGAAATGGCAACCCACTCCAGTATTCTTGCCTAGAAAATCCCATGGACAGAAGAGTCTGGTGGGCTACAGTCCATGGGATCACAAAGAATTGGTTGTGACTTGGCAACAATACTAACCTTATTGAAAATAATATAGTTTGTCTAAAAGAANAACAATTGTATTGTTAACAACAATTGTTAAACAACAATTACTATTGTTATAGGTTTACTTTTTCCAGAATGCCCTACTATTGAATTCATACAGCCAATAGCCTTTTCAAATTGCTTTCTTTCACCTAAGTTAAATGCACTTAAGGTTTTTAGTCTTTTTCATCATTTGATGACTTACTTCTTTTTAGCACAGAATAATATTGCGCTATCTGGGTTTATCACAGATTATCTATCTATCCATCTATTGAAGAACATTGTGGTTGCATTTATACTTTGACAATATGAATAAGGCTGCTACAAAGGTGTGTGGAATAGTTTGTGTAGACATAAGTTTTATCTCCAAGGAGTGTGATTGCTAGTTCGTAAGGTAAGAGTTTTCTTAGTTTTGTAAATTACCAAACTGTTCTCCAAAGTGGCTGCACAACCATGCATTTTCACCAGCAGTGAATCAGAGTTCATGTTGCTCCACATCCTCTCCAGCATTTTCTGGTATTAGTGTGCTGGATATTGGCCATCCTATTAGGCACATAGTGGTATCTCATTGCTATTTTCATCTCTGTTTCCCTGATGGCATATGATGTGAAATATCTTTTCATGCGTTCTTTGTTTTTTTGTTTTTTGCTATGTGTTTAGTTTTTGTAGTGAAATGTCTGTTGAGGTCTTTGGCCCATTGTTCAGTAGTGATGCTTAATTCTTTATGATTAAATTTTAAAAGTTCTTGGTCTGCTTTGGGTAACACATCTTTATTATTTGTGCCTTTTACAAAGATTTTATCCAAGTCTATGGGTTGCCCTCTTATTCTCTTAACATTGTCTTTTGCAAAGAAGTTTTAGTTTTAATGAAGTTGTTTCTTCTATGGATCTTGCTTTTGGTGTTGTCTAAAATGTCATATTCATACCCAAGGTCATCTTGATATTCTGTACTTTTGTTGCCTTGGAGTTTTATAAGTTTGAATTTTATATTTAGGTCTATTTTCCATTTGGGGTTAATTTTCATGAAGGGTGTAAGTTCTGTGTGTACACTCATTTTTTTTTTTTTGCATGTGGTTGTTTAGTTGTTTTAGCATAATGTCTTGTAAAGGCTCCCTTTGCTCCATTTCTTGGAGCAAGTACTTTACTCCAAAGTATTGCCTTTGCTCCCTCTTCAAAGATCAGTTGATATATTTATGTGATCTAGTTTTGAGCTGTTTTGTTTAATTAACCTATTGTCTATTCCTTCATCAAAACCAGATTATCTTGATAACTAGCTTTTTGATAAGCCTTGAGCTAAAGTCATGTAAACAGTCCTCCAACTTTGTTCTTTTTGTTCAGGGTTCTATTAGCTCTTCTGGGCCTTTGGTTTTCTCATATGAATGTTAGAATCAGTTTGTCAGTATCTATTTGCTGAAATTTTCTTTGGAATTGCACTGAATCTATAGATCAAGTTGGGAAGAGCTGAATATTGAATCTTTTTTATCAATGAACACTGAATATTTCTCCATTTATTTAGTTCTTTGATTTCATTAGCAGTTAGATTTATACCTAAGTATTAAATTTTAGGAGTGCTAATATAAATGGTATTGAATTTTTAATTTGAACTCTTACTTGTTCATTGCTGGTATGTAGGAAAGCAGTTGATTTTTGTATATTAGCCTGTATTTTGCAACCTTGTATTCTGCAATGACCTATAATTGTTCATTAGGTTCAGGAAATTTTGTTGATTCTTTCTGTTTTTCTACCTCATTTGCAAACAAAGTTTTATTTCTTGCATTTTGCTCTGTGTATGGGTGTTAAAATACTTCCTAATTCATTCTATGAGGCCAGTTTTATCTCCATACCAAACTAGGCAAATCTATTACAAAATACAGAAACTACACACCAATATCTCTTATGAATATAGATTCAAAATCTTGAAGAAAATATAAGTAAATTGAATCCAACAGTTATAAAAGAATATACATTACCACAACTTAATAGCTAGTTAATAACTAGCTTAATAACTAGTGTTCGTTTAACACTAGTAATGGTCAAACCCTGGTGAGCATAGGTTTTCCTCAGCCCTGGCACTCATAACGTTTTTTGGCTACTTACCAATAATGTGAAATTTTATACCCAAGTAGAATTTCTAAGCACAATCTAAATTCAATCAACATATCATTTGTTAAAATAACATGTTTTAGCTCTCACTACATGCCTTCTAAGTAGGCCTGGGTATGCTTATCAAACTTCCTTGGTGGTGATTATATACGCTGAGTAGTGAAAAACTACTCTATTAGTAGAAAATTCTGATGCTTCCGTAACTCTCTAGGCCAAGCAATTTAAAAATAATACTTTGAGAATTTTGTTGAGCAAGAACTAGCAGTCATAGAACTCCTCTGTGTTTTGTCCATAATTTTTCATGTAAAGGCAAATCTTGGTATAAAATTGTTTGAGGACTTTCTTCTCCCTTCATCTCTTTTTTAGTATGACTTTGTTTTTAGTGTAAATTCTCAGCAAAACAAGGATAAGGGCAAAGTTTTAGGGCCAAAATTTTCTTGGTTACTTTAGCAATTCCTTAGAGAGAATAGATTCAGTTACATTTCCTGGTTACTATGAGCTATAGAGACACAGCTCCCTGGTGGCTCAGACGGTAAAGCATCTGCCAGCCGTGCAGGAGACCCGGGTTCGATCCCTGGGTCAGGACGATCTGCTGGAGAAGGAAATGGCAACCCGCTCCAGTAATCTTGCCTGGAAAATTCCATGGACTGAAGAGCCTGGTGGGCTACAGGCCGTGGGGTTGCAAAGAGTCGGACACGACTGAGCACCTTCCCATAGAGACACAGCAAACATGGAGAAAATAAACTTCACATTGACTTGGAGTTCTTCACAGAGAGTTGAAGACAACTTGATGTCTTCTTTAAATTTTAGGTCACTACACAAGCCAATAGAAGCTAAGTTAAACTTTTAAATATGATTTAAAAGATTTATTCTTATTCCAAATAAGATGATTGCTTAATCAAGCATTTCTTGATCTTTACAAGTCTCTATAGTATATCCTATTTAGAGTTCTCAAAGTGTAGGCAGAATCAAAAGATTTGTTTTTGTCATTGTTAGGATGACCATGGGATACCATATTGAAAGAGCTTCCCTGGTAGCTCAGTGATGAAGAATCCACCTGCCAATGCAGGAGATGCGAGTTCAGTCCCTGATCTGGAAGATCTCCTGAAGAAGGAAATGGCAACCCACTCCAGTATTCTTGCCTAGAAAATCCCATGGACAGAAGAGTCTGGTGGGCTACAGTCCATGGGATCACAAAGAATTGGTTGTGACTTGGCAACAATACTAACCTTATTGAAAATAATATAGTTTGTCTAAAAGAAATCCAATTAATGTATTATTTTTCTTAATTTTTTTTTGTTGTTAGAACTCACTGATTTATTGCAATTTTTATGAAATCTCATACTTTTCCATCTTAAGCAGACAAAGAAAATGATGGATCAAGTGTAGCAAAAGATACAATCAGCATATTTAAATTTAAATATCAGTGTGCAGCTGTTTATATTTAATTAAAATTAAATTTAAAATTTAGAACACTCAGTGGCACTAGTCACATTTCAAGTGCACAAAAGCTACATGGGCTTATGTGTAAGATTTTGGACAGAACAGATACTCAATATTTCTGTCATTGGAGCAAGTTCTACTGGATAATATTTCTTTAGATTCTTGTTTTTTTTTATGCATATGAGTATAATTGGCACTCCAATTATATTTCAGAGTTTCAAAGAGAGAAATGTACATTCTGAGTGTTTCATTTTAAAGAAACATAGAACTCATTTTAAAACACTTATTCCAATTTAAAATAGATGGAAAGTATAGAAATTTAAAGTGGTTAGCTAAGGTGTAGCTACCTGAATAATTTGTGATGTAAATACTGGAATGTTGAATAATATTATTTTATTGTTTCATATATTTTTAAAAGACTTATTTTGATGTTTTATGGCTTAGTGAAATATGAAGATTGTATCATGAAAAGGTGGTATAAAAAATAAAAGTAAAAACATGCTAACTAATTATCAGGTACATATCTTATCCACTATGTTATCAGTAAATAAAAGATGTTTCTACTTTCCATTCTAATGAGGAAAATGATGGTATAAACAAAGTGTTGTGCTGGGTTAGGACTATTAAAAATGGTCTTGTTTCAGTCCCACATGTAGGTGAAATAAGAGAAAAACATTTTAAATGCACCATTATAAGGTAGCAGTAGACTTATCAGATAAAAATACAGGATACCTACCTGTGTAAGTTGGAATTTTAAATAAGCAACAGATATCTTTTTCAGTATGTCCTAAATACTGCATAGGAAATGGTTATACTAATTTATATATATTTGTTGTTTATCTAAAACTCAAATTTAATTTGAATTCCTGCATTTTGTTTTCTAAATGTAGCAACCCCAGGTAGAAGATTTGAAAGAGCTGTGATTTGCCAGCTAACCCTTTCCCACCTGGTTTGCTTTGTGCAGTTAATTGTCCTGTAAGGGAAAGATACCGTTGACTACTTACTGCTCATGGATAACCAAGGAACCATTGAGCCAGGATCACTGAGAACATTTTTACCATTCTTTTCAGAAGGTTCATATCTGAACTATATATAAAAATCTCTGATGGCTGTCAACATATATATGTACAATGTAGCCATAATTAAGGTTACTGTTATAAAATGGCAGTTTGACAAAACATATTCTGAAGACTTTTGCCTCTTGCTCCTCTTCCACTATCCTGACTATCCGCTCTGCAGCCTCAAATGTGGAGCTTCCTTCCACATATCTGGCACATTTGTGCCGTTAGGAATCACTGTGCTACCAGTACTGCTATTCACACAAGCCTCTCTTGCCTTTTCCAGTCCAAGGAATAGACTCTTGGTGATGAGCTGATTCCCCTCTTCCCATTCTCTAACAGGAGGTAACACTGTCAAAATGAAGCTAGAACAGACTGGAAATAAAAGTGACTTGAGATAACTTGCATTTAAAGATATGGCAGTATACCATCTTTCTCCTCTGGCATTTCATTTTGTGAAGAGCACATCAGTGAAAATGGTGGGCGGGTATTACAAAACTGAGAGAGAGTCTTCTGTATTCCAGAAGAAAGAAATTCTGAATTTCCCTCTTTCTTTAACAGAGATACCCTGTGATACTCATGTTCACTCATTATTCTCCATTAGTGTGGTTAATGTATAGGAGCTAAATGATTTTGTTCATTCTTGCAGACAAGACAAAAGATCCCAAACGGTAAGGAGTTCAGTAAAGTCTAGATCTCTGGGTGTTGGTGGTTGGTTTTGAAACACAAAGGTTCGTAAAGAGGTGATCAGAGACATACATTATGAATAGTCAATTTCCAACAGCAAGTAGCTGTATTCTGCTTCTCTTTGTAAAGGCTCCTCCAATCAACCCTTATCTTCTCTGCTTTCTGATCATATCACATGGATATCTGGAACAATACAGAAGTATGTGAGGCTATAAACAGAGTGAAAAAAAATCTTCTGAACTATTAAGTCTATGTTAAAAACGTTTACTTTTGTTAAGTATTTAAGGGACTCTATTCTGGATCTCAGTGTGGTGCAAGACTGATAAAAATCTGTGAAGTTACTGGAAGCAAAGACAGTGTTAAATATAAAGACATAACTATATAACATATCCAAGACCTCAATAAGTCCTTGAAATGAGAACCTTGAAATTGACAAATAAGAAAAATTGCAGTTTCTCCTCTCCCCTAATCTTTAAACCCACATGCTCAGGCATTGCCAACAAACACATACACGGGGGTATTTTCATTGACTAGGATCATAATGATCACAGTAAAGGTCCACTGTTCATTACTGCACAGGAGTCTGAGACATGCAATGTTAACAAAAATTTTGATCAAAGCTTAAGGCTCATAATGCTGGAAAATCAATAGTAAAAGAAAGCACTTAAATTTTGTTGGTTTCATAAGAAGTATACAAAAGAGACTGATGATACAGAGGAGAAATATAATACAAACAGAGAGAAATTTATTATCCAAAAACTAAATAAACTGGCTGAAAAATGTAGGCTTTGTGGTAAATTCTGCTGCCGCTGCTGCTGCTAAGTCACTTCAGTCATGTCTGACTCTGTGTGACCCCATAGACGGCAGCCCACCAGGCTCCCCCGTCCCTGGGATTCTCCAGGCAAGAACACGGGAGTGGGTTGCCATTTCCTTCTCCAATGCGTGGAAGTGAAAAGTGAAAGTGAAATTGCTCAGCTGTGTCCGACTTGTAGCAACCCCATGGACTGCACAGGCACCTCTATCCATGGGATTTTCCAGGCAAGAGTACTGGAGTGGGTTGCCATTGCCTTCTCTGTGTGGTAAATTCTGAATATATATTATTTTAAAGACTCGACTTTTGTTTTTTACACAATGACCAATCTTTCTAAGAGTATTCTTATGATGATACAAATGAAGTCACCATAGACCTCTGTGGTTGGGATTGAGTTTAGCAGCATATAATGCAAAATCCAGATTAAAGAGGCTTTAATTGATTGAAACTTAATTTTGTCTCATGGAAATTGGGAAGATAAGGGTGGAATGGCTGCTTCACTAATATTAGGAAATACTGTATTTTTATCTTTTTCTCTTCTTCCTTCCCTAGCACATGTTTTCCATCTTTGAAGCTGTCTCGGGCTACAGGAGGACAATTGTACTTCCAGACAATATGTTTATATTCCAAGAAGGTAGAATAAGGAAGCCAGGAAAGCTAAAAGGGAACAATGTCCCACTTTAAAAAAATTTCCTTATCTCCTATCTGATGACTCCTACTATACTTCACTGGATGCAAATAAGACTGTGAAATATAATTTTTTATTTAGTTATTTTGTTGCACTGGATAAGATCAGATTCTGTTAGTAAGGAGAAGTATAGAATTGATCTTGGGTGAGCAACTAGCAATACCTTCCTTCCTGTTTACTACTGTAATAATAATTTCAAAAAAAATCTTTCTTATTTTTCTAGTCTTTAACTTGCAGAGGATCTTAGGAGGTAGTCATCAAAATAGAACTTAAACATAATATAGGCAATCCCAATAGAGCATTCTATGTGCTGGCCAGTGTTTCAAATGCTTTACATATTTAACACTTTAAAAAGACCCGTGAGAAATGTATTATGATCATCTTTTTAAGGAAAGGATTATCATCATCCTTTTAACAGATAAGGAAACTAAATTACAGAGAGGTTCAGTAACTCAACCAATAACACACAACTAATGAATGTAGATTGAATGCTATATAAAACCATACTTGTCAGCAGTTGGCTATTCTCCCATTCAAGATTCAGAAAAAAATTTTGATTTCAAGTTTTCAAATTTTATTACTGCTACTTAAAATTAAGCATCTTAAAGACCTTGAAATAAAGTACAACATTTTGGTATATTTTTCAAATGCAAAGATAGAACATAGGAAATGTGAAGGGAAGTTATTAGAAAATTCTCACCAGAGGATGACACAGTTGGTATAAGAACACAACAGAGGATAAACCTTTGTTTTCCAAAATGAGGAGCAAAACATGGATCTTGGGGTCGTACTTCTCTTGAAAATTCCCTACTTTGAGGCCCCTACCATCTGCTCGCTTTTATGTTAATTTGTTACTTGAATTCTTTCGTCTTTTGAATATCTGTAGAACTGATCAATACATTTGTTTCTTAGAGATATCTTTCCCTCACTATGACTTATTACCTTTAAATATGGACCTTTCTCTCTTAGATAAATCATCTCCTTTTATTTCATCCCTGTTCTATCTTCAGATATTTTGGTTATAATAATTAGATCTTTCTTTCTAAAATTTAGGTAGAGTTTGTGTTGTGTTTCTGATTTTTGTTCACTTTGGTGGTTTTGAGCAAATTTCAGATAAAAGGTACAGGTAATATATCTGTTTTTATCATCTTAATTTGAAAAGTCTATTCCTGTTACATTTGGAAATTCTTAGAAGAGAAGGATTGGCCCTCAGCTGCACTCATTGGTCAGGCTGTTATTCACAGATATGGAGCACCTAATTAATATCTATACTCAGTCATTTAAGACAGCAGCAGCGCTGATACCCATGTTTACACATTCCATAGTCCCATCATGTGGAGTGCCTATTTCTGTTCACCCATGAGCAGATACCAGTTTATTATGGTGTCTTCTAGTGTTTAGCCACTAAATGTTAGCAATACTATGAAAGAGAACATTGGTTTAAAAAAAAAAAGTACAATTTACTCTCTTAATTAACAATTATCAAAGAGTAAGTTTTGAACAGAATTGGAATAATTATAAAGCAGTGTATTCTAGCTCAAAAAAAAAAAAAACACCTAATCAAACCTTACAATCTTGCAATCTTCTTTGGTACCCAGCATCTACTTTAGAAATTCTTGTCTCCATTTTTAATTTCTGTTTTGATACTAAAATGTTTTTCATTTCTGGTCACCGAAAGAAAATGACAAATGAACATATTTGCACTAGGGTTTTTGGTATTCATTATTTTTATAAAACAATTTGTATTTAAAAAGATACATTGAAGAGAAAAGGCAGTGATAAATGAAATTACACGTTGAACTTCTAGCATGAGAAAAGATGTGGAGATGGGAGACTCTTCTAGGGTCTCAGTCATGCTATTCTCCATAAAGTCAGCCCCTATCACAAGGATTATGTTGCTATATCCTGGAAAATGAACAGTTCAAGGGTGGAGCTTAGAGATATTGCATTAGGCGGTCAGAGTTAAGAAATAACTTTTTCAAGATACTTAGGAAACTCATTCAGGAAAAAAAAAAAGCTTATTTTCAATAAGAAATGGGTTATTAATGATCAAAAGAAAAAGGGCAAAACAAGGATAACTCTAGGGGACTACTTAAATTCAGTCTATTTTTCACTTCTACATCTTTCTGAAATAGTTGTATTATACTCTTGAAGGACACAGTAAAACATTCAAAAGTAGAACTTACAAAGCTTATCTATTTTCTGAGTTTATGTTCAGTAGCATACAGATGAGCATGATTCAAAGTTTAAAATCCTATTCCGTTTACTTCAAGAATCCTGCATCAGCTATTCTATTTGACTTGTTTCCTATAAAGAGAGCATTTTTAGCTTTTAAAATTCAAATTATTAGGAAACAATTTAAAGATATTATTACACACATGATGGACTGTGTGACATTACTGGAAACACGTTGACATTTTCCTCTGTGATCTGTGAATTGGTTAGGATTTTCAAATATAGTAAAAGTGAACAAATAACCCTTGCAACTTAAAATGATTAACTGTTTTGTCAGTTTTGAACCCTAAAGTTAAGGGTCTTTTGTGCATAGAGAAACCATTTAATGGAGCATGCTGTTCTCTATTTTTGGCTAATACTTTTAAGTTACTGTACTCCTGTTCATTGTAGCTTGAACCAACACTTCCAATTGTAGTTTCCTGATTCTTGCATGCAGCTAAGGTATTGTGATCCTGGAACCTAAAGAATAGATGGTGATTTCCAGAATTCAGCAAAGCCAAAATTTCTCTTAGTGATCCAATTCTGAAGTGCTATTCTCGGTGTCATTTTGAAGGCCCAGCCTAGAACTTGTTCCTCTAAGGCCTTCCAATAATTTTAGAAATACTCATTCATCCATATCAAATATTCTTTGCTTAAAATTGCTAGGGGATTTATTATCTGAAACTGAGTCCTTATTTTTAACCATTTTTTATTATAGTTAATTTACAATGCTGAGTTGGTTTCAAGTATACAGCAAAGTGATTCAGTTTTTCACATTCGTTTCCATTAGCTATTGAACTTAGTTCCCTGTGCTATGCAGTACGTTCTTGTTGTTTATCTCTTTTATATATAATAATGCACATACGCTAATCCCAAACTCCTAATTTATCTGAATGAAGCCAACTCTCTATTGATAAATTATTTGGCACCAAAAGTAGTTGCAGGCAACAGATTCTTAAGGATGAAAATTGAATAGTTCCCTGCCACTGCTGGTTTAAAAGGAGAAAATATCTCTTCTTCTATTACAGAATGGTATCTTCATAGTGTGCTTCCCAATGTGAAAAATATTACTAAAGGTTTTGTTGATGAATGTACAATTCTATCAGATTAAGTGATAGCTTCTGTAGTATACTATAACAACCACATAAAATCAAAAGCCTGTGAAATGGGCTGTTTCTAATAATACTGAATAACAGAAAAATAAGAATAACAGAATCAGGGCTTTACATTCTTAACATAAGGGCCAATCATAGAAACAAAAATATCTGTGATCCTTGTAAATTAATGTCTTTCCTTAATTAGCTTGAGGGCTAAAATAAATAATGATCAAATAAAATCTGATCCTTTGAGATGATATCTTGCAAAATAGACTAAAGCCTACAGATTTCCTAGGTCCCTTATATGAACACTGATTATGGGAAAGAAAAAAAAAAAAAAAGATCCCCCTCTCCTCCTTCTCCAAAAATAAAATTTGATATTTGAATGATTTTGTAAGTGTAAGCATTCTAAATGCCCAAGCCATAAAGAGCCTCCCAGGCAAGCCAAAACCTCCCCTTCATCTTTGAATAGGCGCCTACTTTGTTGGAGAGATAACATGACCTCACAGGTCACCTTGGAAGAGAATAACAATTATCTTTTTGCTCTATCACTACTATCTAATTTCCCTTCAGAGCTAAATTTAGTATCAGATCCCAGCATGGCACAAGGGCCACTTATAATGTCAAGCCAAGAAGCAGAAAATTAACATGCCAAAATAAGTTCTAGATACTGGTAGATGGTATTTTTGTTTTTAAAATATTTTCTGTGCTCTCCTCCTATAGCAAATTAGCACATCTCTATCTGATTGACTTAACGACTTGGCTATAAGATTTAACTGTGACGAATGGAGTGTGAGTAGAACTGGTGTGTGCAAACTGACAAGTGTTCAAGCCTTTGTGTGGTTCACTGGCAGGTCTGCTGCTGCCACAAGACCAGCAGTTTGCAGAAAGGTCCTAATCTTTCAGGTTGGACTCTAGGATGCAGACAACATAAAATATACTGTGGCCAACCTACAAAGGAGTCATAACAAAGAATAGTGTGTGTGTTTTGCCTTTGCTGGATTCTGGAAATTGCCATCCCAACTTTTGGTTTGGGGATGATACCTTAGGTGCATGCAGAAGTCAGGAAACCACTGCTGAAACTTCTGGTTCAAGCTGTGCTGCTAGAACCAGGAAAGAGTCTCCTTTTCCATCTTTTACTCCATTTAATGAGGTTATATGCATGTGTCCATTGATTCATGAACTCAAAAATGCATCTGTAACTCTGAGAGAGAGTCTGGGAAATGTTATACTTTGAGTTTAATAAAGGAAGGAGTTTAAGAATAAATATTGGAAAAAATAATCAATGTAACTAATAAAAATAGTAAGTATAAATAATTAAGGTATCAGTCAGTTCAGTTCAGTTCAGTCGCCCAGTCGTGTCTGACTCTTTGCGACCCCATGAAGCGCAGCACACCAGGCCTCCCTGTCCATCACCAACTCCCAAAGTTCACTCAAACTCACGTCCGTCAAGTTGGTGATGCCATCCAGCCATCTCATTCTCTGTTGTCCCCTTTTCCTCCTGCCCTCAATCTCTCCCAGCATCAGAGTCTTTTCTAATGAGTCAACTCTTCATGTGAGGTGGCCAAAGTACTGGAGTTTCAGCTTTAGCATCATTCCTTCCAAAGAACACCCAGGGCTGATCTCCTTCAGAATGGACTGGTTGGATCTCCTTGCAGTCCAAGGGACTCTCAAGAGTCTTCTCCAACACCACAGTTCAAAAGCATCAATTCTTCGGTGCTCAGCTTTCTTCACTGTCCAACTCTAACATCCATACATGACCACAGGAAAAACCATAGCTTTGACTAAATGGACCTTTGTTGGCAAAGTAATGTCTCTGCTTTTGAATATGCTATCTAGGTTGGTCATAACTTTTCTTCCAAGGAGTAAGCGTCTTTTCATTTCATGGCTGCAGTCACCATCTGCAGTGNAAGCATCAATTCTTCGGTGCTCAGCTTTCTTTATAGTCCAGCTCTCACATCCATACATGACCACTGGAAGAACCGCAGCCTTGACTAGGCGGACACGGTGGGCTATTTCCAATCCCCAGGGCATAATCCCCAGGGCACTGTTACAGTTTTGCTTCACTTCCCTTTACCTCTCTCAGGACTCTGCCTGTTTCCCACTTCCTGGCCTTTGTTAGGAGCTTAAAGGAACCACTGGCAAGTTGAACTGTAATTAAAAGCTTGAGTCAGGTATAGTAATAGTTAAGCGGTCAGCAAAAAGGTTCTCGATTGTTCAGGTCATGGAATGATGAAGCTGAGCTATCTTGTCTGTCCAGAAGTCCTTCAGATCAAATCCATCTGAACCCAGGTAAAGGTACCCCAGTGAGTACCCTAGTACCTAAGGACCTCTTTAACACTAAAGGTGTAGCTGCATCTGGTTGTATTTTAAACCCTTAATTGTGTCTACCGTATAGAAAAGCTTGTATATACTTTTGATAAACCCCAAATACAGTGCCATTGGATGACTGGTGGCTTTCTGCATAAACTATGAAAAGTAAAATATACACTTCCACCTCTCTTCACACAGCTCGAAGGGGCTTGCAAGTCTCAGCTCGATTCCCAGGAGCAAGCATGTTGAGAACCTCTGATTTAAAAAGTTATTTTGTTAGCTGGAATGCTAACTAGTACATTTTGTAATTCCCATGCAATTCAAGTCTTCTTCCACAGGGACTCTCAGAATACTGGGCTATAATTTCTTTTCTATTTTCGTTTATTGTTATCAAATAGTGCACACATGGTAACAAACCCAGGAGTAGAAAGAGCTTCAGCCCAGAGACATTAATAAATGCTTGAAATGAGATGCTTACTGTTATTATTTTATGCCAATTGACATCACAGCTCTAAATAACATACTAAGGCATTTATAGACACTAGTAAAGATCACACTTTCTTGACTAGTTTCTTTCTTTTCATACTCCTCTACAAACATTATCAAATTTTATTAAGTTAAATATTCTATAATTGTTTTACAACTATGCATAACATGTTTCCATATTTATGCATGGTTCCATTAACTTGAGTCAGGATTTCAAATTCCCTGCTTGAAGTTACTCTTCTTTGTACATCTTTTCTTCCTTGATTTCAAATTTCCAAATTCTTTCAACTACACATACACTATTAAACATTCAAACTCTTCTAACTGAAATATTTTGTACCCTAACTACTACCCATTTCTCCAGGCTTTATTCAAGGATGAATCTAAAATTTAAAAGCTCAAAAACAGCATTATCATTGTTTTGACATCATCGATATTTTTGTCTACTGATCAGGTAACATGATAGGATTAGATTATACATTTTCCAAGTGATAATGTTATAAAACTGGTCCATTCAAAGGAGAATGCTTTAGCTTCAAGCAAAGTAGCTTCTACTTTCTTATTACCAATCAATTGCTTAAAATTATTATTTTCAACTGCTGCTGCTGCTGCTGCTAAGTCGCTTCAGTCGTGTCTGACTCTGTGGGACCCCATAGACAGCAGCCCATCAGACTCCCTGTCCCTGGGATTCTCCAGGCAAGAATACTGGAGTGGGTTGCCATTTCCTTCTCCAATGCATGAAAGTGAAAAGTCAAAGTGAAGTCACTCAGTCGTGTCTGACTCTTCTTGACCCCATGGACTGCAGCCCACCAGGCTCCTCCGTCCATGGGATTCTCCAGGCAAGAGTGCTGGAGTGGGCTGCCACTGCCTTCTCCTTTCAACTGCTACATATATAAAATATACTTTTCTATTGTTCTTTGTTGTCTTTCTTTCCCTATAAAATGTATATTTATCTTAATTTAAAATTTTCCTCCTTTAAATCAATCCTCATGTTTTCAGTCCCACCTGTCTGATACTTTTTGCTTTATTCATTCAACATGGTATCGGCAAACCCTAATTCCAGACTTTCCCCAAGGTTCTGACTTCATGCTTTTCTCTTCTTTCTTTTTCTATGCACTGCCTTTCCACCGTCTGGCATCCAGAGATGCTTTTTTTATCCACGCTGATCCAAAACACCTCTGTTCTTTTGTGGCTATCTCTCTCTCTCTCTCTTTTAAATTTCTTTTAGTTTCATTTCAAGGATATCTTCAGAGAAAAGAAGTTGTACTTGTACCATGTTTGCCTCATTTTGAAATAAAAACTAGAGGTTTTACCTAAATGTGTTTTAAATTTTTAAAAATCTGAATAAAAGGAAACTTGGCTCCAAAAAAAAAAAACACAGTAGTCCAAAATACCTGATATTTGATATCAATAAATTATAGTTTGCAGATAAAGGATTATTCTTGGTCATATTTAATCAGAAAATCTATTCCATTTAAAATAACCACTCTTCTAAATAATATTTTCACATCAAGAATATTGATTTAGGATCATGTCACTTGCTCTGAAATCTTCAGGAAATCTTAAAGGAAGATGCTTTCCTTCACTTCTTAGACTATGTAATTCCTTTCATCATGAAAATAATTCATAACAACAACAAAAAATGACATTTCACTCTTCCTCTGTTGCTGAATTTATTTATATTTTAAGTGAAATTTCTAAACTAGTTCTTCAGATATTTCTTGAAAGAAATTTCCATTCAGTAAAGAGTTCTCGGCTAAAAAAAACCAAACATAAGAAGAGCAATCACAATGAAGATAATGTACTAATGCTAAAGACTTCTGCTAATTACCTCAGGGGGAAATAGAAGAAAAAAATCCGGCTGCCTGAGTGGTTTGGGATGGAAATGTTAACTCTTCAGAAAAACCCAGCACAGATCAAGTGTCAGGCTCCTAAACTGAATTTCAAGCAATTTCGAAACAATGAACAGGAAAAGACCACGTATGGCATGACAAGGCCTGGCCAGCACTCTCGTAAGCATTCGCTCTCTCATATAAACCCACAGGGGCTACAACATAAGCAACATAGGGCTCAGCAGGCGATGAAGGGGAGAGGAAGCCCTGGGAGATGGAGCCGAGAGTGGCTCTGGAACAAACCAGTATCCTGGGGGACAGATCTGGTAGTTGACAGACTTGTATTCACATTCTAGAATGGTCACCTATTCACCTTTTGGCCTTAGGAAAGAGTACTAAGAGGATTAAATGAGATAATGTATGTGTAGCACTTGATACAGAGGCAGACGTGTTCAGGATCCACAGTGATTTCGTAGTTTCCAGATACTCTCATCCTCAAGATATTTATGGAAAAATTAATAACGCTTATGCTCATTCTCCAGGGATGATAAGATAATGGTTGAACACAGAATCATTTTAAAATATTCTGGATTGATTGTTGAGACATTAGTTAATATGACAACAAACAGAAAGCAATGAATTTAAGATAAATAGGGAAGGTTCATCAGTTTGAC
Organism: Oreotragus oreotragus; assembly: GCA_006410675.1. Classification (NCBI taxonomy): domain Eukaryota; kingdom Metazoa; phylum Chordata; class Mammalia; order Artiodactyla; family Bovidae; genus Oreotragus; species Oreotragus oreotragus. Next base: position 215,375 of record SJYX01003207.1, read on the forward strand.
AAGACCTTGACCATTTAGGCTTGCAAGGTGTCAAGGACAGGGAAGGACGCCCTGGGGAGCGGCCAGAGGTGGTTTCTGGATCGGCGCTAGATGTTTGTCAGAAGGATACCTACTCTGACTCCAGAGGAAGGTACGATGAAAACAAGCAGCTCCAGCCTTCAGAAAGGAACTTAGAATACAGTTAGAAAAACATACGCACATTTTAGCTCAAATCAGCAAGTGCAAAAATAAACACCTGAGCAAAGTGTCAGAGGCGAGGAGATCTTTACTGACGTGGGATGTCCCAGAAGGCTTCACATGAATGACCCCATGTGTGCTCAACAAGCCAGGAATTATTTAGATGGAAATGACAAGCATAAGAGCAACAACCCATGCTAAGGTACAAAAGAATGTGATGCTGTCAGTAAACATTTAAAATTCAGGTGTGAGAGGAGAACAGTGTGAGTGGAAGTGAAAAGAGTGAGGGAAACGGGCACGTGCGTGCCACGCGTGCCGGGCTGCTGAGCTTGCACTTCCGTCCTTGCAGCAATGCTAGGCTATAAGGAAACATCTAATCCTAGCGGGTGACGTGCCAGTCGCTCAGGCGTGTGTCCAGCTCTTGGTGACCCCATGGATGTAACTGCCAGGCTCCTCTGTCCAGGGAATTCTCCAGGCAAGACTACTAGAGTGGCTTGCCATTTCCTTCTGCAGGGCTTTTCCTGACCCAGGGATTGAACCCGGGTATCCTGCATTGCAGGCAGATTACCTTATGAGCTATCAGGATTATGTAACTACTATTTATAAAAGCCAGGACATGGAAGCAACCTAAGTATCCATCAACAGCAGAATGGTTAGTTGCTAAATCATGTCCTACTCTGCACCCTCACAGACTACAGCACGTCAGGGTTCCCTGTCCTTCACCATCTCCTGGAGTTTGCTCAAACTCAAGTCCATTGACGGCATCGGTGATGCCATCCAGCCATCTCACTGTCTGTTGTCCACTTCTCCCCCAGTCTCAATCTTTCCCAGCATCAGGGTCTTTTCTAATGAGCTGCCTCTTCGCCTCAGGTGTCCAAAATATAGGAGCTTCAGCTTCAGCATCAGTCCTTCCAATGAATATTCAGGGTCAATTTCCTTTAGGATTGATTGGTTTGATCTCCTTGCAGTCCAAGGGTCTCTCAAGAGTCTTCTCTAGCAACACAGTTCGAAAGCATCAATTCTTCAGTGTTTAACCTTCTTTATGGTCCAGCTCTCACATCCCTACATGACTATTGGAAAAAACATAGCTTTGACTATAGGGACTTTTTTTGGCAAAGTGATATCTCTGCTTGTTAATACAATGACTAGGTTTGAAAAGTGAAAGCATTAATTGCTTAGTTTTGTCCGACTCTTTGCACCCCCATGGGCCATAGCCCATCAGGCTCCTCTGTCCATGGAATTCTCTAGGCAAGAACGCTGGAGCTGGCTGCCATTCCCTTCTCCACAGTACTTCCCGACCCAGGGATTGAACCTGGGTCTTCTGCACTGTAGGCAGATTCTTCACCATCATATTAATTGCTTAGTGTTGTCCGACTCTTTGCACCCCCATGGGCCATAGCCCATCAGGCTCCTCTGTCCATGGAATTCTCTAAGCAAGAACGCTGGAGCTGGCTGCCATTCCCTTCTCCACAGTACTTCCCAACCCAGGGATTGAACCTGGGTCTCCTGCACTGCAGGCAGATTCTTCACCATCTGAGCCACGGGGAATCTCTGCCTAGGTTTACTCAGCCATAAAACGAAATGAAATAATGTCATTTTCAGCAACACGGATGGACCCAGAGATTATTACACAAAGTGAAATCAGAGAAAGAAAAATACCAAGAGAGCATATACACGGGCTTTAAAGAACGGCGCCACTGAACCTGTGTACAGAGCAGAAACAGTCACAGATGTATGAAGCAAAGTGACGGAAACTGAGGGGGAAGCTGGTGGACAAACTGAGAGGCCAATATTTATATACACACCGGACGACTGTGCAACGGCCCTCATCTCACTCTCTAGCAAGGTTTTGCTCAAAATTCTCCAAGGCAGGCTTCTACAGTATGTGAACCGTTAACTTCCAGATGTTCAAGCTGGATTTAGAAAAGGCAGAGGAACCAGAGTTCAAATTGCCATCATCCACTGGATCATCGAAAAAGCGAGAGAGTTTCAGAAAAACATCTACTTCTGCTTCATTGGCCACACCAAAGCCTTTGACTGTGTGGATCACAATAAACTGTGGAAAATTCTTAAACAGATGGGAATACCAGACCACCTGACCTGCCTCCTGAGAAATCTATATTCAGGTCAAGAAGCAACAGTTTGAACTGGACATGGAACAACAGGCTACTTCCAAATCAGGAAAGGCTTATGTCAAAGCTGTGTACTGTCACCCTGCTTATTTAACTTATATGCAGAGTACACCATGCGAAATGCTGGGCTTAATGAAGCACAAGCTGGAATCAAATTTTCTGGGAGAAATATCAAAAACCTCAGATTTGCAGATGACACCATCCTTATGGCAGAAAGCGAAGAAGAAATAAAGAGCCTCTTGATGAAAGTGAAAGAGGAGAGTGGAAAAAGTTGGCTTAAAAATCAACATTCAGAAAACTATGATCATGGCATCCAGCCCCATCGTTTCATGGCAAATAGATGGGGAAACAATGGAAACAGTGATAGACTATTTTCTTGGGCTCCAAAATCACTGCAGATGGTAACTGCAGCCATGAAATTAAAAGACGCTTACTCCTTGGAAGAAAAGCTATGACCAAACTAAACAGCATATTAAAAAGCAGAGACATTATTCTGCCAACAAGCTCTGTCTAGTCAAAGCTATGGTTTTTCCTGTGGTCATGTATGGATGTGAGAGTTGGAGTGTGAAGAAAGCTGAGCACCAAAGAATTGATGCTTTTGGACTGTGGTGTTGGAGAAGACTCTTGAGAGTCCCTTGGACTGCAAGGAGATCCAACCAGTCCATTCTGAAGGAGATCAGCCCTGGGATTTCTTTGGAAGGACTGATGCTAAAGCTCAAACTCCAGTACTTTGGCCACCTCATGCGAAGTACTGACTCATTGGAAAAGACTTTGATGCTGGGAGGGATTGGGGGCAGGAGAAGGGGACGACAGAGGATCAGATGGCTGGATGGCATCACTGATTCAATGGACGTGAGTCTGAGTGAACTCCAGGAGTTGGTGATGGACAGGTAGGCCTGGCGTGCTGAGATTCATGGGGTTGCAAAGACTCAGACACAACCGAGTGACTGAACTGAACTGTATATAAAACAGATAACTAATAAGAACGTACTGTGTAGCACAGGGAACTCTGTCCAACACTCTGTAATGACCTCTATGGGAAACAATCTAAGAAAA
>SJYX01003207.1:220574-239136 GCA_006410675.1 Oreotragus oreotragus
GCTCCCGGGGTCAGTCCGCATGATGCACCTGGTGATTCTTCGCCAGCTGCGCTCCCGGGGTCAGTTACAGCGGTCTAGCCTCTCCCCCAGCCTCCCCCCAGGCCCCCGCAGCGAGCCAGGCTGAGCTCCGCGTGTCGTACAGCAGCTCCCTCTCGCTGTGCCTTTGCTGGCTGGTGAGAGCCCTTCACCCGTTAGGGCTGTTCTCCCAATGGGCTTCCCGTGTGGCTCAGACCATAGCGGATCCGCCTGCTGTGCAGGGTGGGGGACCCTGGCTCCATAAGCCCTGGAAGGGCACGGCCCACTCCCGTGTTCTCGCCCGGAGAACCCCACGGACGGGGAGCCTGCTGGGCTACAGTCCGTGGGTCCCCAGGAGTCAGGCGTGGTGGAGCCGCTAAGAATCTCTCGTCAGGACAGTGACCTGTCCTCTGTCTTCACAGGGACTTGAGGACACATGTTGTTAGTTTCAAAGTTATTTGAACTTATTTAAGTAAAAAATCATTTCCTGCCTTAGGGCCATTAAAAGGTTTTCCTAAGCTTCCCGTTCACAGTGGAGTCTGATCTGCAGGAGGCAGACTCCCCTGGCGCGAGCTCGAAGGCCAGCGCCGCCGTCCTCGCCAGCCGCCCGTGGGGGCCCGCTCGGTGCCTGCGCGCCGGCCCGGGCTCAGGGCGCACACGCCTGCCCTTGCCCACCTCCTCCACTGAGACCACAGCCCCGTATTTGAAAACCGCACTTCCCCAAATCCGTTCAATCCCTCTCCCGCTTCACTTTGCTCCATCACCCCAGCTTTGACGGTGTGTCCCCCGCCCCGTTATAACACGAAGCAGAGAAAGGACGCTGTTTTGTTTCCTGTGGGCACCCCATCACCCAGAAAACGCCAGGCATTGGTCAGCACCCGTAATACGGGCTGAGTGGGTAATCGAGCACGCCGAATTTTGGAAATGGCTCTGTCCGCGGCGTTCCACTGTCGTGTTGGTCTGTTTCTTTCTCCCTGGGCCAGGGTGGCGGCCTTGGTGCACTGAATTTGCGCCGTTTGCTGTAGGGCTGCTGTCTCACGCGGCATGGTCTCTCCACACTCTCCGTCCTGAAGGGTGCTTCATTTATTTCTGGTAATTTCCTCTCCTATGGTAATACGAGGTTCACCCCAGTTTTGGAACCACCCTTTGGTGCCTCATAGCTACTTGATTCACGTATACTATGTAGTCTGATTTAGAAAGAATAGAGAGATGTTTGCTGTCTCATATCTTTCCGTCCATAACTGTGATGTAGCTCTCATTTACTCAGTTACTCTAATGTCCTCTAATAAATGTTTTGACAATTGTCTCCCTAACGTCCTGCACGCTTTGATAAATTCTTACTATTCTTTCAGACATAAAGTTATTCATATATTCTTCAGTTAAACGAGGACATTCTTATCTTTAACTAAACATTGACACTATACCTCCTAAAAATTAAATCACAAAATACCATGGGTTTTTTGAATGAAAGTAAGATTTTGAAAGAAGCTAGTTATTGTAATTCATCAGAAATTTTCCATTTAGCTAAGAGATGATAATCTGAAAAGAAGAGCTTAATTAAAATCACAGAGAAGGCTTTAAGAGAAAAACACACTGTGTCCCTAACTTTCTCCCACTCTGGAGGCTTATATGGCCCATCGTCAATAGAAGGCGCTAGTTTCTCCCTTGTGCTCACAGCAACCGTCATCGTATTGTCTTGTGCTGCGGTTATCTCTACACTCATCTCTCTTCCTTGCTGGAGGTGCACTGATGGAGACCAGCGGCTCTCTCTTGTGTTCGTGTCAGCAGGCACAGTGCCTGCCAGGGGCTGACGGGCACCATCAGCTTCTGGGCGTTCACACTGGGCATCCAAAGGAGACCACCGAATAGACTCCGAGGAACATCTGCAAACGCCGTGGAGAAGCTCTCCCTTCTAGGCGCTCTCTCCCTTCAGATGCTCCCGGAGAAATCTCGAGAAACTTTATCAAGAACTTGTTCCATATCATCCATTCTCATGTCTTCAATTACACCCAAAATTACTAAAACTGAACCTCCATACTACATTGCGTGCACTTTTAAACTGCTGGGACTTACTTGCTAATATTCTATGTATCTGCTACATCTCATATAAAACCTGTTGTTAGCACATACAATTTTTTAAAAATTTTACTTGATATTGGAGTACAGTTGATTTACAATGTATAGGTTTTGCATGTACAGCAAAGTGATTCACTTATACATCATGTGTTTATTCATTTTCAAATTCTTTTCCCACACAGGTTATTAGACAGTACTGAGCATAGTTACTGTGCTGTACAGTAGGCCCTTGTGGTCTATTTTCTATGTAAACGTGCATGCTCAGTCATGTCTGGCTCTGCAACCCTGTGGACCACAGCCCGCCAGGCTCCTCGGTCCATGGGGTCCTCCAGGCAGGAATACTGGAGTTGATTGCCATTTCCTCCTCCAGGGGGTCTCCCAACCCAGGGATCAAACCCACATCTCTCGCATCCCCTGCACTGGCAGATAGATTCTTTAATCTACACGGTTCAATTCCTGGGTCAGAAAGATCCCCTGAAGAAGGGATAGGCTACACACTCCAGTGTTCTTGGGCGTCCCTTGTGGCTCAGCTGGTTAAGAATCCACCTGCAAAGTGGGAGACCTGGATTTGATCCCTGGGTTGGGAAGATCCCCTGGAGAAGGGAAAGACGACCCCCTCCAGTACTCTGGCCTGGAGAATTCCATGGACAGTCCATGGGGTCGAAAAGAGTCGGACATGACTGAGTGATTTTCACTTCATAACTGCCTCACACTGTAGTACAGTAGAAGCCAGCACAACGTTGTAAAGCAATTATCCTCCAATTAATAAATTAAAAATAATAACAAATAAAAATAAAAATGAAACCCTACTTGGAACCACCAATATATTATTGAAAAAAATTTTTAAATAAGCAGCCAATAAATATAGAGAAAATTGACCAACTCTGTTAGTATTCAGGGATATTTTTGAAAATACAAAATGACCTTAGAGTTTATTTTTCAGACAAGAAATTGATCTATTTTTTAAAATTGTACAATACCATCAACCGTTTGAAAAAAATGTAGAACAAAAAGAATCCTTTACCCACAGGTGGGAGTAAAAAGTGGTACCATTTCTGGAGAACTTTTGCTGAAGATGAGAACCAAGAACTGTCTGATCCAGCCTCCCATTCCTAGGGATGGACTCTAGAGAGAAGCTTGTTGTCTGTGCACAAACAGCCACGCACAAGGATGCTAAGAGGAGCAGACTTCACGGCAGCAGAACGTAGACACAGACGTCCATCTGCGAGAGAGCAGACCTACCCTGGCCCTCTGACCCGTTCATAGCTGCACGTCTTTCAGCACGGCAAGAATGGGAGTACAGCTAAGTGCGCCAACAGAAGCTCAGACACGTGGTTCTAGCTGGAAACATAAGTAACAGAGGCATTACCTAGGTATGCTGATATTTCTATGATGCCAAAACCAGGCAGAATTAAATCATTCTTTATGTAAAGGTATATCCTTAGGGGTCGAAACAATGAAGTAAAACATGGAAATGGTGGATAAAACACTTTGGATACAGATAACCTCTGACTGGAAGGCAGGGGACAAAAAACAAATTATTTTAAAACTTAAAATGTTCAGTATCTTAAGCTGGATTGGAAGGACATGATGTTTACATTTGATTGTGCTTTACAATTTCCATACTAAGATAGTATATTGGGTTGGCCAAAAACACTGAACAATTTTTTTTGCCAACCCAATATTCCATGACATCAAATATTTCATCTAAAGAAAAGAGTTTAGGAAAGAATGTTTACAAAGAACCTTCAAAATGCACCATAAAAAATGAATTACACTGTTTTTTTTCTACTGAATTTCTTTGCTAGAGAACCACTGAAAAATGGCTGATACTAGTAGGAATTAAGTGAATTAAAATTCACTAAGTGAAGGCAGAGATTCCCTCTACTTCTTTTTCTTCATTTAGGGATGGAAAAGGGCAGGGCATAGAAGGGATGCAGCTGTGATGGTGTGCTGGAGGCCCCCCTGAAACTGTAATGGCTATCAACATCTTCCTGTAATCAAGCAGAAACGACACGCAACATACACAGACGAATCTCAACTAGACCATACTTCTTAGAAGGAAATGAACATTTTAAGTAGGTATCCACCATCTTCACATCCCATGCTAGTTGTGGCCCCTCAGGAAAATAAGTACGAAAATTTTTTCTTGAGCGTCTTCACATTCTCTTTGAATCACGTTGTAATAAGCTCAAATTCCACATGGTAAATGTCTACACTGAGGAGGCAGACAAGGTTCTGGGGAGACAAGGTTCTCTTTCTCCAAAAGGAAAGGAAGGGTCTATTTGCTCCTAAATGCCTCTTGGGAAAAAGGAGGAATCACTGCATGGTTAAGGAAACAGAACAAAGTAAAAGAAATTTAAAAGATTTCTAAAATCATTATTTACCCAGACATACTTGCAATGAATTGAATATATGATTACATACTATGATAATCAATGTTTGGCTTTAAAAGTCAATCATATGAGGTTTAATATGAACATCAATTAGGTTTCTACTTCACGTACGTGTTGACTGCACTGTCCTCCTATAGAGAAAACACACAGGGGATTAATTTAGTAAGTATCAAACCTAGTCACGGGGCTCCCCAGGTGGCATGGTGCAGGAGATGCCAGAGACCAGGGTTTGATCCCTCGGCCGGGAAGATCCCCTGGAGCAGGAAATGGCAACCCACTCCAGTGTTCTTGCCTGGAGAATCCCATGGACAGAGGAGTCTGGTGGGCTGCAGTCCATAGGGTTGCAAAGAGTTGGACACAACTGAGTAACTGAGTGCACACACAGAGACAACTTAGTNTGGCAACCCACTCCAGTGTTCTTGCCTGGAGAATCCCATGGACAGAGGAGTCTGGTGGGCTGCAGTCCATAGGGTTGCAAAGAGTTGGACACAACTGAGTAACTGAGTGCACACACAGAGACAACTTAGTCTTAGAGTTATTCCTTAAACCTTAGTTTACCAGGAACTTCACTGCCAAATCTTAAATGCATCATGCACTCTCTCCACGAGCTGCTTTGGGTTTATTTCCTTTTTTCCCACGTATTCCTTCACAACCCTAGTTCTTACTAAGTGTAACACCTCCTCCAATTTCTAGCCTAAAACCTTTCATATCAATGGTTCTCCTGCCTGCCTTGTTCCACTACGCTGCCATTACATCTTTTTATATAAAATTCCCATCATAGATCAATCAAACATTTGAATTCTCAGCCCTTCTGATTAGTGAGATGTGACACAAGTGAATTCACCTCTTTAAACCTGAGTGTTTGTAATTAAGGTGACAGGTGACATGTCAGCATATTGCAGGAGACCATGAGAGATTATATTTGCAAAGGACTCAGTGTATTTTCTAGATTACAACAAATTCTCATAATAACCACTTATGCTTATTTGAAAACTAAGATCATGGCATCTGGTCCCATCACTTCATGGCAAACAGATGGGGAAAGAGTGGAAATAGTGTCAGACTTTATGTTTTTGGGCTCCAAAATCACTGCAGATGATGACTGCAACCAGGAAATTAAAAGATGCTTACTCCTTGGAAGAAAAGTTATGACCAACCTAGATAGCATATTCAAAAGCAGAGACATTACTTTGCCAACAAAGGTCCATCTAATCAAGGCTATGTTTTTCCAGTAGTCACGTATAGATGTGAGAGTTGGACTGTGAAGAAAGCTGAGAGCTGAAGAATTAATGCTTTTTGAACTGTGGTATTGGAGAAGACTCTTGAGAGCCCCATGGACTGCAAGGAGATCCAACCAGTCCATACTAAAGATCAGTCCTGGGTGTATGTACTTTGGAAGGAATGATGCTAAAGTTGAAACTCCAGTCCTTTGGCCACCTCATGCGAAGAGTTGACTCATTGGAAAAGACTCTGATGCTGGGAGGGATTGGGGGCAGGAGGAGAAGGGGACGACAGAGGATGAGATGGCTGGATGGCATCACTGACTCAATGGACGTGAGTTTGAGTGAACTCCAGGAGTTGGTGATGGACAGGGAGGCCTGGTGTGCTGCAATTCATGGGGTCACAAAGAGTCAGACACGACTGAGTGACTGAACTGAACTGAACGGATGCTTATTTGTAGTTTTCCTAACTCATCTGAGACACACGAAACCATCATGTAGATTTCCTACTTATCTTCATACACTTGTGGCTTCTCCAGAAATCCCATGACAAAATCCTGCTCCTCTGCCCTGCTCTTAAATGATACGATTCTCCATTATCCCATTGTGTTCCAATTTGATAACTGATTTATCTACTGAGGCTTCCCTTTTAACTCAGTTGGTAAAGAATCCACCTTCAATGCAGGAGACCTGCGTTTGATCCCTGGGTGTGGAAGGTCCCCTGGAGAAGGGAATGGCTACCCAGTCCAGTGTTCTGTTCTGGAGAAATCCATGGACAGAGGAGCCTGGAGGGCTGCAGTCCATAGGGTGGCAAAGAGGCAGACAAGACTTAGCCACTAAAACATCTAAACCACCATTTATCTATTACAATCCAGTGACCTTGTTGAAAGGATGCTAATTTTAAAATTAAAAATAAACATCAAGAGAAGCAAGTTGATGACTGCTGTAAGCAGCCATGTATCAATGGGTCTTGTGTTTCCCTCTTTTCACTGTGTCCCCTATAATAGAATTTATATCTTCTCATAAAGCCTTCTTTTTCACTTTCGTCTTTGGCAAAAATAAAACAAAACAATAAAATAATTATTGCAACACATGTAATTTTCTGCTTTGGGAAGAAAACGATTTTTAAAAATCTCTGCAGTAAAGCTTTAGTTTGCTCAGATTCCTGCTCTGAAGTCAGATCTTTTAGATGTGAAAGGAATGGCAACTTCTATTTTAAGATTTCAAATCCCAGCAACAGGTACCTTTCAAGAATAAAACCTATTCCATTTTCTTCTAAGCAGAAAGCAGTTAGAATCTGTCAATCAAAGGACAAAACTTCCGCAAAGGAAAAACCTTCCAGAGCATAAAGCTGTCCACTGATCTAAATCAAACGAAAAGGTGGCTCTCTTAGGCAGGCCCTTTCTGAATGTGCTCTGGGCCCCACAGTGGCTGAGGGACAACGAGAGCTGAAACAGGTGGCACAGCAAGCTGCTGGCCAGCTGCGAAGGGACCCCTGCACGGCATGTCTGCACCTGGCCCAGAGCATCCCACACACATCTGAAGCCCCAGGGGAGGCAGCCCTGGTCACCGATGCCTCATCCTCTGGCCATGGGTGCTGGGTTTCTCATGCATTTCAGCTCGCCTCTTTGTTCTGGTTACTCCCAACCAGGCCTGCTTCAGATCTCTTGACCCAGGGGCACTCCTCATTTTGATATGAGGACTCGGGCTACCTCCCTTTAAAACAAGGACCCAAGGACTAGTGTTGGGATGGGGTGACAAGGGCCTGCCTTTTCCCCATCCTTCCCCCCACCTCTGGCGTCCACAGCAGTGATCTTGGCGATGATTCTAGCTCCCCATTCCTCTCCTCACTTCCCAGATAAATCTTTTGTCCTGCTCTCTTCACCCTTGGCCTAGACCCAGCTCTGGGTCAAAACATCCAAAACGACTTTTGAAATGTAAATGACTCTTACTCTATCCTTGGTGAACAAAATTCAGTCTTTTTAAAAGCAACTGACAAACAACTAATCTCAAAAATATACAAGCAACTTATACAGCTAATTCTCCAAGCCAGAATACTGGAGTGGGTAGCCTTTCCCTTCTCCAGGGGATCTTCCCAACCCAGGAATAGAACCAGGGTCTCCTGCATTGCAGGTGGATTCTTTACTAACTGAACTATCTGGGAAGCCCAAGCATATACCTAGAGAAAACCATAATTCAAAAAGATACATGCACCTCAATGTTCACTGAAGCACTATTTACAATAGTCAGGACATGAAAGCAACCTAAATGTCCATCAGCAGAAAAAATAAAGATGTGGTACACATATAAAATGAAATATCACTCAGTCACAAAAAGGAATGAAATAGTGTCGTTTGCATTGAGGTTGATGGAACTAAAAACTATCATACATAGTGAAGTAAGTCAGAAAGAGGAAAACAAATACAGTATATTAATGCATATATATGGAACCTAGAAAGATGGTTAAGTTGATCTTACTTGCAAAGGAGACATTGAGACATAGACATAGAGGGAAAAAAATAGATTTCAAAGGGGAAAGGGTGGTGAATTGAGACATTGGAATTGACATATATATGCTACTATTTATACATAACTGATGGAAATCTACTGCATAGCCCATAGAATTCTATTTGGTGTTCTATAGTGACCTAAATGACCCATCAGAGAGAGAGCAGACAGAATGGAAACCACAATTACAGAAAATGAACCAAACTGATCACCTGGATCACAGTCTTGTCTAACTCAATGAAACTGTGAGCCATGCTGTGTAGGGCCACAGAAAATTGATGGGTCATGGTGGAGAGTTCTGACAAAACATGGTCCACTTGAGAAGGGAATGGCAAACCAGTATTCTTGCCTTGAGATCCGATGAACAATACAAAAAAGCAAAAAGATATGACACTGAAGGATGAACTCCCCAGGTCCATTCAGGTATGCTCATTGAATCATGTTTATCTGCTTAACTAACAGCAGTGTCTCTCTGTTACAAAGAGACCCACATCAAAATTCTTATCTCATCAACGAATGTTCTCCAAAGCAAATTGAGTCTTTTTAAGCAATCTCTCACTAGTTCATAAAATAAAACCATCTTTCCAACTCTCACAATTTAGACTATAAAAATGGCACATCTGGATCTAAAATTTCTTGCATGTCTATCTGTGGTCCTTTGGTTAATCAGATACAACCTTGAAGTTCCTATTCGAATGTCACTTTGTGCTACGTGCTTAGCCACTCAGTTGTGTCGGACTGTGAGACCCCATGGACTGTAGCCCACCAGGCCTCTCTGTCCATAGGGGTTCTCCACTTGAGAACACTGGAGTGGTTTTTGCCATACTTTGATATGAATCAGCCATGTTTTTACATGTGTTCCCCATCCTGAACCAATAGTGTAAAGTAATTAGCCTCCAACTAAAATAAATAAAGTAAAAAAAAAAGTGGGAGACAGTCATTACAAGTCATTCCCTCACTCTACTGGGGGTTTCCAATGAGAATGAAAATGTGGCCAGAAATTGCTCACTGACATCTGCTCAAGGCTCAAGAAATTTCTAATACCTAAAGGGTCAGGCCAATCAGTTTATTTTTAAGAGAAGCAGGTTACTGTTCAACTTGCCAGTGAAAGTGAAGTCACTCAGTTGTGTCCGACTCTGTGCAACCCTATGGACTGTAGCCTGCCAGGCTCCTCCAGCTATGGGATTTCCCAGGCAAGAGTGCTGGAGTGGGTTGCCATTTCCTTCTCTAGGGGAATCTTCCCAACTCAGGGATTTAACTTGGGTCTTCTGCATTGCAGGTAGACTCATTACCATCTGAGCCACCAGGGAATCCCCCAACTTGCCAGAATGACTTCTAATATTTATGCCATACATCAATATGATACAGCAGAATCAGAATTTATAATGATTCAAATGTGCACTAAATATAACTTTGCTTTCCACAACTGTCCTCATCCTGCTCCAGCTTACTCTGGCTCCATTTTTGCTGATGGTCATTGAGGTGGAGTTGAGATAATGTTGGGGAGGAACACTTGATTCTGCCAAATAAAGGTAATAATAGCAAAAAAAAATAAAAAAACTATTCAGTGTAAGCAAAGGAGGCTTCAGTGGAGAAGCAGAGACAATAGGCTCGAAAGGTTACTTTACACTGGATAATTTTTTAATAAAATTAAATTTTAAAAATTAAAAATAAAAATGCAGTGATTTTGAAAATTAAAAATAAATAATACGAGAGTGGGTTGCCATCCCCTCCTCCAGGGGATCTTCCCAAATCAGTGATCAAACCAAGGTCTTCTGCATTGCAGGCAAATTCTTTAAAATCTGAGCCACCAGGAAAGCCCTGAATTACTTTAATTATCCCAAATTTCTATAATATCAAGCTATGCTATTCTACTTTTATCTGATCCTAGATTGTATTTTTCAATCATTTTGTCATTAGTTATTTTGTCAATATTTCAAGCATTTTGTCATTAGTTATATATTATCTTGTATTATTGAATAGCTACTTAGATAGAGCAGTGGTAAAGGATCTGCCTGCAAATACAGGAGACACAAGAGATGCAGGTTTGATCCCTGAGTCAGGAAGAACCACTGGAGTAGGAAATGGCAACCCACTCCATTGTTCTTGCCTGGGAATTTCCACGGACAGAAGAGCCTGGTGGACTATGGTCCACGGGGGTGCAAAGAGTCAAACATGACTGAGCACACACACACATACACACATCAAATAGCTAATTGATGCCTTACCTTCCTTATCTGAACAAATGAACTTCACTCCATTTATTTTTTTTTTTTCACTGTTGTTGTTCAGTTGCCCAGTCATGTCTGACTCTTTGCAACCCTATAGACTGCAGCAGGCCAGGGCTCCCTGTCCCTCACCATCTTCTGGGGTTTGCCCAAGTTCATTTTTATTGCATTGGTGATGCCATCCAGCCATCTTATATTCTGATACCCTCTTTTCCTTCTGCTCTCAATTTTTCCCAGCAATAGGGATTCTTCCAATGAGTCATCTGTTGTATCAGATGACCAAAATACTGGAGCTTTAGCATCAGTCTTTTTAGTGAATATTCAGGGTTGATCTCCCTTAAGCTTGACTGGCTTAATCTTGCTGTCCAAGAGACTGTCAGGAATCTTCTCTAAGACCCACAGTTTGAAGACAACAATTCTTTGGCATTTTGCTTTCTTTACAGTCCAGCTTTCACATGACCACTGGGAAGACCATAGCCTTGACTATATGGACCTTTGTTGGCAGAGTAATGTCTCAGCTTTTCCATACTGTCTATGTTTGTCATCACTGTTCTCCCAAGAAACAATCATCCTGATTTCATGGCTGCAGTCATTGTCCGCAGTGATTTTGGAGCTTAAACAGAGGAAATCTGTCACTGCTTCCAACTTTTCCCCTTCTATTTGCCATGCAGTAATGGAGCCAGATACCAAGATCTTAGTTTTTTCTTTTTTTTTTTAATATGATTTTTTACAATGTTACAAAATACAATTTATTTGCTCCTAATCTACAATTAATAATGATGCATTATTTCCAATAATACCAAGAAAATTAATCCCATCCATAGTTAACACTGCTTACCCTCCACTTACCAACCAATCCATTCTGAAGATCAGCCCTGGGATTTCTTTGGAAGGAATGATGCTAAAGTTGAAACTCCAGTACTTTGGCCACCTCATGTGAAGAGTTGACTCATTGGAAAAGACTCTGATGCTGGGAGGGATTGGGGGCAGGAGGAGAAGGGGACGACAGAGGATGAGATGGCTGGATGGCATCACTGACTCGATGGGTGTGAGTCTGAGTGAACTCCAGGAGTTGGTGATGGACAGGGAGGCCTGGCGTGCTGCGATTCATGGGGTCGCAAAGAGTCAGACATGACTGAGTGATTGAACTGAACTGAACCCTCCACTTTATTGTGATAAAACTGCCACACAGAAAAGCTCTACACAGTTAATTTTAACAACCCCATGAGTTTAGAGATAAGTGTATGTCTGAGAAACCATCACCATGGTTATGCCATAAATCATATTCTTCACCTCCAAAAGTTTCTGCCAGGCCAGCCAGCCTGCCTGTGGTTGCAACCAACTAGTGCTCTCAAAATCTCTGGCCAGGCTGACTGAGGAGCTCACTCTCTTTCACCTACACATTTTCCCTCAAAAAATTGATATGGAAAGGCATATAAGAATATTTTTGAGGTAAACTTAACAACATAATCTAACTGATAAACATACACTGTTGACCCTTGAACAAACTGGGTTTGAACTGTGCACATCCACTTATACCAGTATTTCAAAAAGATGCATGCATCCCCCCAATGTCAACTGCTGCACTATTTACAATACCCAGGGCACAGAAATCTGGCTGTCCATGAAGAGAGGGTTGGATAAAGATGTAGTGAATATATACAATAGAATATTTCTCAGTCATAAAATGGAACAAAGTTGAGTCTTTGTCGAGACATTGATGGACCTAGAGTGTCATAGTGAAGTAAGTTAGAAAGAGAAAAACAAGTATCATATATTAACACATATATGTGCAATCTAGAAAAATGATATAGATGCAAAGCAAAAGTACAGAAAACTGCTTGCTTAGTCAAGATTGACCCTTTGGACTCTAGTCTTCCAGGCTGATCTGTCCATGGGATTTTTCAGGCTAGAGTACTGAGGTGAGTTGCCATTTCCTCTTCCAGAGGATCTTCCCAACCCAGGGACTGGATCTTCATCTCCTGTATCTCTAGCATTGCAGGTGGATTCCTCAGCCTCTGAGTCATTGGGGAAGCCCATAGAGACAGCCATAGAGGACAAATGCATGGACACCATGGTAAGGGGTGGGAGGATGCAGGAAATTGGGGTTGATATGTGTACATTACTGATGCTATGTATAAAATAAATAACTAATGAGGACCTTCGGTATAGCTTCAGGAATTCTATCACAACAATTACAGTGCCCTGTGGTGACCTGAATTGGAAGGAAGTTCAGAAGGGAGGATATATATGTATACAAATAGCTGATTCATTTTGCTATACAGTAGAAACTAACACAACGTTGTAAAGCAACTATACTACAATAAAAGTAATATTTTAAAAGAGGATCTTCTTCAATAATAAATACTACAGTGCTGCACGATCTGTGGTTGGCTGAGTCCTCAGATATGGGTATGTTGCTGCCCTGAAGTCTCTTCCTTCTTTAAGGGTAAGCTGTATATCATATTAAAATACTCTAGGTCATATTTTCTTTATCATTCTGTTTTATTACTCTTGCTTATTTTTGTTGACATTGCTTTCAAAGTTACACACATTTTTGTATTGATTTTTATTTTGACAATCATTTTTGTCTCTTACATATTCTGAAGGCCTCACTCACATCCAGTGAGTTGCCAAGATCCAAAGTTTCTATTTTACAATGTTGTTACGTGCTTTCCCCTATCATGTATCAAAAACAAAAGTTCATCAGGTTGAATGCCAATCCTATGCACTTACGTTAAACTGAATTCAAATGCTGTTGGTCCTTGTTCTTAGGTATTTTATTTCCATTAATATATGTTGCTGCTCATTTCATTTCTTATTCTAATCCATACGATCAACAAATTTCTGCCTAGTATTTGGACTCTATTTGACATTCTATTCACATAAGAAGCCATTCAGCCTTTTAGTGACCCCATGGACTACAGCCTACCAGGCTCCTCTATCCATGGGATTTTCCAAACAAGAGTACTGGAGTGGGGTGCCATTGCCTTCTCCAAAATGAGAAGAATTCAATATTTAATTTCACATTTCTGGTAAATCATATTAGTGCCACTTGGCATCCTCACCCATCCTTTCTCCTCCCCCTGCATTATTTTATTGCCCAACTAATGTTGTGAAGCAAACAATCACAAAACACCAGTAGATATGATTATGAGTATTGATTTTGCTCACAAATGTGTTCTGATTTGGGCTATGCTTGTCTTATCTATTGCTCATGTGTCTACAGACAGATGCAGGTCTTAGAGGTGACTCTGATAATCTGGATGGTAGGTTCACACACTTATCTTGTGGTGGGCCAGTCTTTTTGAAGTGGGATTGCCTCAAATACATCAGCCAAAGGTCTTGAAGAAGCACAAGCTGGAATCAAGACTGCCGGGAGAAATATGAATAACTTCAGATATACAGATGACACCACCCTTATGGCAGAAAGTGAAGAAGAACTAAAAAGCCTCTTGATGAAAGTGAAAAAGGAGAGTGAAAAAGTTGGCCTAAAGCTCAACATTCAGAAAACGAAGATCATGGCATCTGGTCCCATCACGTCACGGCAAATAGATGGGGAAACAGTGGACCAGTGGCTGACTTTATTTTTCTGGGTTCCAAAATCCCTGCAGATGGTGATTGCAGCCATGAAATTAAAAGACACTTACTTCTTGGAAGGAAAGATATGACCAACCTAGACAGCATATTAAAAAGCAGAGATATTACTTTGCCAAAAAAGGTCCATCTAGTCAAGGCTATGGTTTTTCCAGTGGTCATGCATGGATGTGAGAGTTGGACTATTAAGAAAGCTGAGCACTGAAGAATTGATGACTTTGAACTGTGGTGTTGGAGAAGACTCTTGAGAGTCCCTTGGACTGCAAGGAGATCCACCCAGTCCATCCTAAAGGAAATCAGTCCTGGGTGCTCATTGGAAGGACTGATGTTGAAGCTGAAACTCCAATACTTTGGCCACCTGATATGAAGGGCTAACTCGTTTGGAAAGACCCTGATGCTGGGAAAGATTGAGGGCAGGAGGAGAAGAGGATGACAGAGGATGAGATGGTTGGATGGCATCATCGATTCAATGGACATGGGTTTGGGTAGTCTCCTGGATTCGGTGATGGACAGGGAGGCCCGGTGTGCTGTGGTTCATGGGGTCACAGAGTCAGACATGACTGAGCGACTGAACTGAACTGAACTGAAAGTGACTCACTTCTCCATGTGCTTCATTTTCCAATGGGCTCATCTGCAGCCATATTGCAAGTGGTAATGAATTTTAATTATTAAAGGAATTAATCTACATCTTAAGATCTAAAAACGCAAAGTTTTATTGTTAAAACACATTAGTAATACAGTTCTGTGTCCTGGGAACAGTTTAGGTTATCTGAATGAGATAATCTTTTCTCATACACATGCAGAAAAGCAGGCTCCTACTGATGTGTTCTACTGTGACATCACCAGTGAGACTGAAGAAGTTCAGTAAAAGGCTGATACTATATCCTTGGTACTTCTAGCCTCCATGTAGTTCAATAAATAATGACAACTTGCTTCAGTGAATATACTTTATAGTGTCAGTTCCTCAAAATCACTGCAGATGGTGACTGCAGCCATGAAATTAAAAGACGCTTTTTCCTTGGAAGAAAAGTTATGATATACCTAGACAGCATATTAAAAAGCAGAGACTACTTTGCTGACAAAGGTCTATCTAGTCAAAACTATGGTTTTTCCAGTAGTCATGTACAGATGTGAGAGTCGGACTATAAAGAAAGCTGAGTGTTGAAGAATTGATGCTTTTGAACTGTGGTGTTGGAGAAGACTCTTGAGAGTCCCTTGGACTGCAAGGAGATCCAACCAGTCCATCCTAAAGGAGATCAGTCCTGGGTGTTCATTGGAAGGACTGATGCTGAAACTGAAACTCCGATAATTTGGCCACCTGATGTGAAGAACTGACTCATTGGAAAATACTCTGATGCTGGGAAAGATTGAAGGCAGGAGAAAAGGACAACAGGGAATGAGATGGTTAGATGGTATCTCCAATGCTATGGACATGATTTTGAGTAGACTCCAGGAGTTGGTGATGGGCAGGGAAGCCTAGTGTGCTGTAGTCCATGGGGTCACAAAATGTCAGGCACGACTGAATTACTGAACTGAACTGAACTGAACTCTCACTTCTGAATGTCAGTCAATTATCAATAGAGTCACACCCATGAAAAAGTCTCAAAATACCAACTGGTAAATACAAATAGTCTCACTAGAGTAACCATACATCTAGAGATGAGGCCAACTCACATGTCTAAAAGTCAACCAAACTATAAACTCTATATGAGGCAGAATTCATATATAAAAATGCCATCTGCACTGCGTAGAGCAGCATTACTCTCTCTGAGTAGTAATGCATTTATCATTGTCTTTTATTTTGGATGTTGAGTGGGAATCTTGTTAACATGCCTGAGAAGTAGCTATGTGGTATCACTACACCTCTGGCTATAGAAACATCAGTCTCTTGCTACATCTGTACAGCAATTAATGTCTAAATTTGAAGGTAAAATTTTACTAAATAATATTTTTCAATTCAGACAATATAACCAGAGATTTAGTGATGTTACGTAACTCAAGATTATATTCATTAGAATAAATTTCATGTATTTTATCTAAAATTATTAATCTTATGTTCACATAAAAGAGTATTTTTTGAGAATTTATTGTCTTTTCCCATTTCATCACAGTAACCAGATTCTCTGTAGGGGTTCAGCATTCTATATCTATTAAAAATAAAGCAAATATTTTACTTTTTTTAGTTATACTGAATCTTATTTACCAGTAAGAACTTTACTCTAAAATGCCAGAATGAACTTTAAAATGTTTTATCCTAAACTGGAAATGTAGTGTATCCTAGTTTGATTTGGTGAAATTTCTGAAAGGCAATCTGCAGTCGTAATTGTCTCTCTCATACTTTCATTGTGATATTTAGATAATGTTGTCTGTTGTAAGTTTTGATTGTCATTTCCTGTTAAAAATATTCATATAGACTTGATTGATGCATCAAATGTTATTTTTACTTTTTTATTGTATAGCTGCTATTTATCTTTGCTCCTTTTCCTTTTTCTGTTTTTAAATCTTTCAATCAATTCTCCTAGCCAGTCTTCTCTTAAACTATAATGCCTTCTTGAATGCCCTAGCTTGCAGCCTCACACAGGTTAAATCCTGTTATTTAAGACATCCGGGAACAGAATTAAGAATCAAGAAAGTTATAGATTCTTCTTCACAATAATAAGAATAAATGAGAGAGCTTCTCTGTACAATTCTAGTCCATTTTATGTACATAATGTATAACAACAATAGACAACAAAATTAATTAAATATGTCAACTGCACAACTCAGTTCTAATTCTTATGAAGTATGAGAAAGAAACTTCATGATTAACACTTATCCTCATGTAAATTAGGGGTCTTCCCTGGTGGCTATGTGGTAAAGAAATGGCCTGCCAAGCAGGGGATGTGGGTTTGATCCCTGGGTTGAGAAGATTCCCTAGAGAAGGACATAGCAACCCACTCCAGCATTCTTCCCTGGAAAATCCCATGGACAGAGGAGCCTGGTGTGCTACAGTCCACAGGGTTACAAAAGAGTCAGACTAAACAACCTTGACAAAATAAATTAATGCCTAGCATGTCTTTTTGTTGAATTAAAGTTTATCTTGATTTTCAGGCTAGTTTTACTACATGAATACTTTGCAGAGATATGCTTAGAAAAGCCTCAATTAACCATAACTTTTAAAATTAAAGCATATACCTTGCATCTCTCAAAGATGCCATAAACATCTTTTACTATTTGATCTTACTATTATTTTATCTTAAATGAGCTCTCTTTTGACTGTAAAACATAGTTTCCTTTATTTTTTAAAACAAAATTTAAGGTACCAATGTTCTCTCACCTATTTATAAGTACATAAATATTCATAAATGTATAAAAACAGAATTGTAGCAAATTTTCCACTGTGAATCCTTGCTTTAAATTCAAATAAAATGTAATACCTAAACATATTTTTTTATGATTTTGAGAAAATGGTATCAATATGTGGAAGCTCATCACCCATAAAATATAATCAGATGGCCTCTGGTAATGCCACTGTATGCTGCGTTGGGGTCAGGGAAATGTAACTGAAAATGGCAACTATCTTTGATCACATCACACTGAAGGAGTGATCAATGGCAAAGTACTAGGCTGAGTCTTTCTCTGTTTACAAAGCATTGTCCTTTTTTCCCAGAGGCCGCAGGAGCAGCAACTGTAGTGGGGAAGCTCAAAACAGACAGATGCAGCAAGTGAGGTCCTAAAAGTCCACAAACTAACAACAGCAACATGGCAGTCTGGCCTGGGAGAAAATGTGCTGTGAAGTCCCTCTTAGACAGAGAGCACTTTAGTTTTCTGGGAGCAGACCTGAACTATGCTCTGGAAACTAACAGATCCACTAAAGCACATTTCTGGCACCAGGGACTGTTTTTGTGGAAACCACTTTGTCCGTGGACCTGGGGTGGGGGAATCGTTTCAGTGTGATTGAAGTGCATTACATGTACTGTGCACTTTATTTCTATTCTTATTAAATCAGCTCCACCTCAGATCATCAGGCATTAGATCCCAGAGGCTGGGGATCCCTGTAGTAAATAGGAAAATATTTGACCCCAGAAATGACAAATACAAAACTAATTTAGAGGTATCCCAAGGGCTTCCCTGGTGGCTCAGACGGTAAAGCATCTGCCTGCAATGAGGGAGACCTAGGTTCCATCCCTGGGTCAGGAAGATCCCCTGGAGAAGGAAACAGCAACCCACTCCAGTACTCTTGCCTGGAAAATTCCATGGACAGAGGAGCTTTGTAAGCTCCAGTCCATGAGGTCACAAAGAGTCGGGCATGACTGAGCGCCGTCACTTCATATCACTTCTATTTATAGAGGGAAAGAGGTAGGAATACCAGACCACCTGACCTGTCTCTTGAGAAATCTGTATGCAGGTCAGGAAGCAACAGTTAGAACTGCACATGGAACAACAGACTGGTTCCAAATAAGAAAAGGAGTACGTCAAAGCTGTATATTGTCTCCCTGCTTATTTAACTTATATGCAGAGTACATCATGAGAAACACTGGAC
>SJYX01003207.1:242813-350959 GCA_006410675.1 Oreotragus oreotragus
GTTGGCTTAAAGCTCAACATTCAGAAAATGAAGATCATGGCATCCGGTCCCATGACTTCATGGGAAATAGATGGGGAAACAGTGGAAACAGAGTCAGACTTTATTTTTTTGGGCTCCAAAATCACTGCAAATGGTGACTGCAGCCATGAAATTAAAAGACGCTTACCCCTTGGAAGAAAAGTTACAACCAACCTAGATAGCATATTAAAAAGCAGACACATCACTTTGCTGACTAAGGTCCGTCTAGTCAAGGCTATGGTTTTTCCAGTGGTCATGTATGGATGTGAAAGTTGGACTGTGAAGAAAGCTGAGTGCAGAAGAATTGATGCTTTTGAACTGTGGTATTGGAGAAGACTCTTGAGAGTCCCTTGGACTGCAAGGAGATCCAACCAGTCCAATCTGAAGGAGATCAGTGCTGGGATTTCTTTGGAAGGAATAATGCTAAAGTTGAAACTCCAGTACTTTGGCCACCTCATGTGAAGAGTTGACTCATTGGAAAAGACTCTGATGCTGGGAGGGATTGGGGGCAGGAGGAGAAGGGGACAACAGAGGATGAGATGACTGGATGGCATCACTGACTCGATGGACGTGAGTCTGAATGAACTCAGGGAGTTGGTGATTAACAGGGAGGCCTGGCGTGCTGCGATTCATAGGGTCGCAAAGAGTCAGACATGACTGAGTTACTGAACTGAACTGAGAAGAGGTAATTATGAAACATGAAGATTTTCAGAGGGTAATATACTGGTGAACTCCTAACAGTAACATCAGTGCATTGGACTTTTGTATGACAGAGTGCCAAGCCGCTTCAGCTGTGTCCAACTCTTCCTGACCCCATGGAATCAGCGCATCAGGCTCCTCTGTCTCTGGGATTCTCAGGCAATAAAAATGGAGTGGGCTGCCATTTCCTTCTCCAGGTGTTCCTTCCCAATGCAGGGATTGAACCCAAGTCTCCTGCATTGCAGGCAGTTTCTTTACCATCTAAACCACCAGAAAAGCGCCAATATACTGGTGAACTCCTAATAGTAACATCAGTGTCATGGACTTCTCTATTGCAGAGTAGACAATTATTTATGCTCTATTGAATCATGGCAATTGTTTGATATCTGGTTAGCCTACTTCCATGGTAACAGCTTGTGTTTTTATTATTCACATTCTGTAAAAGGAAGTATTACATTCAGATTTTTTTTTGTTGTTGTTCTATCTTGAGCAGCTGATGAGTCTTAATTTTAATCAAAGTGTCTCTTATGAAAAGTAAAAAGATGGAAGGTTACTGAGTGAACAAAGAACGGGCAATGAAAGCCTTAGGCAAGCAATTAATTATTGACAGAGGCATTTAGCCCTTAAGATCTTTGGGTAGCAATTTCATTATAAGAAGATAGGTTAGAACTAGAGCACATGTGTTATTTCCATCCCAAGTCAAGTTCAATGTTTTGAATCAAAAGTTGAATCTAATATAATATGATTTTTTTTAAGCTGATGGTTTTGAGCCAGATTCTGTGCTGTGCATTTTCTAGCCATTATGTTATTGACTCATCACATCAATTCTATGGAAGTTGTAACCTGAATTATGTTAACTTTTCAGTGAAGAGTGTGATGCACAGATACATTTTCTAACTTGCCTAAAGCGACACTATTGCTAAATGAGTCAGGATTTAACCCATGCAACGTCCAAAATCTGTTCTTATGGAATATTCTATTATTGCTCAAAATATTCACTGATTCTCTGTCCTTTTCAATTTATGAGAGGTCCAATAACTTGCCTTGGTTAAGGCATTTGAGTAAAAATGACATGTGTCACTTCCATTCAAAAGCTTTAACTACTAGCCTGGGACAGCGATGCATAAATTTGTTTCCCTTTCCACGAGACCATGAGATTATAGATAAAGGTCATTCAATCAGCCTGAATCCCAACATGAAGACAGTAGGGAGCAGAATTAGTGCCAGTCTGAGATGAATCCATAAAATTACAACATTCATGGTTACAAGCCACTAAATTTTTTGACTGTTGATTACTGCAACAAAGCCTAGATCAACTCAACTGATACATTTCAAAACTATTAGCTATTTGGCTTTTCATTATGCAGAATGCATATAACTAGTGCCAAATTCCACTCAAGATTTTATTAGTTGATAACTTATATCAGATAAGGAGGATACTCGACTATTTAAAATTATGAAGGATCTCTCCATTTTACTCAGCCATTAAAAAGAATACATTTGAATCAGTTCTAATGAGGTGGATGAAACTGTAGCCTATTATACAGAGTGAAGTAAACCAGAAAGAAAAACACCAATACAGTATGCTGCTGCTGCTGCTGCTAAGTTGCTTCAATCGTGCCCGACTCTATGCTGCTGCTGCTGCTAAGTCACTTCAGTCGTGGCTGACTCTGTGTGACCCCATAGACGGCAGCCCACCAGGCTCCCCCATCCCTGGGATTCTCCAGGCAAGAATACTGGAGTGGGTTGCCATTTCCTTCTCCAATGCATGAAAGAGAAAAGTGAAAGTGAAGTCACTCAGTCTGTCCGACTGTTAGCGACCCCATGGACTGCAGCTCACCAGCTGTTCTCCAATAAAAATCAGCTCTGGAATCGCGTGCTGCCCCTCAGTCCTGGCTTGCTGGTCACGGGTGCTGAGGGCAGGGGCCAGTGGCTCGATGCCATCACCCCGGGTGACGCTGGGTGGCGGTGGTGATGTCCCTGAGGCTGTCTCTTTCTGGCTCCGAGGAAGGGCCACATCCAGGGTGTGTGGGTCTTATCTAGAGGGACTCAGAGATCGTATTATGGACCAGAGGCCCCAGCGGAGGAAGGGCTTGCTAGGTTCATGCAGTGAATTAGCGGCAGAGCTGGATTTGAGCTGGGGCCTCCCGCCCCTTCTAGCCCAGAGCCCTCTCCTCCACAGGGACCCCCACCCACCCTGAGTAGCCTTGCACAGACCGCTCTGTTGGGAAGCCCTGGAGGCAGCTGCTGTTTCAAGTGTGCACCCGCGTGTGTGGATGTGTCTGTGTGTACACACACGTGTGTGTGCGGTGCCCATTTGCTGGGAAGAGGCGCACGCTTGATAACGTGGCTGCTCCACCCAGCCTATCACCAGCTCCCAGCCTGTGCTCCGGCCTGCCTGGGCCATTACCACCCGCCTGTAATGGAATCGGCTGCCCTGGTTAAGTGTTCACATTAAATTAATACCTCCTCCGCGGAGACAATCAGTTGGCATTTAATTTGTGTTTCCCTCTGAGCAGCAGAGTGCAGCTGGGCAGCTGGGCCTCTGATGGGCACGTCTGGGAGGCGTCCTTTTTCCCCAGATCAGGGGCTGGGTGCAGACGGGAGCGCCGGAGTCCACGGGGAAGGAGATGGTGAGCGTGGGGGAGGCAGGGCTGGGAGGTACCCATGCGAGCGGGGCTCAGGGGACCGGGGGCCTGTCCACTCACAGGCTGGGGGCCCGGCCTCTCCGGTGACTGGAGAGAGAAGGTGCAGTGTACCGGCAAGAGCAGGGGGTCAGGGGCCGCGGAGGCCCACGTGCGTCCTCGCTGGGCTGCCCACCCCGATCCTGCCGCACTCTTGTTCATCTGTGTTTCTTTCTCTGCCTCCGCCGTGAACTGTTTGTGGTCTTGGACAAGGAGGGTGGCGTGGAAGGGGGCAGGTGAGCCGGCTGTGAGTTTCCAGCTCTCTAGGGGGCTCAGTAGAAGTCAGCGGGTGGGGGCCTGCCGGGCGCCCGCTCTGATCTGTAGCCCGCTGGCTTTCGTGAAACTGCGCTGCCCTGGAAGGGTTGCCCTGGTCTGCCTGGTCCTCCAGCTCAGATGTTAGTCTAGACAAGGAGCTAGCACTCGGGGCCCCGGCTCTGCCATGAGGCCGGGGCAAGGCACACCCGCGCGGGTAGGGCAGGGGCACCTCTCTGTGTCTGTGGGTGGGTGGGCAGTGCAGAGGCCCACAGGCAGGCGGGCACGTGGGCAGCATGGCTCCAGCAGGCCCCCGGCTGGAGTCATATGACATGGGGTGAGCTGCCCGGGCCCTGGGTGCAAACTGCCCTCCGCCCACCTGCCCGCCGCCGGAGGCAGGGCCCACGCTTGGCCCCGAATGAAGTTTTCCACCCGTAGCTCCAGCCCAGCCTCACCTGAGCTTGCTTCCCATCACTTGAGTGAGCTGGCTTGGGCGTGCCAGTGGCTCGCCCTCCCTGGTGAGGTGTGGACCATTCCTGCGGCGCCTCCCAGCCCCCCGGAGGCCTGGCCGCTGGAGCCAGCCGTGGGATCCTGCAGTCGGAGTTGAGCCTCGGAGCGTCTGCGGTGTGCTCTGTGTGCCAGGGGAGGGGCTGGGCGTTTGCAGCCACACCACTGGACCCTGTGTGTTCTCACAGCCTCAGAGGGGCTGTGCCTCCCGCCCAGAGAGGGTGGCGGACTTGCCCAGAGTCACACAGCCGGCCAGCAGCAGGGACAGCATGCTAACCCGGTCTCCTGCCGCCCCCCGCCCCAGGGCCCCCAGGACTTTCTCCCCAGAGGCCCCCCGGGCTGTCCCCAGGACTGCAGTAGTTTTGCGGGGGCTGCACCCGCTTTCCTCCGGAGCTGGAGCCCTGGAGCCTCTTTCTGTGACCCACAGGAAGTGAGGCAGCTGTGAGTCAGTCCCTTTGCCAGTGACTTCAGCCTGGCCTTCCGCCCCTCCGAAGCCGGGCTTTGTGGCCCCTTTCCTGCGGGTCTGTCACCCGGAGCTTGTGGGGGCAGGGAGACCCTGGCCCTGTCGCTGGCTGGGGGTGGGTGCAGGGGGCTGGCCCCTCAGTGCTTCCCCTCACCCCANGGCAAAACCAATACAATATTGTAAAGTAATTAACCTCCAATTAAAATAAATAAATGTATATTTTAAAAATAAATAAAATAAAATTATGAAGGATAACCAATATTAACTGGGATAAATGTCAAGACACTTCTGCTTGATCTACTGATCAGAATTAGAGAAAATCAAATAAACGGGCTAAGTCAAAAAAGAGAATATTGATGTTACATGGTAAAACAAAGAATATTTAAACAACTTGAATAAATCAGATTTTTGCAGTTGAGTCTCAGAAACAAATGGCTCTTAACATATATCAACGTGTATCAACTTGTTTCTCTTTTATCTGGAAATGTGTTATCTGTATGCAGTACAATTTTAATCCCCAACTAGAGAATGACTTGCTTTACTGGTTATATTTTGAAAAATTCTTCAAAACCTGTCAGGTTAAGGTACAAGACTCTGGATCATTCAACTGTGCTACTGAGGATGGGGTAGTCTAGGCAACCCATTTTAATGAAAGTCTTCTTACATACAATGTAAACAGAACAGCCCACCATGCCCAGAGAGAGGGGTCCACATGAAAACACTGCAGCCCTCACAGAAATCCTGGAAACAGTGATGAAGTTCCAGTTTCCAGGTGAGGGCAAGATATATCCTGAAGCAAGCAATCCATCTCTGTGGCTACATCAAAGATTAATTTTGCAATGACTCTCAGTACTATAGAAGTCTTCTCATTACAGTAATGAATGATCATTTATAAAAGTATCTTATCATTAATTGGAGCTCTATGGTTTAGAAAATGAAAATCGTAGGCGATTACAGCAGTTACAAATAGCCTTCTACTAGCAATAAATTGCAATTCTCTACTTCCCTTTTTTTGTTGTTCTGTCATTCAGTCGTGTTCAACTGTTTGTGACCCCATGGACTGCAGCACACCAGGCCTCCCTGTCCTTCGCCACCTACCAGAGCCTGTTCACACTCAGTGCATAGACCAGGTAATGCCATCCAAATATCTCGACTCCGTCTTCCCTTTCTCCTCCTGCTTTCAATCTTTACCAGCATCAGGTCTTTTCTAATGAGTCAGCTCTTTTCATCAGGTGGCCTGAGTATTGGAGGTTCAGTTTCAGCATCAGTCCTTCCAAAAATATTCAGGATTGATTTCCTTTAGGACTGACTGGTTTGATATCCTTGCAGTCCAAGGGACTCTCGAGTCTTTGCCAGCACCACAGGTCGAAAGCATCAGTTCTTCAGTGCTCTAGAAAATTCATAGCTTTTACTATACACACCTTTGTCAGCAAAATAATGTCTCTGCTTTTTAATATGCTGTCTACTTTTTTCATACCTTTTCTTGCAATGAGCAAGCGTCTTTTAATTCCATGGCTGCAGTCACCTAAATCTGTGATTTTTGGAGACCAAGAAAATAAAAATCTGTCACTGTTTCCATTGTTTCCCTGTCTGTTTGCCATGAAGTGATGAGAATGGATGCCATGATGTTAGTTTCTTGAATGTTGAGTATTAAGCTAGCTTTTACACTCTTCTCTTTAACTTTCATCAAGAGGCTCTTAGTTCCTCTTCACTTTCTGCCATAAGGGTGGTGTCATCTGCGTATCTGAGGTTACTGATATTTCTTCCTGAGTCTTGATTCCAGTTTGCCTTTCATCCAGCCATGCATTTTGCATGATGTATTTTGGATATAAGTTAAATAGGCANCATCAAGAGGCTCTTAGTTCCTCTTCACTTTCTGCCATAAGGGTGGTGTCATCTGCGTATCTGAGGTTACTGATATTTCTTCCTGAGTCTTGATTCCAGTTTGCCTTTCATCCAGCCATGCATTTTGCATGATGTATTTTGGATATAAGTTAAATAGGCAGGGTGACATTTTACAGCCTTGACAAACTCTTTTCCTGTTTTGGAACCAGTCCATTGTTACCTATCCAGTTCTAACTATTGCTTCTTCACCTGCATATAGGTTTCTTAGGAGGCAGGTCAGGTGGTCTGGTACTCCCATCTCTTTCAGATTTTCCCACAGTTTATTGTGATCCACACAGTCAAAGGCTTCAGAGTAGCCAAAAAAGCAGATATTTTTCTGGAATTATCTTGCTTTTTCTGTGATCCAGAGGATTTTTGCAGCTTGATATCTGGTTACTTTGCCTTTTCTAAATCCAGCTTGATCATCTGGAAGTTCTTGACTCATATCCTGTTGAAGCTTGGCTTGGAGAACTGTGAGCATCGCTTTAGTAGCATGTGAAATGAGTGCACCTATGCAGTAGCTTGAACATTCTTTGACATTGCCTTTTGTTGAGTAAAATGAACATTTTCCAGTCCTGTGGCCATGGCTGGGTTTTCCAAATTGCTTTCATGTTGATTGCAGCATTTTCACAGAATCATCTTTTAGGATTTGAAACAGCTCAGCTGAAGTTCCATCACTTACTCTAGCTTTGTTTGTAGAGATGCTTCCCAAGGTCCACTTGATTTCACATTCCAGGATGCCTGGCTCTAGCTGAGTGTGAGTGATCACACCATTGTGATTATCTGGGTTGTGAAGATATTTTTGGTACAGTTCTTCTGTGTATTCTTGCTACCCCTTCTTAATATCTTCGGCTTCTGTTATGTCTATACCATTTCTTTCCTTTATTGAGCTCATCTTTGCATGAAATGTTCCCTTGGTATCTCTAATTTTCTTGAAGAGATCTCTAGTCTTTCCCATTCTATTATTTTCCTCTCTTTGCATTGATCACTTACAAAGGCTTTCTTATCTCTTCTTGCTATTATTTGGAACTCTGCATTCAGACAGGTATNTTCCCTTGGTATCTCTAATTTTCTTGAAGAGATCTCTAGTCTTTCCCATTCTATTATTTTCCTCTCTTTGCATTGATCACTTACAAAGGCTTTCTTATCTCTTCTTGCTATTATTTGGAACTCTGCATTCAGACAGGTATATCTTTCCTTTTCTCCTTTGCCTTTCAATTCTCTTCTTTCCTCAGCTATTTTTAAAGCCTCCTCAAACAACCATCTTGTGTTTTTCTTGGGGCTGGTTTTGATCACTGCCTCCTGCACAATGATAAGAACCTCTGTCCATAGCTTTTCAGGCATTCTGTCTATCTGATTGTTTCCCTTGAATCTATTGGTCCCTTCCATTGTACAATCATAAGGGATTTGATTTAGGTCATAGCTAAATGACTAAAACGACTAGAATGACCTAGTTGTTTTCCTTACTTTCTTCAATTGAAGTCTGAATTGGCATTAAGGAGTTCATGATTTGAGCCATAGTCAGCTCCCAGCCTCTCTGACTGTATGCAGCTTCTCCATCTGATGCAGTCGAAATAGCCTTAAAGAGGCTGGGAATGACTGGACCTTTATTTTTTTTAATTTAAATTAATTTTACTGGAATATAATTGCTTTACAGTGTTATGTTCATTTCTGCTGTACAGCAAAATGAATCACCCATACATATACATATATCTTCTCCCTTTTGGACTTTCTTCACATTTAGGTCACCACAGAACATTGAGTAGATTTCCCTGTGCTATACAGAACGTTCTCATTGCTTATCTATGTTATACATAGTATCAGTAATGTATATGTGTCAATGTCAGTCTTCCAATTCATTCTGCCCCTTTCCTGCCCTTGGTATCCATACATTTATTTTCTAAATCTGTGTCTCCATTTTTGCTTGCAAATAATAAGATTATACCATTTTTCCATATTTCACATGCAAGGATAAATATATGTTATTTGTTTTCTCCTTCTGACTTACTTCACTCAGTTTCATACTTGCTAGGTCCATCTTCACTCGGTTTGACACTTGCTAGATCCATCTATGTCTGTACAAATGACCAATTTCATTCTTTTTTATGGCTGAGTAATTGGGCTCTATAATCACTGCAGATGGTGATTGCAGCCATGAAATTAAATAACACTTACTTCTTGGAAAGAAAGTTATGACGAACCTAGATAGCTTATTAAAAGGTAGAAACATTACTTTCCCAACAAATGTCCATCTAGTCAAGGCTATGGTTTTTCCAGTGGTCATGTATGGATGTGAGAATTGGACTGTGAAGAGAGATGAGCGCCGAAGAATTGATGCTTTTGAACTGTGGTGTTGGAGAAGACTCTTGAGAGTCCCTTGGACTGCAGGGAGATCCAACCAGCCCATTTTAAAGGAGATCAGTCCTGGGATTTCTTTGGAAGGAGTGATGCTAAAGCTGAAACTCCAATACTTTGGCCCCTCATGCAAAGTGTTGACTCATTGGAAAAGACCCTGATGCTGGGAGAGATTGGGGGCAGGAGGATAAGTGGATGACAGAGGATGAGATGGCTGGATGGCATCACCGACTCGATGGACATGAGTTTGGGTAGACTCCAGGAGTTGGTAATGGACAAGGAGGCCTGGTGTGCTGCAGTTCATGGGGTCGCAAATAGTCTGACCTGACTGAGTGACTGAACTGAACTGAATATGCCATATGTACCACATCTTTATTTCTCTGTTGGTGGACATTTAGATTGCTTCCATGTCTTGACTATTATAAACAGTGCCTTTAAAATCTAAGGTCTTGCTGTCTAAATCAGTTCATTTTCAGGACTCTTTATCTAGCACACTGAAAAAATCCCATTCTCTTGTCTTCTTGCCACTAATTTTCCTAATTTGAAGTCAGCTGTTAATAGTACTGCTCCCAACTGTATGTTATCTTCTTGCTTTTTAAATTACTCTTCCTTATTTTTAAATTTTGTTGATTTTAATATGCTGTGTATATGTATGCGTATTAATTTTCTACTGCTGCTATAACAAATTACTGCAAACTTAATGGCTAAAAACACAAATAAATTATCTTATAGTTCCTGAGGTTATAAGTCTGAAAGGAATCTTATCAGGTTATAATCAAGGTGTGGATGGTGCTCTGTTCTTTTAGGGGATAATCTGTTTCCTTTTTTTTTTTTTCTAGTTTATGAAATCCACCTTCAGTTCCTCACTTCTGTTTCTTTCTTCTATCTTTAAAGCAACTCACTCCAGCTTTGCTTCCATTGTCATATATCATTTATATTATTTTGACCTGTCAACCTCCCTCTTATTAGAGCCCTTGTGATTGCATGGAGCCATTATGTATAATTCAGGAGAATCTTCATATTTCAAAATTCTTAATTCAAGTATTTCTGCAATCTCATTTGCCATGTAAAGTAACATATTCATGGATTATGGAGGTTAAGACATGAACATCTTCTGGGGGTATTATATCTAGAGTATGACAATGTGGCAGGCTACTTTTATTTTACCTTGCATTTCTTGAGTTCATGGGACTATAAATTAATGTTTTAAACAAATCTGGGAATTTGTAGCCATTATCACTTTGAACATTATTTCTACTCCCCCCCCCCCGCCCCCTCTGTTTAGGATGGGGGAGCCTGGTGGGCTGCCGTCTATGGGGTCACACAGAGTCGGACACGACTGAAGTGACTCTGCAGCAGCAGCAGCAGCAGCAGCAGCAGCAGCAGCAGAGCAATAACTGATCTATAATTGCTTACTACTTCTCTCTTCCACAATCTCAGATTTACTTTTGTTTTTAACTTGTGAAATTTTCATTGCTATTATTATAACTTTTGCCTCTAGAATTTCCACGTGGTTCTTTCTTAAAGTTTTCTGTTAATTTTTCCTGTTTATTAATTCAATAATGGAATAATTTTCTTTCCTTCTTTGAGTACAATTATAATACTTCATTTGAAGAATTTTCTTCACTAAATTATTGTCTGGACCCATTCAGAATCAGTTTCTGTCACTGCTTTTTTTCCATGTATGTTTCATATTTCATTTTTATTTGAGAAATGCGAATCAAAACTACAGTGAGTAACCACCTCACACAGGTCAAACGGCCATCTTTTAAAAAGTTTACAAGTAACAAATGATGGAGAGGGTATGAAGAAGAAGGAACCCTCCTACACTGTTGGTAGGAATGTAAGTTGGTACAGCTACTATGTAAAACAGTATGGTGACTCCTCAGAAAACTAAAACTAGAATTACCATATGATATAGCAATCACATTTCTGCGAATGTAATCAGACAAAAGTATAATTCCAAAAGATACATGCACACCTATGTTCATAGCAGCATCACTGACAATAGCCAAAACATGTAAACAATCTAAGTTCCACTGATACATGGATAAAGAAGATGTGGCACAAGTATACAATGGAATACTGCCCAGCCATAAAAATGAATGAAATAATGCCATCTGATGCAACATAGATGGATCCAGAGATTGTCATACTGAGTGAAGTAAGTCAGAAAGAGAAAGACAAATATCATATGGTATTACTTATATGTGAAATATAAAATATGACACAAAAGAACTTATCTGCAAAACAGATACTGATCCATAGACATAGAAAATAGACTTGTGGCTGCCAAGGGAGGAGGAGAAGGAGAGGGATGGATGGGGAGTTTGATGTTGTGTATAGATGCAAACTATTACATTTAGAATGGATAAACAGCAAAGTCCTAATGTATAGCACTATGTTCATTAATATTTACAACATTGTAAGTCATCTACACTTCAATTAAAAAAGAGTACAATCTGCTTCCTACCTTGTGTGCGTGTGTGTGTGTGTGCGTGTGCATGTGTTAGTCACTCCGTCGTGTCCGACTCTCTGGTACACCATAGACTGCAGCCCACCAGGCTCCGCTGTCAATGAAATTCTCCAGGCAAGAATACTGGAGTGGGTTGCCAT
This sequence comes from Oreotragus oreotragus, assembly GCA_006410675.1. NCBI lineage: Eukaryota > Metazoa > Chordata > Mammalia > Artiodactyla > Bovidae > Oreotragus > Oreotragus oreotragus. Next base: position 254,292 of record SJYX01003207.1, read on the forward strand.
TTCTTCTCCAGCTTCCTTTCTTAAAACTTAAATAATAAGAATACTATGGAATTAAATGTATAAATTAGAATTTGGAGTAATGTCATATTTGAGTGAAGATAAATCTTCACTAAAATTGAGGTAGTTATTACAGATTAATATCATTATTGGGTTATTATTCCCTTACATTATTTATGAAAATTATAATAGTATTATCCTAATTTCTATTTTATTTTTATTGCAGCTAATGATATAGAATGCTTATGTACTTTCACTGTGAATTTATATAGTAAGTTTAATAAAGTTCAGATATATAGCAGTCCCTTGCTTTAGTAATAATAATTTACAATCACAGTGTATCTTAGGCAGTGAAATAAAACAAACTAAACACAGGAAGCAGAAAAAAAAATGACATATCTAAAGTGAAATATTCAGTTTAGAATATCTCAAGCTAAATATTACCAGATCATTTTTTTTGCTGTAATTCCTTTGTTTATGATATTGGGAAGAGCTGTGACAGACAGAATTAGATTTATTATTTAAGGACACATGAAAACCACACAGCATGTAGGAATACGTTCTCAAACAAAATTAAGGGGATATCATTTCTGATTATGAACAGTCTGTTTCTCCCCCAATAGTTTCTTTTGAAAAATTACACATCAACAGTAATGGTAAACTGTAAATAACCACTCCAAGAAAATCACATATACTATTCAACTTGACTCTACAATTGTTAAACAATTATATTTAAATTGCACAATTAAAATGTACCAAAAAATTTGAATCACTGACTGTTTACTATACTGTATATAAAATATAAAAAGGATGTAACCTTTTCAATTGATTCTCCATGGACATTTCCTACACTAATAGAGAAAAGAAATCTCATATATATTTGTATCTGATTTCACTAGAGATTTAATTTCACATTCTCTAAACAGTGAGAACTCAGGTTATTTTGGAGAGTTTCATTTCTTAATGGATTATAGATAATTTTACTTGCTCCATCTTACTTCTACAATGAAGAGAAATGAATGCCAATAAGTATTGCACCTCCCTCTCTGCAATGGCAAATACAATGATAAGAAAATAAATTGCCTTCACTGTGCTGTCTGCTGATGTACTGCTTAATAGTAGGTGGCCATCCTCTGATCACTGGTTAACCGCCTTTAGAAACAGTTCACTGCATTTCTGAAGTGGGGCTCCTAGGAATTTTATAATTGGGACAGACTACACTCATTGTACTTAGTGTGATACGAAGAAAAACCTGAGAAGGTTAGAGTATGAGAGGCTATTTATTATAGGAAAAAAAAAAAAATCTTGAGCTGCAACCCAGTTATCATTATCTAATACATTTCTCCCTCAGGTGTATCATGGGTGTACATGACCTTCAACAGCAATTTTTTTTTAAATTTTTTCTCACAATCAGGCTGTTATGATTTTCATTTTATTATTCATTTATTTTATATGGAAAGTTGCAAACAAGTTTACCTATGGCTTCTGCCTATTCATTGAGTGAGTGAGTGAGTAAAGTCGCTCAGTCGTGTCCAACTCTTTGCGACCCCATGGACTGTAGCCTACCAGGCTCCTCCATCCATGGGATTCTCCAGGCAAGAATACTGGAGTGGGCTGCCATTTCCTTCTCCAGAGGCATATCCATTAGGCATTGATAAATAATATTGTATTATTTCCCCACTTTAACCTCAGACCTTTTTTCCTCCACATCCTTTAATCAAACCTGCCACTCACAAATTTGAGAAAAATAATCAAAAAATGATAAAAAAGGGTAAACATTTTTACTCTTAATTAATAAAATATTGATATCATAGTTTTCGCTAGGCTCTTTTAGAATTTCAAATATATTTAAACTTCATTTTCGAGTTTGAGAAAAATCAGAGCACAAGCAAGATTGACTGGCTAGTAAATGCCAAATTCAAGTTTTAAAGCTCAATAAGTCTGACTACAATATTCATGTAATTGTCATATTAAGCAAATTGCTAACAGGATGAAATATTTTATTGTTCACTATGATATAATGGTGCAATGACTAAAAATTTATATATATGTGTGTTTGTGTGTATATATGTATGTATATATACATATATATATAATTTGGTATGTATCTATATAATTTTAAATCTATCTACATTATAAATTTTATTGTACCTATAATAAAAATAACCTCAATTTTCACATTAAGACAAAAGTAAGCATAGTAAATATTATAGGTGGTAAATCCATATTGTGGGTTATTTTTCTTGCTTTGTTGAGAGGAAGCTCATATCCAAGATTATGGCCCTATTCAGCAATTAAAAATGGGAATGCAGCATGTTTCTTGGGCAGCTTTGTTTGGTGTAGGTTGCCTAACTGTAGCTTGAAAAATTTTCAGACCCTGATTTCCTTTCTTATATACCTCTTCCAAATGCAGTATCAGTTGATTTTATTTTACCTCATTTTATAAAAAACACAAAGGATTAACTTTGGGACCTACGGAAGGCATAGATCCTTTTATTCCTCACATTAAACTTGACACCAGAAGTATAATTTATAAAAGTACTGACATACTGTACTTCCAACTTAAAAGCATTTGTCCTATGAAAAGTTGGACCAGAGAATGAAAAGGAAAACTATATATTGGGAGAAAATATATGCATCTAATAAAGGTAGTTTATTGTGATCCACACAGTCAAAGGCTTTGGCATAGTCAATAAAGCAGAAATAGATGTTTTTCTGGAACTCTCTTGCTTTTTCCATGATCCAGCGGATGTTGGCAATTTGATCTCTGGTTCCTCTGCCTGTTCTAAAACCAGCTTGAACATCAGGGAGTTCACGGTTCACATATTGCTGAAGCCTGGCTTGGAGAATTTTGAGCATTACTTTACTAGCGTGTGAGATGAGTGCAATTGAGCGGTAGTTTGAGCATTCTTTGGCATTGCCTTTCTTTGGGATTGGAATGAAAACTGACCTTTTCCAGTCCTGTGGCCACTGCTGAGTTTTCCAAATTTGTTGGCATATTGAGTGCAGCACTTTGACAGCATCATCTTCCAGGATTTGAAACAGCTCAACGGGAATTCCATCACCTCCACTAGCTTTGTTCTTAGTGATGCTTTCTAAGGCCCACTTGACTTCACATTCCAAGATGTCTGGCTCTAGATTAGTGATCACATCCTCATGATTATCTGGGTCGTGAAGATCTTTTCTGTACAGTTCTTCTGTGTATTCTTGCCACCTCTTCTTAATATCTTCTGCTTCTGTTAGGTCCATACCATTTCTATCCTTTATCGAGCCCATCTTTGCATGAAATGTTCCCTTGGTATCTCTAATTCTCTTGAAGAGATCTCTAGTCTTTCCCATTCTGTTGTTTTCCTCTATCTCTTTGCATTGATTGCTGAAGAAGGCTTTCTTATCTCTTCTTGCTATTCTTTGGAACTCTGCATTCAGATGCTTATATCTTTNTTGGCATATTGAGTGCAGCACTTTCGCAGCATCATCTTCCAGGATTTGAAACGGCTCCACTGGAATTCCATCACCTCCACTAGCTTTGTTCATAGTGATGCTTTCTAAGGCCCATTTGACTTCACATTCCAAGATGTCTGGCTCTAGATTAGTGATCACATCCTCATGATTATCTGGGTTGTGAAGATCTTTTCTGTACAGTTCTTCTGTGTATTCTTGCCACCTCTTCTTAATATCTTCTGCTTCTGTTAGGTCTGGTATGCCATTTCTATCCTTTATCGAGCCCATCTTTGCATGAAATGTTCCCTTGGTATCTCTAATTTTCTTGAGATCTCTAGTCTTTTCCATTCTGTTGTTTACCTCTATTTCTTTGCATTGATTGCTGATGAAGGCTTTCTTTTCTCTCCTTGCTATTCTTTGGAACTCTGCATTCAGATGCTTATATCTTTTCTTTTCTCCTTTGCTTTTCACCTCTCTTCTTTTCACTGCTATTTATAAGGCTTCTCCACACAGCCATTTTGCTTTTTTGCATTTCTTTTCCATGGGGATGGTCTTGATCCCTATGTCCTGTACAATGTCCGAACCTCATTCCATAGTTCATCAGGCACTCTATCAGATCTAGGCTCTTAAATCTATTTCTCACTTCCACTGTATAATCATAAGGAATTTTATTTAGGTCATACCCGAATGGTCTAGCGGTTTTCCCTACTTTCTTCAATTTAAGTCTGAATTTGGTAATAAGGAGTTCATGATCTGAGCCACAGTCAGCTCCTGGTCTTGTTTTTGTTGACTGTATAAAGTACTTGGTATTTTCTTTCTTTTCAAATTGTAGTCATTGTATTGATGCTTATGCAATCAAAGAAGGTAATGCATATTAACATTTACTAAAGTGCTTATCATAGCTCCAAAACATTTTTATCATTACCATTGTTATTATCAGCATCATATTAAGGCACATTTTTCTCATTGTACTGAAAACATCAAGGCACTATGCCTTATTATAAACAAATAGCCATCACAGAAACAGAGTTACTAATTTCTGTGCTGCTCTGAGTTTTCTTGTCACACTTTTCAAATATGCATACTCATAATTGAGTTCTAAGAGGTACAGTACTTTGAATTTTTCCTCCTTGGATCTATTTAAATGCAAATGTTGTTATCTCTAATTTGCGTCAGTCTCAATGCTCTGAAGTCCAACTGGGCCCATCTGGCTATTCAGAGGCAGCTCAAGCACATGCATCTGCCAAAGGACAGGTTTGCATATGGGCTTTTGTGCCTCCAGTGCCATCTTCAGCCTCCACCAGGTGCTTTCAGGACACAGGCTTGCAATGTGCAAGTTCTTCTTGCATATCAGCTTCTGTTTGGTTGATTCCAGTTAAGAAAATCTGTTCCTTTTTTTAAACTAACATTCCATCCCTTCTTACATGAGCTTATAGATCTGTTCTTGACAAGATATACTGCAAAGGACAAGATCTAAATGGAGCAAAACCATTCGAGCTCTAAAATCTGCAAACAGACTTGTTAAATATAAGCAGTTTCAGGAATATAACATTTAGCCACTGTTGATAATCTGAAATAAGAACTTCTTTTATGCTAGAGCAAAGAAAAGCCCTTCTGGATAAAGTCCAGTAGCCCTATTTCAAGATGCTAAACATCTGGTTGGTCACATTGGAATTCAGCCTTATTTTTGCCACCTTCGTTATGATCTCTCTTCCCTTCATGACATGGGCACCTGGACCATCTAAACATCCATTACTGTGTGGCTGATGGAAAACCTAAGTGCTCAGTATTCTTATTGAAGTGCTTTAACAATTCCTCCAAGGATAAAGCTGAGAAGGCAGAGATTCAGGCTAGAAATTCTGGAGTGTTTCCTAAGCCTGTCAGCCACTATAAATGTGTTAAATTTTAAGTGTGCAATGTACATGAGTAGCAGTTCTTAAATATTTTGTCTTCATTATGTGGTACTTACTAAACTCTTGGGAGACCCTTTTTTTCTTTTAAGTATAATACATCACAATGCCCTTATGTAAATGTTGAGTGCAGCTAAAAGCATCTTCTACTTTTAGCAAGACAAAAGAGAAGGCAATGGTATTTAGGCTCTTTTCAAGAAGAAAATAAGGCCAATGATTCTGAAGGAAAGAAGTAATACTGTCTACTGACGAAGACTGCCTTATCATTCCCTTCAGCTTGACTAAACTTTAGATATTTTTCTTCCTACCATTGGGCCCCTGACCTCCCTTTCTTAGCGTAAAAACTAGCAACTATAAATTCTTTCTCTATTCCTTTAAACTGCCTGGAAATATTCTGCCAACCTCATGCCCAGTTTTACAACCCTGTAAACACCTTTCTCACAGGACCTGTTTAAAATGTAAACTTCAAAGATGATAGGATGATAGCTCCCCTATCTCCCAGTCTTAATGGGAAGGTAGAAATGTAACTTTGATGGGTATCAGTTAACAAACACAGATGCCCTAATTACATTGAAGATTATTTGCAAAATCAGGAATAATTCATTGTGTTCCAAACATCCCATTGACTAACATCTTCCCTAACACCCTCCAGTACTTTGCCATCAGCTCACCCCAGTGCATAAATACTCTCCCACCTTTTGTTTGAGCAGATTTGAGTTCAGTCGTGCTCTCTTACTGCCGTAGCCTGTGTAATGTCTTCCCTGCCATTGAACTTTAATGGAATTTTGGCCTCAGTGTGACATAATGATGGTGATGCTAGATTAATTCTAAAACTGTCAGCTAAGTGTTTACTGAAGAGAGGGAATAACCTTTCTTTGACACCTATAGTATGCTATACAGTGTGCTATAGTATGCTATAGAATGCTATTCACGTTATTTCATTTATTCCTACAAAAGGAGGTGACTGACTGCCCAATGTGCTTAAACTGAGGCTTTTCCAGGACATGAGGTTCTCATGCTAAAGTCAGGAAGGTCCTAGGCAAACCAAGACAGTTGTCCACCTTACTCCCCATGTGCTGTTGCATTATGCATCAACATCTAATTGGAGGGGGAGTTTAAGAACATTAGGTAGCCTAGTGATTCAGTCCTGTTTCACAATCTGGATCTTAGGCTTTGCAGTTCCAGTCCTAAATTTGAGCACTTAATATGTTTAAAACATTGTGGTTATGACACTGGAGACACCAAGACATAAGTATCACATCCTGCCATCAAGGAGTTTACATTATGAAATGACAAGTGCTACCAGATCCTACTTAATACCCACTGAAAGGAAGATGTTAGTCACTTCCCTCTGAAATAACAGAAACTACTTCAGAAAGGACGTAATATTTAGACCTGATCTGAATGAATGCTGTAATAAAGAATCCTTCCCCAAACACCCAATAAATCCTAAAACCTGTCAGCAATACTATGTGTGAAAATAAGTGAAGACCACCCCAATGAGGATAAGCAGAGGGTGTTTATTCAGTGCTTTCTGTAGCAAGAGGGTCAGTATCCATCACTTGCATTTGGCAGAGACTCGAAGGCAAGGGAGAGAGTGGAAAAGCTTTTGTAGTTATAAAAAGAAAAGCTTCAAGTATGTTCTGATCTGAAGTTGTTGGCATGGAGAAGCTGAAGGCAGGCTAACTAGAAGCATGGCATCTTGTGTGCTTATTTGGGAAGCATGTTTAGCCTTCTCTGGTTGGTCCTGTGTTGGAAGCAGGTGAAAAATAGAGGGAAGCTTCCAGGGACTGACCAAGTTATGACCAGTATGGCCTAATTGCAGTAGAGCTTAAGGTTTGGCTTCCCACTCAGGTTGCTGCACAGATTGTGGATCAGAGACCTGTTGACATGCTTGGACTGATCAATGCCCCTTTTCCTTCTCTTGGGAACATGTGCTTTATCCTAGAAAAGTAGAAAAATTATAAAACTCTTTCTTGTCCTGTTGTTCCACATGTAAGACAATTTGAAGTCACTGTTAGTCCATAATTTCTGTCCTGTACTGAGTTGTAAAGTGAGTACCTCTCTCTCCCACCATGCCTTTGTAGAAACAGTACATGCCGTAAGAGAGGGTATGCCTATGTCTTGTCACTGATGTCTGACTATTCCCTGACAGGTTAAGAACCCAGGAATGATCTGAATAATAAAATACCTCCTCCTGGAGATAAAAGTTGGCACCTCATGTGGGAAATATCTAGGTATTTTTATGCATTAAAACTAAGAAGGAAGTAAAGGACACTGATAAATCCTTTTTTCCCCAGTCTCTATCCCTTATTTTCCTGTAGAATATGTATCTTTCTGACTTCAAAAATCATAGTGCGCTGTGAATCAGAATATGGTGGCTGCAGAAACGAAAATGAAGTTGATATAATCATCCAGTTTGAAGCACATGTATTATAAGTGGTATAGTGATATCACAATAGTGATAGTTGGAGACAGGAACCTAAACCAGAAACATACCATCCTGTATATGTATAGATATTGAGAGATACTCCTATCAGGCCAGCATCAGTGCAATTTCAAGCCCATGAAAGCCAAAGGCATAGATAAATGCAAGGCAGCATCTGAATGTCAGGAGTCTGTGAGGAAGACAGAATATGATGTGAGGAATTTCAGGAGGTGGAGTTTTAAGTATCATGTGAATAATATTATGTCATAAGGGTGGAAAGAGGCAAAGCATACCTTGTGAACAACAAACTCCATGTACAGGAAAATGAAAGTGAAGTCACTCAGTCGTGTCTGACTCTTTGCGACCCAATGGACTGCAGCCTACCAGGCTCCTCCGTCCATGGGATTCTCTAGGCAAGAATACTGGAGTGGGGTGCCATTTCCTTCTCTAGGGATCTTCCTGACCCAGGGATTGAACCTGGGTCTCCCACATTGCAGGCAGATGCTTTAACCTCTGAGCCACCAGGGAGAGCACAACAAATAAAAGATGAGACCAAGTTCAGTAAAATGATACCAGCATATATGTAATTGCTTCCAAAGTTCAGTTAAACATTTAAAGAGCCACATTGTTTCTCAAAATGTGTTATATTGAGTTAACCCATTCTTTTATATATATATATATATATACACACACACACACACACACACATATATATATACATATGCANAGTTCAGTAAAATGATACCAGCATATATGTAATTGCTTCCAAAGTTCAGTTAAACATTTAAAGAGCCACATTGTTTCTCAAAATGTGTTATATTGAGTTAACCCATTCTTTTATATATATATATATATATACACACACACACACACACACACATATATATATACATATGCACACACACACACACATATATATATAATAACATTTCATACAGAAACATTCATACTATTATGCATTAAGTTCTTCCTTGACAGTAGAATTGTAGGAAATGATCTTTAATAACTTGAATATGTCAGGGAATTGGGAGTGGGTATGGATGAGACTTGAAAGCATGGCAGAGAAAATCAGCACATAGACAAAAGCAGGCTCAATCTTTTGTAAGAAGTTTCTCTGGGGAATTGGTGTTTTGCTTTGGGTTTAGCTAGAAGCCTAATGTGTTCATCATGTTTGTTTTCAAACTAGTCTGTTGTATTTCCAGCTTTCAAGTTGAGTGACTCTTCCTTCTGCTTTATAGACACATGATGTCTGTCTAACTCTTCTCTCTCCATCATGAGCTTTAGGCACCAATATAGTAGGATGGGCTATTACCAAAAGCTTGGTCTCTCTACCAAATGTTATTTGGACTGTTATAGAGTTCCTTACATATCTTTCTCAAATGAAATTAAGGAAAAACTGATGATAAACTTGAATTAGGACTTGGAATGAAGAGAACAAAGATAGTTTAAAAGGATAATAAAATATATCGAAAACGTGCTGAAGAAGGGCAAAATGTAGTGTCTAAAAGCAGTAGCAGCTTGGGTCAGCACGAAGATACACAGAGCAGGAAGGAGGGATCTCTTTTTCCTGGAAGCTACAATAGTCATGAAAAAAGTGAATCCACAGATAACAGAAGATGGGCAGGGATAATTCAGGTGAAAACCAAAACAACATAAAGGTTGAAATATTAAAAAAATAATTAGAGGTCTTATTCTGGAATAGTCTAAGGTGGTTATGTCCTTGCATGAATAGAGGAGCTCTTTCAAATAACTGACTCTTGGAATGTAAGGTATTTGATGGCATGGACAGTGACTCATCAGTATTTGCTTACCTCATGTGCACAGTACAGTGTCTTATATATAATAAGTACTCAATAAGTTGTTAATAAAATGATCCATATGGAAACTAGTCAACTTGTTCAGCCTTACACTAATTTATACTCAAAATCCTATAAGAAATAGGTTAGACTAAAAAATGTGACTCAGTACGTTAGTCTGTTGTTCCTCTTTCAGCTATCTGAAAGTATATTAAGCCATTCTGTAGCATATTTTCTATAAAGCATATTAATAGACAGTTAATTTCAAAATAATAACAGCCTCCATATAATGAGTATGACAATGTGCCGGGTATTTGTTGCACCAAGTTTTCAATATATATTACCCCTTTTACTTTTCACAAGAAATCTTTAAAATAGATACTATTTTTATAACAAGTGAAAAAATGTGGAACTGAGTGTAAAAGATATTCATTGATTTCCCAAGGAGCTAGGATTTATACTCAGGCATTTATTAGGACTTTGATTTCCTTCCTAACATTCTAAACTGTAATTAGGATACACTTCCATACTATTCACGTAGCTATCTCAGATAAAGTTTAATAAAGTTCAGCAACATGCTCAAATCATTCAGTTAGTACTCTCAGAAATCAAGTTAGATTTTGACATAATATATGGAATATTATAACTAAAATGACCTTGTAAGAGGACTTAACAGCTTAAAGAAGAGCCTTTCTTCCCACCATAAACTACTAAAAAACCACACAAATACATTCAACAATTAGTTTCAGACATTGGTCAGTACACATTGCAGGATTGTGGTCCATGAGATGAAGGAAATAAGTGATACTCTATGATTACTCCAGTGTATTGGCTGGAGTCAGATTCCAGGCCAAGTGTGGGGAGAATGAAACCAGAGCCAGTGATCTCACCGAGTTCATAAGACAGATAGCAATGTTCATAAAGGTTGAAGCACTAGAATTTGAAGGGTAGAATATAAAGGGGAAAGAACTATATAGAGGGCTACAAAAGACTACCATGAAGAGTTACCTAAAAGTTCCTAGAGTTCATAAAGGGATGAGGATAGTTTGTATTTTCATCAGCCAAAGGGGAAAGACCTCAGAGGGATGTCATGATTTTAGTGAGATTCAATCAACCTCAGAATAATGACTATTCAGGACCTTCCTTATCAAAGTTTAAAATTAATTTCTGAAAATATTATACTTGTTAGAAGCAATTTAACTCTATGCCAGCAGAAAGTCAAATACTCTTAAAAGAAACGTAACAGAATTATTATGCAGCAAAGTAAAATTCACAGTTTCAGACATCCAATAAAAAACTGCCTGACATATAAAGAAGAAAATAAATGTGACCCATTAATCAATAGATAACCCCATATGTTAGCAAGATGATATAAACAATGTAAAAGTGGAACCATAGAGACTAAAATATAGTATCTAAATATGTGGATGTATATCAATAGAGAAAAATAGAATCCCCTTTAAAAGAAAAAGATTGCTTATAGTCTGTCTATGAAAACCAACATTAGACATGAAGACACAGATAGGTTATAAGTAAAGAGAGAGAAATACTATGCAAATGCTAATCAAATGAACAGAGGAGTGGCTATGTTATTATTATACAAAATTTTCTTCAAAACAAAGAAAGCTATAATAAATTTTAAAAAGTATCATAGTGAAAAGAGTTCTAATTATCAAGAGGATATAATTTTAAATGTAGTACACAAATAGAATTTAAAAAATACAAAACAAAATAAGATTAAAATTAGAAAAGAAATAGGTACTTCTACAGAGATATCAGTATTGGAGGCATCAATATTCATCTTGAGTGAGATAAATAATTGATAGAACATATGAACAGAAAATTGGTGAGATTTCAGCAATGCTATATACCAACTTGATCTAACTGAAATTTATAGAGCACTCCACTCAAACACAGCAGAATGCACATTATTTTCAAATGTACTTGGAACATTTACCAAAATAGGACAGATGACAGGCTATAAAATATTTCTTAACAAGCTTTAAAAGATCATATAAAGGATGCACTTGTATGATCAGGCCACCCATATCGGTGATTCTCTTGCTCTCTGTACATCCCCTGCCTGACCAATGCCTGCTCACTTGCCTGCTCACATGACTGGCCTTCCCTCTTAATCATAGAGACATACTGACCCCAACTCCAGCTAGTGGGTGTTCTAATCTTTAGAACGTCTCCATCATGATAGCTTATCTCCTTTACTGGTTTCCCTGTCCCTGGTAACCAATGAACCAACCTGACATCAGTGCCAATTCTTTGATAACTGGTAACCCCCCACCTTGTCATGCCTGCCTGCTGGCTGCTGCACACAGTGAGGTGTTGCTGTGTCACTCCAGGACCTTGCTTCAGGCATGTAAGCTCCCTATCCATTAAACTATTCACGTGTCTGTTGCTGACTCTGGGCTCTTACTTTGGTTTTGGGGCTGGACAAGCACAGGCCTTGTAGGCCTACGCAGTGCAGCCCAATGGTACACTAACCACAATCAAACTGAATTAGAGGTCATTGACAGAAAGATATCTGGATGATCTCCAACTATTTTGAAATTAAATAACAAATTTAAATTGCACATGGATGACAAATAAAACACAAGTTCAATTAGAAAATATTTTCTAAATGAAAATAAAAGCACAATGTATCAAAATTTGTAAGATTCATCTAAAGTAGTCCTAGAAGGAAATGTATAGTATAAATGACTGTTGTAAAAGAATAAAAATCTAATACTAATAATACAAGTTCCCACCTTAGGAACTCAGGCAAAGAAGAGCAGTTTAATCTCAAAGGAAGCATAATGAAGGAGATAGTAAAGTTAAGAAAAAACTCAGTAAAATAGAAAATTGGCAGAAAGAGTAAAATTAGTGAAACCAATAGTTGGTTCACTGGAAAAATTAATAAAAATTGACACAGACACTCTGTAAGTCACGATGAATAAGAAAATGCTGGAAAATGAAAGTTTGCAGTATCAAGAATGCAAGGGCTTGTATTACTACAGATCCTACAGATACTCAAAAAGATTACAAAAGAACATTATCAACAACTTTAGGCTAGCAAATTTGACAGCTTAGATCAAATGGGAAAATGTAATAAAATGAACAAATAGTAAATGATGCAGTTTACCATATCTCACTCAAGAAAAAAAGAAAAAGTTTTATAGCACTGTATCTATTAAAGAATAGCACTGACAGTAAAATCTTTTCAAAGAAAACTGCAGGCCTACATTGGTTCTCTATTGCTTCTGAAGAAGATTACTATCACACAGATATATTTATTTATTTTTGTTGAAGTATAGTTGATTTGCAATGTTGTGTTAATTTTTTCTCTACAGCAGAGTGATTCAGTTATGCATGTATATACATTCTTATTTATAGTCTTTTCCATTATGGTTTATCACAGGATATTCAATATAGTTCCTTGTGATGTACAGTAGGACCTTGTTTATCCATTCTATATATAATAATTTGCATTTGCTAACTGCAAATCTCCCACTGCATTTTTCTCCCACCCCCATTCCCCTTGCCAACCAATTTGCCATCACAAGTCAGTTTTCTATGTCTGTGAGTCTGTTTCTGTTTTGTAGATCCATTCGTTTGTGTCATATTTTAGATCTTGTATATAAGTGCTATCGTGTGTTATCTGTCTCTTTCTGACTTACTTCACTTTGTTTGATAATCTCTAGGTCCATCCATGTTGCTGCAAATGGAATTATTTCATTCTTTTGTATGGTTGAGAAATATTCCATTTTGTGTGCGTGTTTGTATGTACCACGTCTTCTTTACCCATTCATCTGTTGGCGGACATTTAAGAATTTCCATGTGTTGGCTATTTTGAATAGTGCTGCTGTGAACATAAGGGTGCATGTATCTTTCTGAATTATAGTTTTGTCTAAACATATACCCAAAGCAACACACATTTATTATTTTATAGTTCTGAAGGTGAGAAATCTGGAATGGGTTTCACTGGTCTGAAAATAGGATGTTGCAGGGCTGTGTTCCTTTCAGAGGCTCTAGGGGAGAATCTGTTTCCTTGTCTTTTTTAGCTTCTAGAGCTGTATTCCTTTGTTCACAGCCTTTTCCACCATCTTCAATGCTAGCAGAATAACATCGTCAAATCTCTCTCGCCCTCCTTCCCTTTGCTCTGCTATCACACGTCTATTCTAATCTAACCTCTTTCTCCCTCTTACAAGGACACTTGTATTAACATTTACTATCTACTTGTATAATTCTGAAGAATGTCTGCATCTCAGGATCCTTGATCATGTGTGCGAAGTACCTTTTCTCATGTAGGGTAACATTCACAGCGTCCTAATATTTGAATCTAGGTATGTTTGGGGGGGTCACTATTCAGCTACTCAAGGCCCAAATGTCTTCACTGGTGAATTCTGTCAGATATTTAATAAACATTATTATTCATTCTGTACATATTCTTTCAAAAAATAGAAGTGGAGCAAATACTTCCAACTCATCATTCGAAGACATCATTACCTTGATACTGAAACCAGACAAAAACAGAAAAAAAAAAGAAAAAGAAAAAAAAGGTAAACTGATTTTCCTCAAGAACATAAATGGAGAAATACTAGACCAAGTATTGGAGAATATAGCAAGATACACACATGATATTATTTTGTGACTAAATGAGCTTTATAATAAGAATGGATAGTTGATTTGACACTCAAAGTAATTAATATTATTAAAATAAACCTAATCATTTGATGCAGAAAAAGCGTTTGCCAAAATTAAAATACTCATCATAAAAATTCTCTTAAAACTAAGAGACGTTTTCTCAAACTGATAAAGGAAATCTTTTAAAAACCTTTTATCTTATTATACTTAATGATGAATAACTGAGTGCTTTCTTCCTAAGATTATAATCAAGGTAAGAATGTCCATTCTCAACACTCCTGACTGTTTTGGAAGTTCTAAGTGGTGCAGTAAAGCAAGCAGAAAAATATTAAAGACATACTGATTGAAAGGAAAGAAGTAAAACTGTGTTTAGTCATAATCAATATGACCTGTGCAGAAATTTCTAACGAATCTAGAAAATACTGTAAGAATTTATAATGAATTTTACTATCATTACTGGTTAAGGTCAATATATAATAAGTAGCATTTCTATGTAGTACTAGAATACAACCACTTGAAACAAGATTTTTTAAAATCGCAGTCCAGGTTCGATACAGGATGCCTGGGGCTGGTGCACTGGGATGACCCAGAGGGATGGTACAGGGAGGGAGGTGGGAGGGGGTTCAGGATGGGGAACACGTGTAGGCCCGTGGCAGATTCATGTTGATGTGTGGCAGAACCAATACAATATTGTAAATCAATTAGCCTCCAATTAAAATACATAAATTTAAATTTTTAAAAAATGCCATTTATACCTGTATCCAAAATGTGATATATGTATGGATAAATTTAACAAGACATATGCAAGAACAGCACAATGAAAGTTATAAAACATTGCAAAAGGAAAATTTAAAAGAACTAAAAATAGATATATACCATGTTAATGTATTTCAAAATTTAATATTGTTATAATGTCAGTTCTTCACACGTCAGTCTACATATTCAGTGTACGTACATGCTCAGTTGCTAAGTCGTGTCCGACTCTTTGCAATCCCATGGACTGTAGCCTGCCCGGCTCCTCTGTCCATGGAATTTCCTGGGTAAGAATACTGGAGTGGTTGTCGTTTCCTCCTCCAGGGGATCTTCCCGACCCAGGGATTGGATCTGCATCTCCTGCATTGGCAGGCAGATTCTTTACCACTGAGCCATGAGGGAAGTCCCAAATTCAGTGTGATCCCAGTCAAAATTATAGTAGAATTTCTTTCAGTAGAAATTGACAAACTGTAACATTTATATTGATTCAAGGAAGATTTCTAAAAGAAGCACCTGCACCCAGAAATTATAGGTTTGTCTAATAAAGTGATTTTTGTTTCATTTGACAAAAGTGTTAAGATGGGTTGCACTTTTTCACCTTAAATAAACCAAATTTTACCAAAAAAATAGACTAAAAATATTTTTTAAATTTGGTCAATATCTATTGTTTTAACAGTTTGCTAGCACACAATTTTTGCTGCAGTTTTGCTTTATTTTCTGGTATATCATGTAAAGTTGTCTTTCAAGATTGATAAAAGATTCCTGATTTGTTTAATGTAGTGAAATACTAGGCTTACAAGTTTCCCTTGATATAGACTATTAAAGGCATCAAACTCAGGAGCTTGTATCAGATCAACACTTTTGCCCTAGATACCTCATCTCCCCCTTCATTTGATGATGCTGTCCTTGATAATGTAGACATGCTCAACAAGCTGGAGGCTATAGGTATCAGGTAGTAGAATCCTGACAGATATTTGGCAGAATTATTAGTTTTTAACCTATTAAATATGTCTCCCTGAAAGTGATTTGTAGTGCAACAAATTAGAATCTAATAGTGAAATGCCTGAACACTCAAGAGTTATAGCAATCAGTTAACTGTGTAGAATTGCAGTGGAAGGTCCATTCTATTTGAAAATTCTGTCAAAGAATCTTTCACTTCCTATAAGAAGCAAGAAACCTACTTCAAGTGTTCAGATAACTTGAAGTTCATACATATAAATTATACAGTTTTCTAAAAAATAAATAATACAGGTTTTTTCACAATAATAAAAGACAATCACTAACATCTTTCAGAAAGATTCATCAAGATTCATCTCTAATGAAATTTCCTGTCATATTTTTGGATTCTCCCTATGAAAATTCTTGATGAGTGA
Organism: Oreotragus oreotragus; assembly: GCA_006410675.1. Classification (NCBI taxonomy): domain Eukaryota; kingdom Metazoa; phylum Chordata; class Mammalia; order Artiodactyla; family Bovidae; genus Oreotragus; species Oreotragus oreotragus. The sequence goes on from SJYX01003207.1 coordinate 270,625, forward strand.
TTGCATGTTTAATAAACAATATATATTAAAGTTGTCATGTTCTTGCTAAACTTTGTTTCCCCTCTGATAATCGTGTGAGGAAAGAAGAGTATGATTACACTTCTTGTCAGTATTTCCTTGAATGGTGTCTTATACAAAGACAGCCATGCTCCTGAGGCTAATTCTTTCATGGGCTGTAGCCAATATGAGCACTTTGTGTACTGCTAGATGCCACTGCTCACTCTCCTCCTTGAAGATGAAAACCCTGCTTGATGGCTCACCCTCAGGACTCCAGGAGGCTCTCAGTCTGAAATGAAGGCTCTCTAACTACTAGGATTGTATGTTTATCTTCTTTGAGGTAGTCCCAACCTCTCTGTGCTCTGAGGAAATATCTTCACCTTAGGGCTGCTACTGCTGCTGCTAAGTCACTTCAGTCGTGTCCAACTCTGTGTGACCCCATAGACGGCAGCCCACCAGGCTCCCCCGTCCCTGGGATTCTCCAGGCAAGAACACTGGAGTGGGTTGCCATTTCCTTCTCCAATGCATGAAAGTGAAAAGTGAAAGTGAAGTCGCTCAGTCGTGTTCGACCCTTAGCGACCCCATGGACTGCAGCCCACCAGGCTCCTCCATCCATGGGATTTTCCAGGCAAGAGTACTGAAGTGGGGTGCCATTGCCTTCTCCCACCTTAGGGCAGTGTTCCTTTAATAGTGGAGTCATGTAGAAGAGTAGAGACTTCCCTTCCCTCCTAAGACTTCCATCATTCCTCTTGTCAAAGGGAGAGTGTAGAGGTATTTCTACTGTTTGACTGTATGACAGTAACAGTGCAATTCAACTCTCTCATCTTCAGAAATTAGAGAATTGATCTTAGTGAATCATTCCCCTGGAGAAGGAAACGGCAACCCACTCCAGTATTCTTGCCTGGAAAATCCCACGGACAGAGGAGCCTGGCTAGCTACAGTCCATGGGGTAGCAAGAGTCAGACACAACTTAGTGACTAAACCACCACAGTAAATCATTCAGAAACTACTGAGTACCCACTGTGTAGGTTTGATTTTTCTAGAAGCTAAAACTCCCAGTGAAATTTCAGTCCAGGAGGGAATATAACTAAAAGCACTTGGAAGCAAGTTGTGTGTGTGTGTGCACGTGCACACATGCATGTGGATGTATGTGTGTATAATATAGTTTAGACTTAAACTTATTTGATTTAAATAATTTATAAAGTCCTCTTATATACTTTCATTTGATGAAATTTTATCTTTGAGCTCCTCCTGCCTCTGACTCTTCCTTTAAGAATGAATTTTGACAAAGCAGAGAAGATAGGTCCTAGTGGCTGATGCTTGTTCTCTCCTCTGATACCCAGGACAAGTCCTCTACCTCCCAGGCTGCAGCTTCCCTGCTGTAGCTCCTGTGGCTCCTGACTTGTTCTCTCTTGCCTTGCTTAGGGCTTTTTGATTCTCCCTAACTAATTTGACTTCATCGGAGCTCCTGCTGGCCATATACCCATAAGAGTTAAGCTGTGATATCCATTTAGTCCTTGTACTGATTTTGGAGATTAGCCCCTGTGTCTGCTTAAGGGATCACCTGCCACTGCCTTCATGAACTACATGCAAGGCCAACAGGCCTTCAAGAAAATGCTTCAACCATACAAGAACTGAACGGGGCTTGGAGAAGATAAGCTTGGGAACCTCATTCTGGAGATAGCTGATGCACAGCATCTCTTCCCATTAAAATACCCATGACATATATATCTAGAGCCCCAAATTGACAGTGACATCTTAAGACAAAGATCAGAGAAGACTCATTGAAATAAGATCAAAGTACAGTTTCAATAACTGATCTCCAAGGGGGATGAGTTAAGAAATTTATTTAAAATATAGAACAAAAGAGATGACCCTAAGATGGTATTAACCTAATTCCAGGACTGTCTCTTATACACATCTGAGATAGTAAAGTTAAGAAAAAACTCAGTAAAATAGAAAATTGGCAGAAAGAGTAAAATTAGTGAAACCAATAGTTGGTTCACTGGAAAAATTAATAAAAATTGACACAGACACTCTGTAAGTCACGATGAATAAGAAAATGCTGGAAAATGAAAGTTTGCAGTATCAAGAATGCAAGGGCTTGTATTACTACAGATCCTACAGATACTCAAAAAGATTACAAAAGAACATTATCAACAACTTTAGGCTAGCAAATTTGACAGCTTAGATCAAATGGGAAAATGTAATAAAATGAACAAATAGTAAATGATGCAGTTTACCATATCTCACTCAAGAAAAAAAGAAAAAGTTTTATAGCACTGTATCTATTAAAGAATAGCACTGACAGTAAAATCTTTTCAAAGAAAACTGCAGGCCTACATTGGTTCTCTATTGCTTCTGAAGAAGATTACTATCACACAGATATATTTATTTATTTTTGTTGAAGTATAGTTGATTTGCAATGTTGTGTTAATTTTTTCTCTACAGCAGAGTGATTCAGTTATGCATGTATATACATTCTTATTTATAGTCTTTTCCATTATGGTTTATCACAGGATATTCAATATAGTTCCTTGTGATGTACAGTAGGACCTTGTTTATCCATTCTATATATAATAATTTGCATTTGCTAACTGCAAATCTCCCACTGCATTTTTCTCCCACCCCCATTCCCCTTGCCAACCAATTTGCCATCACAAGTCAGTTTTCTATGTCTGTGAGTCTGTTTCTGTTTTGTAGATCCATTCGTTTGTGTCATATTTTAGATCTTGTATATAAGTGCTATCGTGTGTTATCTGTCTCTTTCTGACTTACTTCACTTTGTTTGATAATCTCTAGGTCCATCCATGTTGCTGCAAATGGAATTATTTCATTCTTTTGTATGGTTGAGAAATATTCCATTTTGTGTGCGTGTTTGTATGTACCACGTCTTCTTTACCCATTCATCTGTTGGCGGACATTTAAGAATTTCCATGTGTTGGCTATTTTGAATAGTGCTGCTGTGAACATAAGGGTGCATGTATCTTTCTGAATTATAGTTTTGTCTAAACATATACCCAAAGCAACACACATTTATTATTTTATAGTTCTGAAGGTGAGAAATCTGGAATGGGTTTCACTGGTCTGAAAATAGGATGTTGCAGGGCTGTGTTCCTTTCAGAGGCTCTAGGGGAGAATCTGTTTCCTTGTCTTTTTTAGCTTCTAGAGCTGTATTCCTTTGTTCACAGCCTTTTCCACCATCTTCAATGCTAGCAGAATAACATCGTCAAATCTCTCTCGCCCTCCTTCCCTTTGCTCTGCTATCACACGTCTATTCTAATCTAACCTCTTTCTCCCTCTTACAAGGACACTTGTATTAACATTTACTATCTACTTGTATAATTCTGAAGAATGTCTGCATCTCAGGATCCTTGATCATGTGTGCGAAGTACCTTTTCTCATGTAGGGTAACATTCACAGCGTCCTAATATTTGAATCTAGGTATGTTTGGGGGGGTCACTATTCAGCTACTCAAGGCCCAAATGTCTTCACTGGTGAATTCTGTCAGATATTTAATAAACATTATTATTCATTCTGTACATATTCTTTCAAAAAATAGAAGTGGAGCAAATACTTCCAACTCATCATTCGAAGACATCATTACCTTGATACTGAAACCAGACAAAAACAGAAAAAAAAAAGAAAAAGAAAAAAAAGGTAAACTGATTTTCCTCAAGAACATAAATGGAGAAATACTAGACCAAGTATTGGAGAATATAGCAAGATACACACATGATATTATTTTGTGACTAAATGAGCTTTATAATAAGAATGGATAGTTGATTTGACACTCAAAGTAATTAATATTATTAAAATAAACCTAATCATTTGATGCAGAAAAAGCGTTTGCCAAAATTAAAATACTCATCATAAAAATTCTCTTAAAACTAAGAGACGTTTTCTCAAACTGATAAAGGAAATCTTTTAAAAACCTTTTATCTTATTATACTTAATGATGAATAACTGAGTGCTTTCTTCCTAAGATTATAATCAAGGTAAGAATGTCCATTCTCAACACTCCTGACTGTTTTGGAAGTTCTAAGTGGTGCAGTAAAGCAAGCAGAAAAATATTAAAGACATACTGATTGAAAGGAAAGAAGTAAAACTGTGTTTAGTCATAATCAATATGACCTGTGCAGAAATTTCTAACGAATCTAGAAAATACTGTAAGAATTTATAATGAATTTTACTATCATTACTGGTTAAGGTCAATATATAATAAGTAGCATTTCTATGTAGTACTAGAATACAACCACTTGAAACAAGATTTTTTAAAATCGCAGTCCAGGTTCGATACAGGATGCCTGGGGCTGGTGCACTGGGATGACCCAGAGGGATGGTACAGGGAGGGAGGTGGGAGGGGGTTCAGGATGGGGAACACGTGTAGGCCCGTGGCAGATTCATGTTGATGTGTGGCAGAACCAATACAATATTGTAAATCAATTAGCCTCCAATTAAAATACATAAATTTAAATTTTTAAAAAATGCCATTTATACCTGTATCCAAAATGTGATATATGTATGGATAAATTTAACAAGACATATGCAAGAACAGCACAATGAAAGTTATAAAACATTGCAAAAGGAAAATTTAAAAGAACTAAAAATAGATATATACCATGTTAATGTATTTCAAAATTTAATATTGTTATAATGTCAGTTCTTCACACGTCAGTCTACATATTCAGTGTACGTACATGCTCAGTTGCTAAGTCGTGTCCGACTCTTTGCAATCCCATGGACTGTAGCCTGCCCGGTACTGGGATGACCCAGAGGGATGGTACAGGGAGGGAGGTGGGAGGGGGTTCAGGATGGGGAACACGTGTAGGCCCGTGGCAGATTCATGTTGATGTGTGGCAGAACCAATACAATATTGTAAATCAATTAGCCTCCAATTAAAATACATAAATTTAAATTTTTAAAAAATGCCATTTATACCTGTATCCAAAATGTGATATATGTATGGATAAATTTAACAAGACATATGCAAGAACAGCACAATGAAAGTTATAAAACATTGCAAAAGGAAAATTTAAAAGAACTAAAAATAGATATATACCATGTTAATGTATTTCAAAATTTAATATTGTTATAATGTCAGTTCTTCACACGTCAGTCTACATATTCAGTGTACGTACATGCTCAGTTGCTAAGTCGTGTCCGACTCTTTGCAATCCCATGGACTGTAGCCTGCCCGGCTCCTCTGTCCATGGAATTTCCTGGGTAAGAATACTGGAGTGGTTGTCGTTTCCTCCTCCAGGGGATCTTCCCGACCCAGGGATTGGATCTGCATCTCCTGCATTGGCAGGCAGATTCTTTACCACTGAGCCATGAGGGAAGTCCCAAATTCAGTGTGATCCCAGTCAAAATTATAGTAGAATTTCTTTCAGTAGAAATTGACAAACTGTAACATTTATATTGATTCAAGGAAGATTTCTAAAAGAAGCACCTGCACCCAGAAATTATAGGTTTGTCTAATAAAGTGATTTTTGTTTCATTTGACAAAAGTGTTAAGATGGGTTGCACTTTTTCACCTTAAATAAACCAAATTTTACCAAAAAAATAGACTAAAAATATTTTTTAAATTTGGTCAATATCTATTGTTTTAACAGTTTGCTAGCACACAATTTTTGCTGCAGTTTTGCTTTATTTTCTGGTATATCATGTAAAGTTGTCTTTCAAGATTGATAAAAGATTCCTGATTTGTTTAATGTAGTGAAATACTAGGCTTACAAGTTTCCCTTGATATAGACTATTAAAGGCATCAAACTCAGGAGCTTGTATCAGATCAACACTTTTGCCCTAGATACCTCATCTCCCCCTTCATTTGATGATGCTGTCCTTGATAATGTAGACATGCTCAACAAGCTGGAGGCTATAGGTATCAGGTAGTAGAATCCTGACAGATATTTGGCAGAATTATTAGTTTTTAACCTATTAAATATGTCTCCCTGAAAGTGATTTGTAGTGCAACAAATTAGAATCTAATAGTGAAATGCCTGAACACTCAAGAGTTATAGCAATCAGTTAACTGTGTAGAATTGCAGTGGAAGGTCCATTCTATTTGAAAATTCTGTCAAAGAATCTTTCACTTCCTATAAGAAGCAAGAAACCTACTTCAAGTGTTCAGATAACTTGAAGTTCATACATATAAATTATACAGTTTTCTAAAAAATAAATAATACAGGTTTTTTCACAATAATAAAAGACAATCACTAACATCTTTCAGAAAGATTCATCAAGATTCATCTCTAATGAAATTTCCTGTCATATTTTTGGATTCTCCCTATGAAAATTCTTGATGAGTGATTGCATGTTTAATAAACAATATATATTAAAGTTGTCATGTTCTTGCTAAACTTTGTTTCCCCTCTGATAATCGTGTGAGGAAAGAAGAGTATGATTACACTTCTTGTCAGTATTTCCTTGAATGGTGTCTTATACAAAGACAGCCATGCTCCTGAGGCTAATTCTTTCATGGGCTGTAGCCAATATGAGCACTTTGTGTACTGCTAGATGCCACTGCTCACTCTCCTCCTTGAAGATGAAAACCCTGCTTGATGGCTCACCCTCAGGACTCCAGGAGGCTCTCAGTCTGAAATGAAGGCTCTCTAACTACTAGGATTGTATGTTTATCTTCTTTGAGGTAGTCCCAACCTCTCTGTGCTCTGAGGAAATATCTTCACCTTAGGGCTGCTACTGCTGCTGCTAAGTCACTTCAGTCGTGTCCAACTCTGTGTGACCCCATAGACGGCAGCCCACCAGGCTCCCCCGTCCCTGGGATTCTCCAGGCAAGAACACTGGAGTGGGTTGCCATTTCCTTCTCCAATGCATGAAAGTGAAAAGTGAAAGTGAAGTCGCTCAGTCGTGTTCGACCCTTAGCGACCCCATGGACTGCAGCCCACCAGGCTCCTCCATCCATGGGATTTTCCAGGCAAGAGTACTGAAGTGGGGTGCCATTGCCTTCTCCCACCTTAGGGCAGTGTTCCTTTAATAGTGGAGTCATGTAGAAGAGTAGAGACTTCCCTTCCCTCCTAAGACTTCCATCATTCCTCTTGTCAAAGGGAGAGTGTAGAGGTATTTCTACTGTTTGACTGTATGACAGTAACAGTGCAATTCAACTCTCTCATCTTCAGAAATTAGAGAATTGATCTTAGTGAATCATTCCCCTGGAGAAGGAAACGGCAACCCACTCCAGTATTCTTGCCTGGAAAATCCCACGGACAGAGGAGCCTGGCTAGCTACAGTCCATGGGGTAGCAAGAGTCAGACACAACTTAGTGACTAAACCACCACAGTAAATCATTCAGAAACTACTGAGTACCCACTGTGTAGGTTTGATTTTTCTAGAAGCTAAAACTCCCAGTGAAATTTCAGTCCAGGAGGGAATATAACTAAAAGCACTTGGAAGCAAGTTGTGTGTGTGTGTGCACGTGCACACATGCATGTGGATGTATGTGTGTATAATATAGTTTAGACTTAAACTTATTTGATTTAAATAATTTATAAAGTCCTCTTATATACTTTCATTTGATGAAATTTTATCTTTGAGCTCCTCCTGCCTCTGACTCTTCCTTTAAGAATGAATTTTGACAAAGCAGAGAAGATAGGTCCTAGTGGCTGATGCTTGTTCTCTCCTCTGATACCCAGGACAAGTCCTCTACCTCCCAGGCTGCAGCTTCCCTGCTGTAGCTCCTGTGGCTCCTGACTTGTTCTCTCTTGCCTTGCTTAGGGCTTTTTGATTCTCCCTAACTAATTTGACTTCATCGGAGCTCCTGCTGGCCATATACCCATAAGAGTTAAGCTGTGATATCCATTTAGTCCTTGTACTGATTTTGGAGATTAGCCCCTGTGTCTGCTTAAGGGATCACCTGCCACTGCCTTCATGAACTACATGCAAGGCCAACAGGCCTTCAAGAAAATGCTTCAACCATACAAGAACTGAACGGGGCTTGGAGAAGATAAGCTTGGGAACCTCATTCTGGAGATAGCTGATGCACAGCATCTCTTCCCATTAAAATACCCATGACATATATATCTAGAGCCCCAAATTGACAGTGACATCTTAAGACAAAGATCAGAGAAGACTCATTGAAATAAGATCAAAGTACAGTTTCAATAACTGATCTCCAAGGGGGATGAGTTAAGAAATTTATTTAAAATATAGAACAAAAGAGATGACCCTAAGATGGTATTAACCTAATTCCAGGATTTCAGGCTGCAGTGGCGAGAATAATATGCCTGTTTCCCTACTACAAGGAACCGAAATCCTGAAACAATCATACCCCCTCCTCTCCCTCCTTTCATCTGTCACTTATTTTGAATTTAATCACAGTGGAACAATAGAAAAGGGTCAGTTGATGTGATGTCAGCAAGATGGAGGCCCCAACACTTGTCTCCTCTGCAAAACCCACAAAAACAGTGAATAACTAATTACAAACTAACAAAAATAGCTCTGGGGAAGGCTCTGGACTTCAACAAAGAAGCAAGCAGTAACACTGCAAGGCTAAAAACCAAGAATGACCACATAGAAAAGCATAGGAAATATTTTACGTCTGTCACTCTACCCCCCCCCCCCCCAGGCCAGAACAGCTCAATGGCAAGAGGAATCCCTTTGGAGAGATTTCATTCTACAAGGAAAAGAAGAGTAGGAGTAACCCAGAAAGCCTCACCACCAGAACACTTGCAGCCTTTGCTACCAAGGACCCCNTTCCGGCTGCCCCCCCCCCCCCCCCCCCCCCCAGGCCAGAACAGCTCAATGGCAAGAGGAATCCCTTTGGAGAGATTTCATTCTACAAGGAAAAGAAGAGTAGGAGTAACCCAGAAAGCCTCACCACCAGAACACTTGCAGCCTTTGCTACCAAGGACCCCATAGACTTCACAAATACTGATTCCAGCTGATGGAGCTGCTTAGGGTCTGGCTTCTACATTTCCTCCCCAGGGCAGGAGTGATCCCTGTGGTGATCCTGTTCCCCAGGGTTCCAGTTGCCTCAGTGTCCCTGCTCTCTAGGATTTGGATGCCACAATGCATCCTCATTCAAGGAACCAAAGCTGCCACTGCTCTGCACACCACCCCCAAATCCCAAGTCGTAGATTTGACCTGTTATTGCTACAGCTGCACTGCTGCTGCTCCACACCCTGCCCTAGGTCCTAAGCCATGACTTTGACTTATCACTGGAGCTGTGTGATTGCTGTTCTGCCCCCTGGCCCTAGGTGCTAATGCAAGGCTTTACCTGCTGTCACTGTCCACTCTGTTGCTGGTCTGCACACATCCTAACCCCAGGGTCTAAATTGTGGCTTTCTCCCAGTGATAGTGGAATTGAACTGTTGCTATCCTGCAAATGCCCCTCTGAGACCAGAATAACGACTTAGACTCACCATGCCCAGGGTGTGCTACTACTGCAACCTGCACCCTAACACTCACAGAACATTCCTTCTAGAGCAGGAAAGTAAACTTTTCTTTACCTTTTAAACTTTTTTCTTTACTTTCTAAACTTTTCCACTTTTCAAGGAAAGAAAGTGGAACATTATATAGTATAGATCATATGTTAGGTCACAAAACAAGTCTCAGTAAATTTTTTAAAAATCACAGAAAATGACTCCACATATAAGTGATATCATATGGTATTTGTCTTTCCCTATCTGACTTAATTCAGTTCAGTTCAGTCACTCAGTCATGTCCAACTCATTGCGACCCCATGGACTGCAGCATGCCAGGCTTCCTGGTCCATCACCAACTCCCAGAGCTTGCTCAAACTCAAGTCCATAGAGTCAGTAATGCCATCCAACCATCTCATCCTCTGTCGTCCCCTTCTCCTGCCTTCAGTTTTTCACAGAATCAGGGTCTTTTCCCAGTGAGTCAGTTCTTCCCATCAGATGGCCAAAGTATTGGAGTTTCAGCTTCAATATCAGTCTTTCCAATGAACACCCAGGACTGATCTCCTTTAGAAAGGACTGGTTGGATCTCCTTGCAGTCTAAGGGACTCTCAAGAGTCTTCTCCAACACCACAATTCAAAAGCATTAATTCTTCGGTGCTCACCTTTCTTTATAATCAAACTCTCACATCCATACATGACATGACTACTGGAAAAACCATAGCTTTGACTAGACGGGCCTTAGTTGGCAAAGTAATGTCTCTGCTTTTGAATATGCTGTCTAGGCTGGTCATAACTTTTCTTCCAAGGAGCAAGTGTCTTTTAATTTCATGGATACAATTACCACCTGCAGTGATTTTGGAGCCCCCCAAATTAAAATCTCCCACAGTTTCCATTGTTTCCCCATTTATTTGCCATGAAGTGAATGGACTGGATTCCATGGTATTATTTTTTTGAATGTTGAGTTTTAAGCCAACTTTTTCACTCTCCTCTTTCACTTTCATCAAGAGGCTTTTTAGTTCCTCTTCACTTTCTGCCATAAGGGTGGTGGTGTCATCTGCATATCTGAGGTTATTGATATTTCACCTGGCAATCTTAATTCCAGCTTGTGCTTCATCCAGCCCAGCGTTTCTCATGATGTACTCTGCATATAAGTTAAATAAGCAGGGTGACAATATACAGCCCTGACATACTCCTTTCCCAATTTGGAACCATTCCGTTGTTCCATGTCCAGTTCTAAATGTTGTTTCTTGACGTGACTTACTTCACTTAATCTATAAATGTGTGGAAATCAAGCAATTCATTTAAACAATCAAAGGATAAAAAAACTTACAAGTGAAACTAGAAAATACTTTGAGATGACTAATAAACACAGCACACTAAAACATATGGATTACAGTAAAAGCAATGATCAAAGAGAAATCTATAGCTGCAAATGCCTACAGTAAAAAAAAAAAAAAAACCTAAAATCAGTAACCTAAGTTTGCCCTGTAAGGACTTGTTCTCTGTTTATTCAGAAACTGCACAGCCTAGCATGCAGTTCAGAAAAAAATATCAAATAAGAAGAAGTGATCTTTTGCATATAAATATGTTTAGTTCCCTTAGAAGCAGCACTATAAGCAAGGAAAGACTTAGGGAAAGTTTGGGAGTCCTATAAGATACAGAGTGTAATATTTCAAATACTTCCATCTTTTCCTAAAAAAATTGCAAATTGCATCTGAATCACTTGCTAAGATGTAGAACTTGAAAATCAAAGCAGTAGAAGATCCAGCTTCTCTCAAGCATAATCTCACTAAGTGTCTGATTTCCTCACCAAATATCCCACTTCTGGATATTTCACATTGACCCAGATGGCATGTATATCATCCTGATCTTCAGGTTTGAATCTTAGAAACTGAGATTGCTGAAGTGCGGAATCAGTGAGCCAAAGGTTTTTGTCTCACTTGAGAAAATCAAGGCACGAATGGTTCTACTGATTCCAGGTTAAGAAAACACAACAAATATAAAACCATTACAGTGAATCCAATACAAAAGATGCTGTAACTTAAGGAATAAGAAACAATGCATAGTAATTTTTGAAAAATAGTGTACCTCTGAAGATGTTTTTCTAAAGAAGCAAAAATAAGGATTCAGACTTTTTGTTTCAAAATATATGCAGGAGGGTGAATCTTCTATGAAATAGAATAGGCAGGTGTGTTAATGAAGAAACAAATAGGCCAGAGAGCTCTATGTAAAATTCTGCATAATGTTGTTTTCAATTTACATGACATGCTAGAAAAGAAACAGCTAAGAGGATTAAAAAAGGTAGTTACTTGTTTTGTGGCATGGGAAGAGAGCTTGACTACAAATGAGTGTAAGTGAAATTCTGAGGTCATGGAACCATTCTATATTGTGAATACAAAACTCTAGTCATTTGTCCAAACTCAAAAATCGATATACCACAAGGGTGAATTTTCATATGTAGGTTAAAATAATTAGGATATTATGGAAAACCAAAATAGGGTACAGACTATGACAGTTGAATCTCTTTGTATTGTAAATGAGTGCTCTGATCATAGTGAATGAAATGGTGAAGAAATAAGCTGCAGCATGTAACTTTAAAAACATTGTTTCAACTGGTTGTTGGTGATGGTGGTTTAGTCGCTAAGTTGTAAGTCTAAAGACAAAAAGATTGGTACACAAATACTGCACTCAAGTTTAAAAATTTAAGTATGTAGGTTAGCAATTCTGAAATGGCCTTTCATGTATATCAGATTTGAACAAATAAGTAAATATGTTACAGTGGCAGTTTCTTAGTCATAAAATGGGGAGATGATGGTAGAATGAACTATGTGTTACTGAATTAGAGGTAAAAGTATAATTTTGAACTCACATATATGTAGATAGATAAGTAGGTAGATGATAGAGCTATGGAAATTAATACATATATGTGCATATATATGGGTTTCTATGCAAACCCATGGAGCTCCCCTGGTAGCTCAGCTGGTGAAGAATCTGCCTGCAGTGCAGGAGACTCCAGTTTCATTCTTGGGTTGGGAAGATCCCTTGGAGAAAGGATAAGCTACCCACTTCAGTATTCTTGGACTTTTCTGGTGGCTCAGATGGTAAAAAACCTGCCTGAAATGCAGAAGACCTGGGTTTCATCCCTGGGTTGGGAAGATCCCCTGGAGAAGGGAATGGTAACCCACTCCAGTATTCTTGACTGGAGAATCCCCATGGACAGAGGAGCCTGGCGGGCTACAGTCCAAGGGGTTCCAAAGAGTCAGATGCAACTGAGTGACTAAGCACAGCATAGCAGGTGCAAACAAATATGGCCCAGCTTTATCCCCCAAGAGAACATAGAGGCAGTGACATCTTGGTAGCAATGAGCAGACCTAGTTCCCAGGTCTTTGTTTCTAAATGACATCCTTTAAAAAAAAAAAAAAATGAACTATAGTTGATTTACAATGTTGTGTTAGTTTCACGTGTACAGCAAAGTGATTCAATTATATATATATATGCACATTTATTTTCATATTTTTTTCCATTATAGATTATTATTAGATATTTCCCTATGCTGCACAGCAGGTCCTTGTTGTTCACTTATTTTATATATAGTAGTATGCATATGTTAATCCCAAATTCCTAAATGCTCTTCTTTAATAACCGAAATGAAGGCTCCTTGGAACCCTGATCTAGGGCTGCTCTCAGGCTGGGGAATGGAATACACAAGTTGAGCATAGACCTTCTGGGAGTATTAGAGAGATGGAAAGTGTTAAACAAGTTGATTGGGAGCATGGCAAAAGGACAAGAGAAATCAGTTAGAGCTCCCAGTGGCCAAATCCAGAACAGTTTGTCACAAAATAGATAATGAATGTTAGACTCTAACTCTGTGATGGTTAGCTTTATATGTCAAAGTCATGAAAGACAAGGAAAGACTGAGGAGCTATCATCACACATTAAAAGAAGCTTGGGAAAAATAATTAAATGTAAGTGTGGTATGCAACGTTAGATAATGAAACAGAAAAAAGCACATTTGTGGAAAGACTGGTAAAATATGCACAAGATATTGTTTATTTAGATGTAATTTAATTTCTTTCGTTAATTTTGTTACTTCTTTACAATCATGTTATGGTTGTGTGGGATATTATCATTGGGATAACTGGTTGAAGGGTGTATGCTGCTGCTGCTGCTGCTAAGTCACTTCAGTCGTGTCTGACTCTGTGTGACCCCATAGATGGCAGCCCACCAGGCTCCCCCATCCCTGGGATTCTCCAGGCAAGAGTACTGGGGTGGGGTGCCATTGAGAGTTCTCTATTTTTCCGACTTCTCTATAAGCCTAAAAGTATTGCAGCTAAAGCCTAAACAAGTAGCATTTATAATCTATGAGAATTTCAAAATACTTCTTGAAAAATTCTATTCAAATGAAGCCAAATCTGAGAATTCTGATTTCATCCTTTTTTCTTCAATGTAAATCATTTAATCTATTTAAATTTTCTTCACTTTCAATATATAATTCATCTTTGTTTTTCTGGTCTGCATTCTTTTCAGAGCTTTTCATCTATCCTAAGCTTTGGTGAAGCAACATCCTGATTGGCACAGGCCAAAGCATGCCATATTAGCATCAATATTCACTACATTTTGACCCACACTGCAGCTACGTAAGCCTGTCTTGAAATACTAGTGAAAGGGATGTTGAAGGAAAAAGTCTCAGAGTTCTAAAGTTTACATAAATGTAAACAGTACTGAAAAGTTGTAAAAAATAAAAGTTAAGTCTGGAAAGAGTAGACTCAACTGTTAAATGTATAAATTATAATGAAAATTGTAGTTTATAAATTATTTGTTGCATGTTATTTTTAAAATTTTGTAAAGTTTAATTTGAAGTCAAAAATAAATTAGAATTTTATATCTAATACCCAACCATTTGAAAAAAATATCAATAAAGATATTCATATTTACTCATTTAAAATTGAATATACATAACAGATACTGAAGCAATGACTTTATTGTAATGCAAAATCTGAAACTGTAAACAAATTTTATACTTTAATAGGTAGAAAAGTTTTAGCTTTCAGATGGCTGCTGTGATTAGCTGTATACCTGCCTTTAGCTAAGTCACTTCAGCCAAGACAGCTCCATGATGGTCACATAGGGACCTCACACCTGTCATTGTACAATTCCAGCAGGGGCTATTCACAGATGCACTTCAGAGTCTGTGGAACAGGACTCTTGGAGTAGTACAAAAGAGTTCCTGGGGTGCAATTATTTGTCCTTTCAGATGAATAAATCAAGTCTCTGTGAGCTCCAGAAATGGATAGAAAAATGAGAAGGCGGCAGCCTGGATTCTAGAGTTAGTAAGAAGGAGAATTTCTGGACAGGAATTATAGTTCTCATTAGGTAAGACAATTCTTGCCCTGCCATGGATCATATCTTTCTTATGGCCAATTATTCTTAACTTGGGTTAGAATACATGTACACCCATATCCTCTAATGTGAAATGTACAACTCAACATAACGTCTTTGAGATTCATCCTTATTGTTGCATGTAGCAATATTTTTTACATTGCTGAATATAATTTCATTAAAGAAATATGCCACTGTTTATTCATTCCACGTCTCATTACCTTTTAACTAATTTTTTTTTTTTTTACTTTATTTTGCTTTACATTACTGTATTGGTTTTGCCATACATTGACATGAATCAGCCACGGGTGAACATGAGTTCCCAATCCTGAACCCCCCTCCCACCTCCCACCCCATATCATCTCTCTGGATCATCCCCGTGCACCAGCCCCAAGCATCCTGTATCCTGTATTGAACATAGACTGGCGATTCGTTTCTTACCTGTTGTATACATGTTTCAATGCCATTCTCCCAGATCATCCCACCCTCTCCCTCTCCCACAGAGTCTAAAAGTCCATTCTATACATCTGTGTCTCTTTTGCTGTCTCTCATAGAGGGTTATCATTACCATCTTTCTAAATTCCATATATATGTGTTAGTATACTGTATTGGTGTTTTTCTTTCTGGCTTACTTCACTCTGTATAATAGGCTCCAGTTTCATCCACCTCATTAGAACTGATTCAAATGTATTCTTTTTAATGGCTGAGTAATACTCCATTGTATATATCTACCACAGCTTTCTTATCCATTCATCTGCTGATGGACATCTAGGTTGTTAACTAAATCTTTTAAAGAAGGAATTGCAGCTGAGATAAGGCAGTCTGGTTATACCAAAATATTAGGTTGTTGTCTTAGAGCTGGGTAATTTCCAGCAGAGACAAGAAAAGGTCTCTAGGGCTCTGCTCTCAGGATCTTGCCACCGATGGTCTAAGTCAGCAGTCCCCAACCTTTTTGGCACTAGGGACTGGCCTTGTGGAAGACAATTTTTCCATGGACTGGGAGGAGGGGATACTTTGGGGATGATTCAAGTGCATTATATTTACTGTGCACTTTATTTCTATTATTATTACATCAGCTCACCTCAGATCATCAGATATTAGACCCTGTAGATTGGGGACCCCTGGTCTAAGTCATGTCACATTTATGAGCAGGTAGTCATCACTTTGCCTTTTTAGACATTTCACTAAATGTTTCAATTCTTTATACACGGCAGACATGACACTATTCAGAATTCTCCAAAGTGGCTTCACACAAGATTCAGATGTAATTGTAGCCCTGGGGCTTCACTTGTAAAGGTCGTGGCTTCTCTAGACCTCTTATATGAATTCATGCACAGGCAGAAATATAGATGATATTT
Organism: Oreotragus oreotragus; assembly: GCA_006410675.1. NCBI lineage: Eukaryota > Metazoa > Chordata > Mammalia > Artiodactyla > Bovidae > Oreotragus > Oreotragus oreotragus. The sequence continues at coordinate 286,739 of SJYX01003207.1, forward strand.
CTAGCCAATCCACATATGTTGAAACCACTCAAGCCAGCAATTAAGATCATTCCTTACATTATACTAATTAACAAACCAGCTGGTGCTGATCAGAGATAAAGATAGTTGAAGGGCACTGGCACAGCCTAAAATTTCTGAATACAGACTGTGAAATCTAAAGTAACAAGGCCCAGCAGCGAATGCTCTTGATTAGGGGCTTCAAATGCTCACTGATGATCTCCAAGATACAGATCGAAAGCCAACACACACGTATATGTTCCACAAACCACATTTAAAACATTTTCAAGAAAACTGCAGACAATATCAGAAATTTTCTTATAAACAACCAAGTCTAACTTGTTAAGCAGATCTAATCTCTACATGAAGAAGGGAGGCTCCGCTTCTTGACAGAGTGATGAATGACTTCCCTGGTGGCTCAGATGTTAAAGAATCTGCCTGCCAATGCAGGAGACGTAGGTTCAATCCCTGGATTGAGCAGATCCCCTGGAGAAGGAAATGGCAACCCACTCCAGTATACTTGCCTGGAAAATCCCATGGACAGAGGAGCCTGGTGGGCTACAGTTCATGGGGGTCACAAAAAGTTGGACATAACCTAGCAACTAACACTTTCTGGCTATTCAATTCTTTGCCTCTGTCCTAGCTTCTCAGCCTTGGGCCATTTCTAAGTTTCAATTCAGTTCAGTCACTCAGTCATATCCGACTCTTTGCGACCCCATGAATCACAGCACGCCAGGCCTCCCTGTCCATCACCAACTCCCAGTGTTCACTCAGACTCATGTCCATCGAGTCCGTGATGCCATTCAGCCATCTCATCCTCGGTCATCCCCTTCTCCTCCTGCCCCCAATCCCTCCCAGCATCAGAGTCTTTTCCAATGAGTCAACTCTTCGCATGAGGTGGCCAGAGTACTGGAGTTTCAGCTTTAGCATCAGTCCTTCCAAAGAACACCCAGGGCTGATCTCCTTCAGAATGGACTGGTTGGATCTCCTTGCAGTCCAAGGGACTCTCGAGTCTTGTCCAATACCACAGTTCAAAAGCATCAATTCTTTGGTGCTCAGCTTTCTTCACAGTCCAACTCTCACATCCATACATGACCACAGCAAAAACCATAGCCTTGACTAGATGGACCTTTGTTGGCAAAGTAATGTCTCTGCTTTTGAATATGCTGTCTAGGTTGGTCATCACTTACCTTCCAAGGAGTAAGCGTCTTTTAATTTCATGGCTGCAGTCACCTCTAAGGTTTAATTCTCCTAAAAAATATTTAAGAGTGAGACCTAGTGTTGTTGTTGTTCAGTCACTAAGTCATGTCCGACTCTTTGCAACCCTGTGGACTGCAGCACATCAGCCTCCCTGTCCCTCACCATTTCCTGGAGTTCTCCCAAGTTCATGTCCATTGAATCAGTGATGCTATCTATGCAAGCATCTCATCCTCTGCCACCTTTTTCTCCTTTTGCCTTCAATCTGTACCAGCATCAGGGTGTTTTCCAATGAGTCGGCTCTTTGCATCAGGTGGCCAAAGTATTGGAGTTTCAGCTTCAGTATCAGTCCTTCCAATGAGTATTCAGGGTTTATTCCCCTTAGTGAGCAAATTGTTATTTATTATTATATTGTTAAATTAGAGCCTTTGACATTTAACTCTGTAAACAGTGGGGACATCTACTATATTCATTAGCTCTGCCACAACACTCAGTGACTTTAACAGAAGTTTTTATTTCACTGGATCTGCACTTGGATGGAATGAGTCAAATGAGAGTCAGGCAGTCTAGTCTGGGCTGACTCAGCTTTGCTCATGTCTCATATGGGGTCCAGGTTCAAGATGCAACACCTGATGAAAACTTTTCTCATGCTGAAACTTGAGGTGCAAGGAGGGCAGGAGAAACACAAGAGGCCTTATAGGGTCATCCCCACCTGCATGCCATAAGCCAGAGTAAGTCTGCAGACCAAGCTGAAAGTCAAGGGTCAGGGAGGGGCAATATACCCATGATGAGGCCACTGTCAGACAGTAGGTAGAAGGAGAGCAGCAACATTTGAGTCCTTCCTTCAGCTGCCACAGTCTCCCCACGAGGCAAAACATACTCCTCCTACCTTTCACTGAATTAAATATTTCCCCCTTTTAATTTTACCTATTAAAACATTATTGACAAATAAGGAAGATGTTTTGCTTTATATACTTTTTGTGTACAAGCGTCCTGCAAATAGTACCTGATGTATATCCATTTAATAAACATGTATCCATTCATTCGCTTATCAAATATTGAGTACCTACTAGATACAGATTATTAAGTGAAGCAATGTGACAAATACAAAGAGGGTTCAGATAGATTCTTTCTCAGATTCTTTCTCAATGATCTTGGGGGTTTGGAGCTTCAGGAAGGAAGCTTGGGGTTGGAGTAGCATCAAGTACTAAAATAGAATAGGGTGGTGAAAGCAATTAGTTTTGGACTCAGGCAGACCTAGATTTGAGTCTTGGCCCCAACATTTCAGGCAGGCTATTTCATTCTCTTTTAGTTCTGCCCAATTCTACCCTTTTTGACAAATGGACAAAACAAGATCACATACATTATAGATGGAGGAATGAAAATTTGTTTTGATAAGTTATGCCTGGCATCTGTAAGTATTCAGTTAATAGCTAGCATAGGGTATGAGATTACTTTGACCAGAATGTACACCACCTCCCCACCAGGGAGCTCTCGTGTTCCCTAAAGAGATGATAAGGTGTATCCTGACTGGAACAGAATCAGAACAACCTGGATAGAATATTCATGTCACAAACTTGACCCTGTTCCATGTAATTCACAGCACAGTCCAGCTGGTTGTAAGACTACAGATTTTCTGACAAGCAATTGATTTTCTAGAATTTCACTAAGAAACACATTCTCAAAATCAATCAACTAGGAGACATGACAGCTCCAAGATGAAACAAAACAAATAAGCAAGCTGCTTGTATGATTTTAGGCTGAGTTTGCAGAAGGATTACTCCCTCTTTACACTGGAGTTTGGACCCCAGTGAACCTCTTGAGGGCAACAGTCAGTCCCTGCCTGCTCCACCCTGTAAAGTGAGTAGGAGGCAGGAGCCATGAAGCAGTTATTTACAAGGATATTAGCATCATCAAGAATGATGGAGGAGTTGGGATGGAGAGGAAAAGTTTTCTTTTGGACAAATAAAATGAAAATATCTATATTATCAGATAAATTTTACATATATAAGTGACCCATGTTTACCATTAGAGACTCAAAAGGTTTACCAAGGAACATATCTTCTATCTTATGATTGAGGAATAGAGCTACTTCCTGTCACAGGGGAAAGTTCCATGAAAGTTAGTCTCCTCCTCTGGCCCAAATATGGATCAAAGTGAATGGGAAAAGGGCTTTTACTACTATGTAGACACATGGCATTTCTCTTTTGATTTTTTAAATGGACAAAAAGATAGCATCTTTGTGATTTCTTCCCAGTAATAAATCTTTTGGTTCTTACTATTAAATGGTATGACAAATACTCATGAAACAAGCTGAAGACTGGAAAACTTTATTCATGAAGAGGATTCACCCTGTGTAAGGTAGGCTTCATGAGAAGCAAGCCATCTTAGCCATAACTTTGTACTCTTTTATTAGTTCCCCCAAAGCCACAGAATCTTCCTGAGTGCTACATTTGTAGACTTAGAAGCTGGCCTGAAGATACTCCACTAAACACAAGCCTTTTACTTCTGCATAGACAGGTCTTTTCCAAAGTTAAAATAAGGATGTCCCTTTCCTTGATAAAGATACTTTCTACTGAGAGAGTTACTCACTATTTGTATTTTTAAATTTAGTAGGTTATATTTGATTAGTTGAACCAATGGGTTGGAACTATCAGTTTTAAAAGACAATAGCATTGCAGGAAAAGTAACTGATTGTGGCAGAAGTAGTCTTAGACACAGCTGGAAAATATAAATTTAGAAAGTGTAAATTCAGTCCTTTCTTCATTTTGTTTCTTGCTTTCTCTTCTCAACTCTGAAGTCCCAAGACCTGAGTCTCCCACTGACCTTCCAGAAAACGTCTATGCTCCCAACTCATAATTTTTCCCTTCACCCATCCCAGTTCTCAGTATTTTGGGCCTGTTTCTCACTGACTTTTATAGAGAAGATCTTCCTAATGTACTAAATGACAAAGTGTTTATTATGCATCAAAAAGGCTTTTAAACTAAAGGTTAAATTGTGGGATAAGGGGATGAAGAGGAAAGGACTTCATGAAGTGGTATGCGTCGAATCAAAATTTCTCAATAGCATGCACCAGAATCACCTGCAGGACTGGTTTACAACAAATTCCTGGGCTCTGCCTCTAGATTCCTGAGGCCTGAGATTGTGCATTTGAAACAAGCTCCCACATGATGCTGTTGCTGCTGCTGATCCATGGACCAAACCTTGAGAACCAGTGCTTTACATTAAGCAATCTAAGTCACTTCCTAATTTGTCTAGACATCCAAAGGCTGCCATGAGCAGGATGCTGGCACATTCTACCCAAATTTCTTGCTCAAAATTTGAGATTTTTTTTTTCTCATTCATTGTGAGTGTCATAAGCTATACTATTAGTAGTAAAAATTTGGGATAAGATTCGTTTGTTGTCCACTCTGGATGACAGAGGATGAGATGGTTGGATGGCATCACTGACTCAACGGACATGGGCTTGGGTGGACTCCGGGAGTTGGTGATGGACAGGGAGGCCTGGCGTGCTGCGGTTCATGGGGTCGCAGAGTTGGACATGACTGAGCAACTGAACTGAACGAAACTGAACTGCCACTCACTGGAAATTTATTTAAAATCTCCAAGCTGCCCTTTTGTACTGTAAGAAATAGAACAATAAATTCAGTCTTTCAAGTTCATTGTGGGGCTCAAAATACAAGATGTGTGAAGGTGCTTTGTAGGCTATCAAGTGCTCTAAGAATGGTATAATTGTTATAAAGAAAGTGGTTTCTCTGAGGTAGCTATTCAAAATGAAATTATGGAGGACCAAACCCTGTTTTCTGAACACTGGAGCTACCTGTGTTCCCTGTGTCACCAACAAAGCCAGGTTCCTTAAAACCTTTATGTCGTGGGCAAAAAGAAACACTGTATAGTTTTGAGAGAAGGCTTTTTATGCCCTGGAGAGTCTTATACAATGTAGATCTTTATAGAACAAAGAGAAACTTTCTGGCATCCTACATATTCCAGGAGGGGCCTTAGTCACCATCACAGAAGATCCATAAGAAAAACACCTGTACAATCTTTCTTAGGGTCAGTGATTTGGAAAGCATCAGGAAAGAGCTGCATTAACATGCTTCATTGAATGTATCCCATTCCATTTTTTACTCCTCATCCTTCACACAATACTTAATAATTAGAGGGGAAATATCTCCTGTGAATATAGCACACTCTGCTATGCATTCCATTTGTTAGACTCAAATCTCATTCTTAAAATCTTTATGCCGCCCCTCCCAGCCCCTGAAAATGTGCAGCTCTCAAAGGATACAGTCCCAGATTCAGGAACAGCTGAGAGGAGCCATTATTGTGGCCTCATTCCCTGGAGGAAATTGTTCAGACAGTGAAGAGTCTACCTGCAGTGTGAGAGACCTGGATTCGATCCCTGGATCAGGCAGATCCCCTGGAGAAGGGAATGGCTACCCACTCCAGTATTCTGGCCTGGAGAAGCCCATGGACAAAGGAGCCTGGAAGGCTATATATAGTCCATGGAATCCCTAAGAGTTGGACAGGACTGAGCAACTAACACATATACCAATTCTCACACCCAGAGTTAAGACAGGAATAAACAGTGCCTGCAGGGGACAATTCTAACTCCTTGGAATCATTCTTTGCAGGCAGCAACCCTTGAAGAAGGTGTAGAAGCTGCATATCAGGGGCTGGCCTTTTTTTCCCCCCTTCAGCTGGTAAGGTCCTTAACACTCAAGATTCTTCTTTCACTAATATGGGAGTAAGTGAATGCTCAGGTGCTGAATCAAGGGACACAGGACTCCATACAAAGCCGAAAAGAACTGAGGTGGGATATTGAACTCAGATCACATGATGCCATGCCCAACTTACCTGCTGACACACCAAATGAGATTGTAGGTTGCAACATGCATAGGAAAAGTTTAGAAAATAAGGGAGAAAGAGGGGAGGAGAAAGCTACAATTTTACATCTTGTACATTTTCTCATCAAAACCTCACCTTGCCCTCTGGTATTCCCTCTCTCAGAGAAAGCAACTCAAAGCCTCCAGGGTCAAATAGTGATGGATGTCCAAGACTACAGTCACCATAGTAGTTCTGTGAGGTCCCCAGAGTTTTGTGTGTGTGTGTGTGTGTGGGGTCATTTATCCCTCCTATTTTTTCTTTTGTTGACTTTTTTTCTCTCTCCTAAAGTTCTAAAGGGATTTAGATTTTTTTTCTCTCTACTCCTTCCACCATCCTCTTGTTCTCTGTTTGCAAATTCACTTGTGAACATCTTCCAATTATAATATGGCCTTCAAAAGTATGGGAGGAATGCAAGACTAAGAGACATGATATCTTTACACCTTTAGTTCATTCACTTAGTCAACAAATGGTTTGCAAGCATCTTCTATGTAAAAGCCATTCTTCCAAATACTGGGCATGTATCACGAACAAAACAGAAAAAAATAACTCCTGTCCTCTCAGAGTTTATATTCTAGTGGATTTATAATCTGAAATTAACTCTAATCCTCAAATCCTTATTTTACATGAAAGAATGAAATGTGTTTATTCTCAGGAGGAATAAATTCTAATTAAATCAATATTTCTCAAAGTACCTTCCAGAAAACCTCCATCAGAAACTCTTAACATGCTTGTCCAAACAAAGATTAATGGTCTTCGCAGCACGCTCACACAGTTAAACTCTAGAGGGTGAGGTGCAGTAACTTTAACGTTCTTAGCATGAGTGCCCTCTAACCTTTGAGTGTGTGTATGCTAAGTTGCTTCAGTCATGTCCAACATTTCAGGCACCAACACTAGAAACCAATGTTTCCTAAACTTCCTGTTAAAATCACCCAGTCAGTCCAGTCGCTCAGTCGTGTCCAACTCTTTGCAACCCCATGGCCTGCAACACCGAGAGGCACCTGTTAATACTGGAGTTTCCCAGACTCATTTCACACAGATCTGTATCTAGTGGGTGTGTGGTGGGGCCACAGGTGATTCTGGGGTTAGCAGTAAAATTTAGGAAATACAGAGCTTTATGATAAGACTGCAAATCAGGGACATCAGACCAGTTTCACACTCAGAGAAAAATACCTGAGTGATATATTATTAATAGTCACTTTTATTTTTTCCTCCATTTATTAACTCCTTTTCTAACATGAAGAGTTTACTCTGGCTTAGAGGATAAAGCATCTGCCTGCAATGCAGGAGACCCCGGTTTGATCCCTGGGTCGGGAAGATCCCCTGGAGGAGGAAATGGCAACCCACTCCAGTATTCTTGCTGGAAAATCCCATGGACAGAGGAGCCTGGTAGGCTACAGTCCATGGGGCTGCAAAGAGTCAGACACGACTGAACAACTTCACTTTCTAACATGAATTTGCTGGGTTTTGCGTTTCCATTTTCTTTCTCTGCTGGATATGTCTTGGCTCACCTGTGTGAGCCCTGAGCTTGATGGAATAAGCTTTTATCACAAGACTTGTCAAGGTTTATACTTATTACCCTGGCCAGTCCTCCACTAGATCATTAGATCATCAGATCATCAAGGGTGGGAACTAATCTTGTCAAACCAGTACCCACCTAGGGCCTCTCCCCAGTAGGTGCTCAATAAATATTTATTCAACACTGCTAAGTCACTTCAGTCGTGTCCAACTCTGTGCAACCCCATAGACGGCAGCCCACCAGGTTCCCCGGTCCCTAGGATTCTCCAGGCAAGAACACTGAGTGGGTTGCCGTTTCCTTCTCCAATGCATGAAAGTGAAGTCGCTCAGTCATGTCTGACTCCTAGCGACCCCATGGACTGCAAGTCCACCAGGCTCCTCCGTCCATGGGCTCTTCCAGGCAAGAGTACTGGAGTAGAGTGCCATTGCCTTCTCCAAGTCTGATTTATAGTATTCTGAAGGATTAGAATGTGTTTGAATCTCATTTAAACCACATCTTGCAGTCCTCCTGTGGTCTTGCAGTCAGTTTTTTACCCTTCACTAAAAGAAGCACCAAGTGTCAGTACCTTTGCAGATCACCCCGGAACACCGTTTGGTTCTTGCTCCCTGATGTCTCGTCCGCATACCACCCCACCCCCACACCCCTCACCAGGACAGTGGGAGAAGAGAGCAACGTGAGCTGATCAGCAGAGATCAGAACTGCACTTGAAAGAGATTACAGCTTTTGATTTCTTTCTTGGCTGCTGACATCAAGGTGGGTAACTTCACAATTGCTGTGGCATTTTGGTTTTAAATAAAGGTGCACTTTTAAAGCAAATACATTTATTTTGAATTTTTTGACATTGAATAAAAATCTAATTGCCATCTCTTTTTTTTTCACTTTTATCAGCATGGCCAACTGAGGTTTGAAACAAACAAACAATAAACACCCAAAAAATGAGATCATTTGTGAAAAAGATATATGATTAAAGATGGATTAAAATATGTTAAGTAGGTTTGAAGAAAGGAAATACAAAAGAAATGTGGTGTGAAAATATCCTCTTTGAAAATCTCTCTGCATGTCTTTTTTGATAAGGAACTGTGGCTGTGTATAGTGAGCCGAAAAGCAGCTCAGATAAGAAGAAAAGAGCAAAGACAGTTTGCAAGATGCGGAAAGTGGAAAGAGAGCAGACTTTAAAGGCAACTAAACCCAGGAAAACATCCAGATTCTTACACAAAATGACCACATGATACTGGGCAAATCACCAACCTCTTGAACAATAGCAAAATGTCCCTGAAGGGTTTTTTAAAAAATATGCAAAAGACATGTCAAGCCAAGTTTCCTCCTCTTCTCTGAAGCAATGTCTGATGAATCTTTAGGAAAGGAATAATATAGGACCGATATCATGAGTTGTAAACTTGTATATTGGGACAGAAAATACAGCTAATATGGTCCATTAACACTGATTTCAGCCAAGCAAAGTAAACAGATCCCTGCCTCAGTTGAAACTAGTTCATCTATTAAAGTTTTTATATGTGTTAAAACAAAAAGCAGAACAGAAGAAACAAGGAAAAAATATTTATTACACAAGATATTTTAAAACAGGCACTTTGTGATTTCATTTTGAATTGAAGTTTAATTTGCATTTATCGCACTATTATGTCATTTGGAAACCAGGTCGACATTTCAATAAATTTTGAGTAGCTGTAAAGTAGGGTTTCTTACATAGACTTTGAGGAGTCTATTAATCACTACTCTGTGCCTTTGGGGTTAAAAACTTCCCTACCTTTTTTAACCTGAAAGAAATCCATTAATTTTACCAGCTATGCAGATTATTTAGATCTAGTGATGGCCACAAGATATTGCTAAATCCCAGCCTGCTGCCCCAAATCCAATTTGTTGCTTGGTTTATGTTAGTAGGTGGGGCAATAAATAGTCAAGAAGTTGTTCAGAACCACACAGGAAATCTGTTTCAGTGCAATAATCGATTCCTGAATTTGTTACTTGGCAAAAAAAAAAGAGAGAAAGGAACCTAAATTCTACCCAGTTTTCTCCTTTTCTGTCTCCTCCAACACAGTGATAACATGCAGTATAGACAGAGGTGAGAACTGATTGGCAGAGATGACTACTTTCAGATACTATGGGATGTAGACTTCTGAGAATTCACATGAATGCAGTATGCTCATAATGTAAATTCAGTGAAAGTTCAGCTTCAGGCTCTGTTTGGTAACTGAGATATATATTCCATCTGAATGAGTAAAACAGATTTTAAACAAGATTAACTGATTTATTATGAAGATCATTCATCTTCCAAAAAGAGGTCCTGTCCTTCTGAAAGCAGAATGTACAAATATGAAGTCAGGGCATGCATCTGTTAATGAAAAATATGTTAACCATCCGATTTGCCATTTAAAAGTAAAATCTTCCAGAAATTGGCTACATTAGAAATTACCTAGCTTGTGTTTGAAATATAAGATCCAATTTAAATGAAAGACTGATGCCAACAGATGCAAAAGTTTCTATATACTCAGAATGTGTTTTCTGAGTTGATAATGAAGCAGTATATTTGCCCTTTATGCTACAAGGAAAGTTGAATCATGTCCTTCTGGAGGAAAGTGACAATGAAAAGTAAAGACCTTTCAACTAAATCTTCACTTGATGTTATACTCGATTAAAAGGTATAAAGAAAGCATTTTACTGTTTGTTAATACTTTATAATAATATGCACAGAGTTATTAAGAGCTAAAAATATCAGGGACCAAGTGGGCTTTTTGGGGCTGCTTTCTTGTATGTGAATCCTCTATAACTAAGTAGCAGAGTGAGGTGTTAAATGTGTCAACTGAACCATAGTCAAGGGACAAACAATTAAGAATTCTCACCCTTGCAGCAGAAAATAGATTACAGACTTCTTAATAAACAACTATTTTAAGGATGGCACATTTATTTCTCACTCTGAATTTCCTCCAACTCTGAATTTATTGTATGTCTTACCAAGGCAGATTTAGCTCTTATGATGATCGTGGGGTCGGTTCCCTAGCTATGTGGGGAGGCTCTGTGCTAATTATGTTGCTGCCTCTACTGCCTCCTTACACAGATGATGAACCTGTTAAAGGCACTAACTGGGTAAAACCTAAATTCAATTCAGTAAAAAATGACAGAGTCTGACTCAGTGGTTATCTGGCCTTGTGGTCTCTGACCCTGTCACCCCAGGCCCCTCAGACAGAGAAGTGGGTTAATTTCCCTCCCTTCCTCTGGAAAGTGGTTGATGTGTGACTACATGTGGTACACCCCAGCTTCACCTTGGAAGCCAGAAAAATATCCTGGGAGGAAATTCATAAAGCCACTGGACAGTAAAATAATCACATCATAACTTCTTTCCTCTTTTCTTCCTTTTCTTGTTCCCATCAGTGCTGAATGAGGAATTTGTAGAAATGAAGGGCCTATGCATTCAGTGCCTTATAGATGATGAGGCACTGGTAGGACTCAAGGCTTATTGTTTTTATATGGGTGCTCCTGAAGGCAGGTGCCAGCTGTCACCTCCCATCCTCTGGTCCAGCAAAGTTGAAAAGGTGTCCAATTAGAGGGAAAGTTCATTTGTAGCAATCTGGCACATTCCTGAGTGACTGATGGCAGGATTCTTGTTAGGAAGCAATTTTCCATGGACCACTCACATTTCTGCATGTCTGATAAGACAGTGGCTACTCTGGTGGCTCAGATGGCAAAGAATCTGCCTGTAATGCAGAAGACCTGGGTTTGATCACCGGATTGGGAAGATTCCCTGGAGAAGGGTATGCCAACCCACTCCTGTATTCTTGCCTGGAGAATTCCATGGACAGAGAAGCCTGGTGGGCTACAGTCCATGGGGTCACAAAGAGTTGGACATGACTGATCAACAGTTTTACTTTCTTTTCAGTAGAGATACTGGGAGTTTTGCTCTGAACTCTTTTTTTCAAGGATGTTTATATTAATAGTGGCCTCAGAAAACAGAGAAAGTGTCTCATTCCTTGGTCAGAAGACAGATTTGTTAGCTCTCCACGACCTAAAGTTGTTTGTTGGCAGTGCTCTGCAAAGGATTCTGGTTCCTCAGCTGTGACACAGACCTATTGTGTGTACAGCATTCTCTGAGTCCTCCCATGTCAATCTAACAGGATTTGGGGAACAAATGCAGCTATGAAGTTCCTGCTGCCTACTGCACCATGGGTAATAAAGTCCTTTGTCTCTGACCCAGAAGTAGTTTATCTTCTGCCAACATCCATGAAAACATACAGACTAACTTCTTAGCCTGTAAGTAGGGTAAAATCTCACCACTGTGAACCCCGAATATCTTCCCCATGGGTTTCTCTTGAAATATTCTGCAATCTATCTTTTGAAAACTATTTCTAGTATATTCAGCCTTGGTGAATGCAGCAGGGTGAACATTTCTTAGTCCTCCTCCAGGACATAGGTTTACTAATTTTGAGTTTTTGTTGCTCAGTCAATCTTCAAGTATTCTGGGCATGTTAATCTTCCTGCCAGCATCTTGTCCACATTGCCCATGACATAACCATGAGATTTCATCAGGATTCCTGATGAAATTAAGGTACACTATGTCTATATATTTCCTCTGATCTGTCAGTCTGTGGTTTAGTTGCTAAGTCATGTCTGATTCTTTGCAACCTCATGGACTGTCACCCACCAGGCTCTTCTCTCCATGGGATTTCCCAGGTAAGAATACTGGAGTGGGTTGCCATTTCCTTCTCCAGAGGATCTTCCTGATCCAGGAATTGAACCTGGGTCTCTTGCACTACAGATTCTATACCGAAGGAGCCACCAGAGAAGCCCTGTCAGTCTAACACTAGCTATGATTTGGGGAATGATTATCTCTCACAATCTAATGCTACCTCCCATTAGCACTTCTTTTATAGCCATTTGTATACACAAACTCAGTGTTCTCATTCCCTCCCTATAACCACAGAAGAATGATTCTAATTATATTATTTTAAATAGATGATTTCAATTATATAGACATGTTGTTATTTTCCTAGTTCCTTTGTTACTGATTTGTGGATGTGTGTGTGTATGTTCACACATGAGTGTGTGTAAAGGAATTTGAGACATCTTAGATAGAAACCTAATATACCATATACATCGGACAAGAGGTGGGTGATGTAAGAAATGAATCACCAGTCTATATTCGATGCAGGATGCAGGATGCAGGATGCTTGGGGCTGGTGCATGGGGATGATCCGGAGGGATGATGTGGGGTGGGAGGTGGGAGGGGGGGGTTCATGTTTGGGAGTTCGTGTACACCCATGGCAGATCCATGTCAATGTATGCCAAAACCAATAGAATACTGTAAAGTAAAATAAAGTAAAATGGAAGCTTTAAAAAAATAAAAAAATAATAATTTTAAAAAAAAAGAAACTTTGGAAGACCTTGTTCATGTCATTTAATCTCATAGGGCCTCTGCTTACTCACAAACTCTGCAAGTATATGAAACTATAATATTTACCTTTGTTGCTAAATATAATTAGTAATAGATTGAGAATTCTTCAGAAACAGGATTCTGAGTCACATCTGGTAGTTTAAATCCTCCCATCGGCAGTGAACAGACAGTGAAGATGATAACCCAAAGCAAAAGATTCTGAAAAGTAGCCATAGACTCATGTATGATAGAGGATTTCCCTAGCTTCATCATGGATTAGATTCTAATCTTTAAGTACTTTCCTGTATTATCTGATTACCTCTAATAGATGATGCAAGATATTTATTTGGTTATGAAGTATTTCCTCAGAGAGTGGAACACTATATTGTTTTATATCATTGATTAAAATAAATGATAACATAAGGGCTGCATCAGGAGCTAAGTATTTTTGTAGCTAGATTGCATTCAGCTTCTTTCAACATACATGAAAAATCATTATGCCCAGGGGAAGCCTAGGCAGATCTATGCAAGTTTTGCTGTAATGCTTTTTGTGTGATTCTAAGCTTCTGTGATGGCCCTAAATCCCTCCCTTTTTACATCTACTGCTCAAAATGTGTTATCTCTTCCAAGAATTCTTACTGTTGAACAAAGTGACTGTTGATGAAGTAATTAGAGCTGAACATGTAATTACAATTGCTGGCTGACTTTAAAATAGGGAGATTATCCTGGTGATCCCAGAGTAATCACAAGTGTCCCTAAAAGTGAAAGAAGACAGCAGAAAAGAAGAGGTCACTTATGTGATGAGAGAAAGACTTGGCTGATCTTTGCTGGCCCTGAAGCTGGAGGAAGGAAATGATAAGTCAAGGAATGCAGTGGCCTCTAGAAACAGGAAGATGCAAGGAAATAGATTCACCCTAGAAACTCCAGAAAGGAATGCACCCATGCTAACAGTCTAATTTCCATCCAGTGAGATGTTTATTGAACTTTCAGCCTACAGAACTGCAAGATAAATAAATCTGGTTGTTTTGAGTCACTAAGTTTATAACAGTTCATTACAGTAGCAACAGAAAGAATAACTGCATCTATTCTCACAGGCTCTGGTTAAGGTTTGTGTGTTTTAATGTGAAGTACTACCCTGGCCACGCTTCCCACCATGACTTCCTGTGGCCAAAGGAAAACGTCACTTAACACAAGCCAATCAGAACCCCTCTCCCTACAATTTAAAACTTGACCAATGAAATAGATAGAAGGTAGCAACGCTGTATTTACCCTTAAAGACATGGCTCCTGTTCCTTCCCTCTCCACAGCTGCCCAGTTTTGCTTTTCTGAGTCCAAGTCTCATACAGTTTATTCCATATTTTTAGATCCTTTGCAGTGAAGCTAGTCAGTGTCATATTCATTTGGTTAAACCTGTAACACTTGAATTGATAAACAGTCTCAGGTAATTTCTTTGCATTTTCATTTATTCATTCATTGTCATTCAACTTCTGGTACATGCTAGGCAGCCTTCTAGACACAATAAGACAACTGGGAGGAGGAATTCTCATAGTAGAAATTTCAAATACTAGATTCTATATTTTGAGTAAGGGAGGAAAGAAAGCTTATAACGTGTAGGTGGTTATGTCTGATGTGTTTGTATAGAACCTGAGTTATGGGAAAGAGTAAAGAGTAAGCATTAGCCCCTAGAACAGTACCTCAGGTATAGTGAACACACAGATATTTGTTCAATGAATGGATCAAGATGTGGTATTAAAATTTGGGGCATGATGATGGGAATAATTAAGGCAAAGCGAAAAAAAAAAAAAGCTCAAAACCAATAAAAAATGAATAGAACTGTGTATATAAAGTAGGATTCACCCACCTTTTCTCTTTGATCTGAAAAGATTTCAAGAAGAGCAAGGAGGAATGAAAAAAGTAGAAATCTAAGAGATGGATTTATTCAAGTTGCTAATGAAGAAGTGCAGACTTCTCATATCCAAAAGTAGAGAGCTCCCATGAAAACTTTCATAAACCAAAAGGTGTTAAGTGAAGAAGCAATTACAATGGGATGTATCTTGCTGAGGGTGCAGAAAAGAAATAGAAATGAAGTACAGATGCTCACAGACAGAGTTGAAAGGTGTGGAGGCTTGATGCTGAGTGCACTTCTCAGAAAGGAGCCTGGTGGCGCTACTCTTGCTCCTCTGCCCATGCGCAGCCTCTGTGATGGATCCCTGCAAAAGTAATGCTAAATGCTGTTTTTGCTTTGGCCCTTTTTCATTAAAGTGAAAATCCTCTTTGGATATCTTTGGGTTAGTAAAACCAGGTACTGTTGTATTAATAGGTCTTTTGTATAAGCAGAGTGCCGTAACGCGACCTTTTGAAAAGCGAGGGATACCTGTATTCAGTGTTTAGAGATTTCACTGAAATCTGGCCCAAAGAGTCTGTAGCATTCTCACCCTTTTTGAAGAAAATAATTTTAAAACTGGAGAGTTTTAGCCTAGCCTACAGAAGCCACCTGTACAAAATAAAACTTTTTCCCTCAGCTGTTTATTTTGGAAAAATGTCAAACACATGGAAAAGTTGCAAAAATAATAAACACACACATATTTTTTTTTACCTATTGTATACGTATTTCAGAGTTTCTAAGAGTATATCTTAGGCATACTTACCACATACAAAAAAAAGTTAACTCTGTGAGATAATGGATGTGTCAGTTTTCTTGATGTTCGAAATTATTCAGCAGTATTTAAGTGTATTAAGTAATAATTTTGTACATTCCAAATATATATAATTATACTCGTTTCTCAATAAAGCAGGGGGAAAGGACTTAGACAGTTTTCCAAAGAAGATATACAAATGACCAGCAGGCACAAGAATACATGCTCAACATCACTAATCATCAGAGAAAGGCAAAGCAAAACCACAATGAGATATCATCTCACACCTGTTAGGATAGCCATTAAAAAAAAAAAAAAGTAAATGTTAGCTAGAATAAGGAGAAATGTGAACCCTTGTGTATGTTTTATGGGAATGTAAAATGGTGTGGTGTGTCTGCTATGGAAAACAGTATAAGGTTTGTTTTTTTTTTTAATTTTATTTTACTTTACAGTACTCTATTGGTTTTGGCATACATTGACATGAATCTGCCACTGGTATACACGAACTCCCAAACATGAACCACCACCTCCCTCCTCCCACCCCCCATCATTCCTCTGGATCATCCCCATACACCAGCCCCAAGCATCCTGCATCCTGCATTGAACATAGATTGGTGATTCGTTTCTTAAATGATAGTATACATATTTCAATGCTATTCTCCCAAATCATCCCACCCTCTCCCTCTCCCTCTCCCTCAGAGTCCAAAACTCCGCTCTACACATCTGTGTCTCTTTTGCTGTCTTGCATACAGGGTCCTCATTACCATCTTTCTAAATTCCATATATATGTTTTAGTATACTGTATTGGTGTTTTTCTTTCTGGCTTACTTCACTCTGTATAATTGGTTCCAGTTTCATCCATCTTATTAGAACTGATTCAAATGTATTCTTTTTAATTTCTGTGTCTCTTTTGCTGTCTTGCATACAGGGTCCTCATTACCATCTTTCTAAATTCCATATATATGTTCATCATGTATTTGTGAGAGCCTCATGATTCAAGAGAACCTTCCCCCAGGCACCTAAGAAATACCGGGCACCACAGGATTAAATAAATCTGTTAAATAAATAGATGAAGCTTAAATATTTAATAATGTATAGGTTTCTTTTTCATAAATATCAAAATTTAAAGCAAAAACAACTGTCTTACAATAATTGCCAAAACTATCTATACTATATTAAAAGTATAAGAATTCCATTTCTTGTATTCAAAGAAAATAAATCATTATCTTGAAGGGACAACTTCAATTCCATTTTCATTACAGCATTATTCACAGTAACCAAGAAAATGTGATACACACACACAAATATTATTTGTTCTTAAAAGGAAATCCTGCTATTTGCATCAACATGATGAACCTGGAGGACATTACATTAAGTGAAATAAGTCAGACACACAAAGAATAATATACCATGATCTCACTTGTATGTGGAATCTTAAAAAATAATAATCATCATCATATAACTCTTAGTAAGAGACAGTAGAATGATGGTTACCAGAGACTGGGGGGTGGGGAAAAAGAGAGAGATTTATCAAAATATACAAACTTCAGTTATAAAATGAGTGAGTTCTTTAGACCTAATGTGCAAGCATGGTGACTATGGTTAACAATTGAAAACAGAAAGAAATCTGTGTCCTTATTTGTTATTATAAACACAGAATTATTTTATCACAAAGAAAGAAATTGGTATGTCTGAACTTTCTCTGAAATGTATATAATAGTGCATGTATTCAGTTGGCCAAAAAGTTCATAAGATATTACAGAAAAAACTGAATGAGTTTTTTGGCTAATGAGGTATAATGTACAAGAGTTAAATTGGGCTTAAAAGACAGGAAAACTGATTACTTTCTTTTTTCACCTTTCTTTCTCCCTCCTTCTCTCCTTTTCTTCCTTCCTTTTTCCTTTCTTCCTTTATTTCTATTAAAGAGTAGTGACAAGCTACAAAGTTCATCATCATTGCATAGTTAAAAGAAAACAGCATTCTAAAATCTGTAAACAAAATTGGTTAATCTATCAGCTCAAGATATTGATCTGTAAGTCTCTACTATGTTACAATTTTAATTATAACACATACATTCAAATGGGTATGTTTTACCATTTTAAAATAGTTTAATATTATAGTAAACTTTAAAATTGAATGAAACATTTTTAGAATTCTCAGGTGATGCTAATGGTAAAGAACCCACTTGCCAATGTAGGAGACATAAGAGACGTGGGTTCAATCCCTGGGTCAGGAAGATCCCCTGGAGGAGGGCATGGCAACCCTTTGCCGACTAATGTCCGCCTAGTCCTGTCTCTTATACACATCTAGATGTGTATAAGAGACAGGAATAATATACCATGATCTCACTTGTATGTGGAATCTTAAAAAATAATAATCATCATCATATAACTCTTAGTAAGAGACAGTAGAATGATGGTTACCAGAGACTGGGGGGTGGGGAAAAAGAGAGAGATTTATCAAAATATACAAACTTCAGTTATAAAATGAGTGAGTTCTTTAGACCTAATGTGCAAGCATGGTGACTATGGTTAACAATTGAAAACAGAAAGAAATCTGTGTCCTTATTTGTTATTATAAACACAGAATTATTTTATCACAAAGAAAGAAATTGGTATGTCTGAACTTTCTCTGAAATGTATATAATAGTGCATGTATTCAGTTGGCCAAAAAGTTCATAAGATATTACAGAAAAAACTGAATGAGTTTTTTGGCTAATGAGGTATAATGTACAAGAGTTAAATTGGGCTTAAAAGACAGGAAAACTGATTACTTTCTTTTTTCACCTTTCTTTCTCCCTCCTTCTCTCCTTTTCTTCCTTCCTTTTTCCTTTCTTCCTTTATTTCTATTAAAGAGTAGTGACAAGCTACAAAGTTCATCATCATTGCATAGTTAAAAGAAAACAGCATTCTAAAATCTGTAAACAAAATTGGTTAATCTATCAGCTCAAGATATTGATCTGTAAGTCTCTACTATGTTACAATTTTAATTATAACACATACATTCAAATGGGTATGTTTTACCATTTTAAAATAGTTTAATATTATAGTAAACTTTAAAATTGAATGAAACATTTTTAGAATTCTCAGGTGATGCTAATGGTAAAGAACCCACTTGCCAATGTAGGAGACATAAGAGACGTGGGTTCAATCCCTGGGTCAGGAAGATCCCCTGGAGGAGGGCATGGCAACCCACTCCAGTACTCTTGCCTGGAGAATCCCATGGACAGAGGAGCCTGACAGGCTACAGTCCATAGGATTGCACAGAGTTGGACACAACTGAAGTGACTTAGCACAAACAACACAAATTCTAAAATTCAGATGGAAAATTGTTGATATTACTCTTTCTCTGTCTTTCTAATATGTTTTTGGGGCAAAGTAGTTCCTTCCTAAAAAATACCTTGCTGTTGCCTAGAGTGTGGCATATGGAGATGGAAAATTACAAAAGCAACTTTTCCAAATATGATTTTAACTTGATTTGAATCAAATTTGTAAATAAAAGTTTATTGCTTAAATCTTTTACAGGGCATCTGATTTTTTAAGGATATGTTTCATCACAAGTAGATTCATTCTACAGTTAAAATGAAAGGGTAAATGGATTAAAGTTCTTTTTTTTTTTTTTAAGGCAAATCTTGGCAAAAGTACCATTGTATAGATAGGGGGAAAAAAGGATATAGGAATTTTGAGAAATAAGGTGAAGAAGAGCCTGCATGTGATAACTTCAGGGGAAAAAATGAAAATGACTAATTGCTTTTTTTATTTCATGCAGTGTAAAAATGTTATCTCAACAAGGACTTAGGAAATTTGAATTCTAGTCTCATTTAATAACTTGTCTATAAGATTACATTGATGAAATCATTAATCTTTGCACTTTAATTTCCATTTTCATACACACAAAAATCGGGATGAAACCAGTATTAGCAAGGACCTACAAAAGATCAAGGATCCAAACTGAGAATTCAGTTCAAGCTGAAACAAAGGTAGACAGCAATGAAGAGAATCGAACATTGCTTTGTCCCAGCTGCAGAGATGAATCTGACTACATAATTTAGAGAGGAATAAACCAGTCACATAATGATGCTTACAATAACACTGAAATGATATAAAAGTTAAAAACAAATAACATTATGTATGCTTATAAGGAAAGTTATGACCAACCTAGATAGCATATTCAAAAGCAGAGACATTACTTTGCCAACAAAGGTCCGTCTAGTCAAGGGTATGGTTTTTCCTGTGGTCATGTATGAATGTGAGAGTTGTACTATAAAGAACGCTGAGTGCCGAAAAACTGATGCTTTTGAACTGTGGTGTTGGAGAAGACTCTTGAGAGTCCCTTGGACTGCAAAGAGATCCAGCCAGTCCATTCTAAAGGAGATCAGCCCTGGGTGTTCTTTGGAAGGATTGATGCTAAAGCTGAAACTCGAGTACTTTGGCCACCTCATGTGAAGAGTTGACTCATTGGAAAAGATCCTGATGCTGGGAGGGATTGGGAGCAGTAGGTAAAGGGGATGACAGAGAATGAGATGGCTGGATGGCATCACTGACTCGATGGACGTGAGTGTGAGTGAACTCCGGGAGTTGGTGATGGATAGGGAGGCCTGGCGTGCTACGATTCATGGGGTCGCAGAGAGTCGGACACGACTGAGCGACTGAACTGAACTGAACTGAACTGATGCTTATATAAATGGTAATAGTGTTCACCTTTGGGTGGAAGGGAATAGGGATTGGGAGAGGAACGAAGTAAGGCTTCTAGGATTCTGGCACTGTTCTATTCCTTGGTCTCTGTGGTGACTTTAAAAACAACTGAACTCTTAAATTATGCTTTACTTTTTCTGTAAATTTTTTATTTCATTAAGAAGTAATTTAGAAGGTAATATGGGTAGTTTTGTGTAACTATGAAACTATAGCATCAGCATAACTATAAAACTCCCAGTATATCCTCTAAAACACTAAAGAAAAACTAGAGCAACAAGTAAAATCACATACAGCTGTTGTACTTGAAATGACTATAAATAAATGGTCAAACTTTAACCTACCTGTAAAAAGAAAACAAAACCCCAAATTCCAGTGAGCTTACATTTACTGTAAGCCTTGTCAGAGAACAGGAACAGTTTGGGGAAACCATGTGAAAAAATAAAGAGGAAAGTAAAACAGCTTCCAGAAAGAGAGAGTTTCCACTAATGTGAAAAATAAAAAAAAGGAAAAGAAAAGCACATGTTAGATTAGAATACTAACTAAAGGATAGAGATTTTTAAATGAGTCAGTCCTGGAAAGGCAATGTTTTCATAGGGTAAGAAGAGAAGATGATTCAATGGGAGAGTTGCCCTATGAAAACTGCATAGTAAAAGGGAAAAGCAAAGTGAGAAATGTATGTTCTCTAAAGACCAGGGAAAAAAAAAAAGAAAAGAAATTAAGGGCACTCAAATCCCATGTTCATCTTTCTCACCCTTAAAAGAGAAAGAATACATGACTCAATAAGGAAACTGTCCTTTGCTATACTACAGAAAATGGTGTATTTGAACTACAAATTTTATAAAACGTATTAAACCACCAACATGGTTCATGGAAATATGGATTAACATTCTTCCTCTAGTTAAAACTACTCAAAAAATAAAAGAGCATAGACAATAGAACTTAAAAGAAATTTCTTCAAATATCCGATGAAAAAGCAGAACTCATAATGCAGTATTTCAAAATAAAACATTCTCAAATGAGTCTTTGAATATATCTATCTATATGTATGTATATATATATATATATATATACACACACACACACACACACAGATGTATATCTACAAATTTTGAAGCATAAATTAAAAAACTAAAGTCAAAATATTCAAAAAGAAAATAAACTTGATGAACACTATTAGTACTTAGAGAAGATGAAATCATATCAGTAACAAAGACAATTGCGCAGTTGCATGAGAAACACTGGACTGGAAGAAACATAAGCTGGAATCAAAATCGCCGGGAGAAATATCAATAACCTCAGATATGCAGATGACAACACCCTTATGGCAGAAAGTGAAGAGGAGCTAAAAAGCCTCTTGATGAAAGTGAAAGAGGAGAGCGAAAAAGTTGGCTTANCATGTGAAGAGTTGACTCATTTGAAAAGACCCTGATGCTGGGAGGGAATGGGGGCAGGAGGAGAAGGGGATGACTGAGGATGAGATGGCTGGATGGCATCACTGACTCAATGGACGTGAGTCTGAGTGAACTCTGGGAGTTGGTGATGGACAGGGAGGCCTGGCGTGCTGTGATTCATGGGATCGCAAAGAGTCGGACACGACTGAGCGACTGAACTGAACTGAACTGAATGAAGACTGAATTACAAAACTGAACAAGGAAGAATAGATTTGAATAAACATAAAAGAACAATTGAAAAGGGTAAAAATATAACCAAAGAACGTAAATGAGATAGGAAAAAATAGAAAGAAAGTGGCTGAAATGGGAAATAGGCAAAGATGGTTTTTTCCTAATAGTATTAGTTGCTCAGTCATGTCTGGCTCTTTGCGACCCCATAGACTCTAGCCCACCAGACTCCTCTGTCCATGGAATTTTCTAGGCAAGAATACTGGAGTGTGTTCTCATTGCCTACTCCAGGGGATCTTCCCAACCCAGGGATCAAACCCATGTCTCCTGCATTACAGACAGATTCTTGAAATAGTATATAATTGGAATTCCTGAAGATGATAAAGAAGCTGACAGAAAGAACTTAATACTTATAATTTAATCCAAGAAAAGCTTCTGGGGGAAAAAAAAATCAAATACTTGAAGTTATAAGTTAAAAATAGTCATCAGGTACCAGAAAAAAAAATGGCCTCAAAGATGAACTTCAATATAGTATTTAAACAGTTATGCTTTTTTTTTTAACTGAAGTATAGTTGATTTACAATATTGTGTTAGTTTCAGGTATATAGCAAAGTGATTCAGTTATTTCCAGATTATTTTCCATTAAGGGTTATTATAAGATAGTGAATATAGTTTCCTTTAAATCCTTATTGCTTGTCTCTTTTATGTATAGTAGTTTGCATCTGTTAATCCCCTAATTTACCCCTTCCTCCTCCATTTCCCCTTTGTAACCAAAAGTTTGTTTTCTGTGTCTGTGAGTCTGTTTCTCTTTTGTATATAAATTCATTTATATCATTTTTTAGATTCCACATATAAGTGATATCATATAATGTGTAGTACTTCTAAGTGTAGTATTCTTAGAATAATATTCTTACCAAGTCTAGTATTCTCTAAGTCCATTCTTCTTTCTTCAAATGGCAATGTATCATTGTTTTTATGGCTGAGTAATATTCCATTGTATGCATCTGTGTGTACATATAGATATATACATACATACATACACACCATATCTTCTTAAACCCATCCTGTGTTGATGGACACCTGGATATTTTCCACGTTTACAGTTCAGTTCAGTTCAGTTCAGCTGCTCAGTCATGTTAGACTCTTTGCGACCTCATGAATCGCAGCATGCCAGGCCTCCCTGTCCATCACCAACTCCCAGAGTTCACTCACACTCACGTCTATCGAGTTGGTGATGCCAGCCAACCATCTCATCCTCTGTCGCCCACTTCTCCTCCTTCCTCCAATCCTTCCCAGCATCAGGGTGTTTTCCAACGAGTCACCTCTTTGCATGAGGTGGCCAAAGTACTGGAGTTTCAGGTTTAGCATCATTCCTTCCAAAGAACACCCAGGACTGATCTCCTTTAGAATGGACTGGTTGGATCTCCTTGCAGTCCAAGGGACTCTCAAGAGACTTCTCCAACACCACAGTTCAAAAGCATCAATTCCTCGGTGCTCAGCTTTCTTCACAGTCCAACTCTCACATCCATACATGACCACAGGAAAAACCATAGCCTTGACTAGACGGACCTTTATTGGCAAAGTGCTGTTGTAAATAGTGCTACTATGAAACTTGGAGTGCATGTATCTTTTTGAAACAGTTTTCATCTTTTTCAGATATATGCTCAGGAGTAGGATTGCTTGATCATATGTTAGTTCTATTTTTAGTTTTTAAAGATACCTTCACACTGTTTTCCATTAAACTATTAGACTTTTAAAACAAAGATCCTCAGAATATCCAGTGAAACAGATCCAATAACTTTCCAAAGCAAAACAGAGTGGAGTCATACTTCTTAGGAAACACATACAGACTGACAATAAATCACCACTTTCAAAATAGTCCTGGGTGAAAAGCATGAACCAAGGGTTTTCTATCCAGCTGAGTGCTCCTCAGTATCAAAGCTACAAGAAAATATTTTTAAACATTGAGGAGTTCAGAGGCTTATGTATTTATCATCCTTTCATGAAAAAACCTACAATTGTGCAAGGTGAAATTGATCCAAACCGGAGATAATTAGGGCCAAATACTTAATATAGAGCATTTCATAATATCAGTTCAGTTCAGTCGCTCAGTCATGTCCAACTCTTTGCAACCCCATGGACTGCAGCACCCCAGGCTTCCTTGTCTATCACCGACTCCCGGGGCTTACTCAAACTCATGCCCATTGAGTCGGTGATGCCATCCAACCATCTCATCCCCTGTTGTCCCCTTCTCCTCCCACCTTCAATCTTTTTCAGCATCAGGGTCTTTTCAAATGAGTCAGTTCTTTGCATCAGGTGGCCAAAATATTGGAGTTTCAGCTTCAGCATCAGTCCTTCCAATGAACATTCAGGACTGATGTCCTTTAGGATGGAAAGGAAATCAGATCCAACCTTGAAGTCCAAGGGACTCTCAAGAGTCTTCTCCAACACCACAGTTCAAAAGAATCAATTCTTTGGCACTCAGCTTTCTTTATAGGCCAACTCTTATATCCATACATGACTACTGGAAAAACTATAGCTTTGACTAGACAGACCATTGTTGGCAAAGTAATATCTGTGCTTTTTAATATGCTTTCTGGGTTGGTCATAGCTTTTCTTCCAAGGAGCAAGAGTCTTTTAATATCATGGCTGCAGTCACCATCTGCAGTGATTTTGGAGCCCCCAAAGTAAAGTCTGTCACTGTTTCCATTGTTTCCCCATCTATCTGCCATGAAGTGATGGGACTGGATGCCATGATATTAGTTTTCAAAGTATACTTCTAAGTATACTTAAGAAATATTCTAAGTATATTTCATAATAGACTTGATATAGAAATAAAAGACAATATACAAAATATTCTTATTCTACTAGTATACATATTGTGTGTTGTGTGATCTGACAAAGTAAAAAGAATACAAATAAAATGGGAGATTTCAGAGAGGAAATAAAAGAATAGAATAAGCTCATTGCTTGCTTAATAGTTTTAACTGGGAGGTTAAGGGATATGATTTAAAAGTAGCCGATGATATAGTAAGGATTGAATAAGGAACAAGTGAACAAAGGTATTAAAAAGGTATAAATGCAAATGTAACCACAAAATATTTAAATACTAAAAGAAATTTAAAAACTAAAGGGACAAAGAGACACATAATGTAGAGTAATAGCCACAGTAAATGTTACAGAACACAAATAATAATAGCATAAATAACATAACATAGTTGAGAGCAAATAGAGAAATCTTATCAATAAACATAAATGAGATAAATGAGCTTCACTCTACTAATTAAATGGAAAAGATTTTTAATTTGGCTTACAAAGCAAGAAAAACCTCTATGTTGTATAAAGAGACATGCAAAAATGGAAATGTTTTAGAATGACTATAAAGGATAGGTAAAGAAAATATTCCAGGAAAATAGAAAATAAGAAAATGGGCATAGTGATACTGATATCAGTCAAAGTAGAATTCAAAATAAGTAATTTTATAGCTAAAAGGCAGAAATCATGATGAAGATGAGATAATCAAAAATATCTTTCACCAGTTAGTAGAGAAAGAAAATTCTAAGCAAGTTAAGCATGGTAAGCAAAACATTAAAAGATACAAGGAAACAGAAAATGAAAAAAAATAGAGTCATTAGCATACCATTCTCAGCACAAGATACATCAAGTGGGCAAAATAAGTAAGAACAGTCTAAGGACATCACCAAGATAGCCACATAGGAGACCCTAGCCTCCATTTCTCCCCACCTCCCCTGCAAAGATAAACAGTTAGATAGCTATCCACAAATGAAAACAGCTCTGGAGTCCTGTTAAGAAACTTCAGCAATACAGTGGTTCAAACAATCTTGAGAATAACAGCACAAAAAGAAAAGGAAGCTTCATTTTGTCTGCATCATCCCATCACCCAAGCTGGCATTGCTAAGCACAAGAAGGAAACTTCCCAGCTGGAAATAGAGTCCTTCATCAAGAAGGGAAGAGTGGGGTGAGCAACCAGTTCCCCTTAGGACACTGCATGAGGGTCCCAATTTGGTTTTACTCCACCCACATTAGCAAAACTGAGACATGCAGAGATGGCGAAGAACAAGGAAGGAAAGCAGAGTCTACAGAGAGCAGCCACATAGCAGGAGTGATTGCTGTTGATTGTGACCTGCTCTGTGGACAAACCAAGCAGATTTTGCCAGTGAAGAAATTCACAGCCAGCACAGTCAGCCCTCTATGAATTTCACCAGTGTTTCCCCCATCAAGCATTCATCTTTGATGATGCCAGCCATCTGAGTTCCTCCCCACATCTCACTCCTCAGCCCAGAACAGTACTGGCAGCCACCCCAGGCCTCTGCAGCTGCTTGGGTGAAAAATGCCAGCCTAGACCTCTACATCTGACCCCCACTGCCATGCACACACTCAGGGCTAGCCCCTCCAGTTGTGCAGTTGCGCACCACCAGCTTGACACCAGCCACTAGAGCATGTGCCCATGGGGAGACTGTGTAGCCCACAGAAGAGTATGCTGACTGTCAGGGTACCTGTAGTTGGCCTCAGCCCTCGTCACTACACAGCATCTGCTGCTGGTCCCCACACCAAGTGTGGGGACACCACCAGTTCCAGCCACTGCTGCTGCCTTCCCTGGTCCCTAGCCACTAAATCTGGAGGTGTTGCTGAGGACGACAATAGTTCTTGAAGCTACTTCAGGCAACTTCAGATATTTGCCAAGGGCCACACGGTTGTCAATACTGTGTGTGGACCCCACAGCCCGAGACAAAAGGACACTGAGACTACCCCATACCCCTCCCAAGGACTGGTGCCGCTCTACGACACTGGACTCCATGCCCTGTACCGCTACAACCAGGGTCACAGCATATTCCAGCTTGGCTCAACCCAAAGGTGAAATTCTTCCTTTACTAAAGTCGATCCATGAAATGTGGAAGAGGTGATTGCCTCTTCAGTTATGCAGACACCTATGCAAGGCTACAGGGAACATGAAGAATCAGGGGAACAGTAATCTACCAGATGAACATGGGAAAACTTCAGTAACTGACCCCAAAGAAATGAAGATCAAAAACTGCCCAACAAAGAATTCAAAATAATTAAGATGCTCACAGAGGGCAAAAAGAGGGCAAATGTAGAAAAATTAACAATGTTAGAAAAACAGTAAAAGAAGAAGTTCAACAATGAGATAGAAAACATAAGAACTAAGAAGAAATTTGGAGGTGAAGAATATAATGACTCAATTGAGGAATTTAATAGACAGCTTCAGTATCAGATTTGAACAAACAGTAGAGAATCAGTGAGCTCAAAGAAGGAACTACTGGAATTATTCGATAGTGGAGCAAAATAACCACGAAAAGAAATAAAGCCTATAGGAATTATGAGACACCATTAAGGAAACCAATAAATGTATTGTTGGAGGCCCAATAGGAAAAGAGAGGGAGAAAGCAGCAATCTTATTTAAAGAAATAATGGCTAAGAACTTGCAGACAGACAAACTGTAGATCAGGTTGCAAAGGGCAGGAGGAGGATTGAATAGGAAGTGATTGCTATTTTGCAGAGATTAAAATATTCTGGAATTAAATAACGGTAATGGCTCTATAGCCTTAAAAAATGCCAAAAAACACTAAACTGTGCAGTTTAAAATGTTGAATTTTATAGTATGTGGATTATATCTCAATTTAAAAAAATAAATAATTATGTTTAAATAGAAAGTCCTCTGAACCTTAGGATGCAGACTTTGCTCCCCATTCAGTTTAGATTTTCCATTCTCCCCAAGGACGTTCTCTAATTATTAACTAAATTTGAAGTGGAAATAAGTGTGATCCACAGGGGCTTCCCAGGTGGTGCTAGTGGAAAGATGGGTTCCATCTGCCAGTACAGGAGACATAACAGACATGGGTTCAATCCCTGGGTCGGAAAGATCCCCTGGAGGCGGGCCTGGCAACCCACTTCAGTGTTCTTGCCTGGAGGATCCCATGGACAGAGGAGCCTGGCGGGCTACCGTTCATGGGGTCTCACAGAGTTGAACACGACTGAAGCAACTTAGCATGCACACATGCATGTGATTCACAGAGGTAACAGTGTAAAATATTAAAAAAAAATAAAAGAAAAAGTAATGATAAGTTTGTGGCTTTTTGTTTTAGATACGTTATTCATCTGAGTTTCTAATAATGAAATTAGATACAG
Organism: Oreotragus oreotragus; assembly: GCA_006410675.1. Lineage (NCBI taxonomy): Eukaryota > Metazoa > Chordata > Mammalia > Artiodactyla > Bovidae > Oreotragus > Oreotragus oreotragus. The sequence continues at coordinate 314,836 of SJYX01003207.1, forward strand.
TAAAGAAATATGACATGTAGTCACAATAAAAGACACATATTGACCTTCCCCTACTGATGTGCCAGAGCCCCTGATCTCAGCACTAAGGCTCCGTGACAATGATAGAGCAAGAAAAGGAAGAAGAAGGCATATTTGTGCCAGTGCAAGATGTCAGGAGATTGCCATGGATGAGCCTTTTAGATTGACATGCACAGTTCCTTTAAAGTTATACACGGTAGTGGGTTTCTTCTATGTGTCTTCAGTATGATAGCATCTTTGTTTCTTCTATACATGTTCCTGTGAGAACATCTTATAGTCTGTATGAGTTTTAGTGAAATAAATCTAGTAGATCCGTCTATTTTGTATAGACTCATATCACCGTGAATATCACCATGTAATATAACAAGAACTTTTCTATGGGATGTATAAAGCCTTGCTTTGTGAGTTAAGTCTGGCCATAAAGGAAATTTAACAGTGGACTTTCTTCTGAGGTGAAACACACTCCCCCATGTGTGTCTTTCTCAAGGATGTTTGGCTTATACTGTATTTTCATGTGGAGGCCAGAAGGTAAGTCACACCTCTCTGAGAATAAGGCAGAGTCTTCATCAAGGGGTCAGACATCTTATTATTAGATAGGTGCTTGGAGAGGGAATGGTAACTTAGAAGGTTTGCCTTAGACAGATAACAGGACAAAGTTGTTCTCTCCACCTCTATCTCATCCTCCTTTGTTTGGAATTGGGAAGTCTAAATAAACATGTATGTAGACACTTCTTGCAAAATTATAATAATGACACCTACTGTTTATTGTGTAAGTAAATTGTTCTAGTGACTGTGTTAAGTGACTTTTTAAAATTAGATCACTTAGCTCATCCAGTGACTATATAAGATAAATACTGAATTGTCCGCACTTTGCAAATGAATGCACTAATATGTGTGCCATAACAACTCAGATGTTGAAAGTCTCACCTTTGGCCCAATTTTCTATCTTCTTTAAGCCATTCCATCCCCTAAGATTCTCTCTCAGCTAGTCTTGCCCGTTGGGAAATAGTTACTCTGAAATTGTGATGCCTCAGGAAGCCACTACCTGGCCTGCAGTATCTGTGATAATATTTATTGTTCAAACTTGCTTTTATATTAAGAAGTATTTTGATATGCAGATTTCTCTGTGAGAACACATTGTTTTAGTCAAGTGGTTAGGTTAGCCTGGAGATGGATCTTAGTTTTCTTTTTCATGTATAAATAAGATCATGTGTATTTGTTGAATCTAAAGTCTGCTACTTGTTTGTTGTACAACTTTGAGCTAGTTACTTAACCAATTTCCTTCTTTCTCCAAAAAAAAAGACCATGATTTGCAATGATGAAGGCAAACTGAGACTTCAAAGAACTGGTTTGAGGATAAAATACATGAGTTTAGGTGAAATTTCTAGAATAGCATTTGGTAAAGAGGTAGACCTCAAGACATGTGCATTCTTCTTATTACCTCTTGAGTAAGAAAAGCTTCTGATGATTATGGGGCTGGAGAGGGGCCAGTGAATAACAAAGGAAAGGGGCAGAGGAATTGCTAGAGCCTAAGCCAGTGCCCACGGAGGAGAGGTCTTGGTAGATATCACAGTACAACCCTTGGGAAGGCTTGAGAAGCCCTAGGTACGCTGGTAGAGATCAGTAGGGAACATTTAAATGTTTAGCATGTAGCCTGCCATCCAGTTTTGTCCAGCCCCTGGCCCTCACTCTCCATCTCAATGCAAAATCAATTTCCAGTCATTTCTGTCTCTCTTTTCTTAACACCAAGCAGAAGTCTCTGATTTGGACCCAGATAGAAACAAATAGGTAATGGGAAATTCTTAAAGGAAAAAAAAAATCACTCTAAACCCGATATTTCTTACACAGCAGTTCAGCTTAACACCAACTGGCCATTAGCTCCCAACACTAAGGAGGCTGTTTGTTCTTTGAATGGAGGTCTCTTTACTTGACCTTAACAGCTGTCCTCTTTCTCTGAAGTGCCTTTGACTTTTCAATCCCAATTTTTCTTATGTGAGGAAAAGGACAAATAGAAAATATAAAGACATGGACAGGCCTTTCATGGTAGAGGAAACATATATAGGGGAAAATCCTGTGAAATGGTGGTTCAGCTGCATTGGTAACCAAGGAAATACAAATCAATGCCAGGGCATGATGTCATTTTGCACCCATTTTACTGGTGAAAGAAAGAAATCTGATCATACCAAATGGATAATACCAAGTCTTGGGAAAGATCTGAATTGTCATCATTACTTAGATTGTGGGAGGGTACAGCCACTTTGAAAAAGTTGACAATATCTTGTGAAGATGACCATTTGCATACCTGGCAATTTGCCTACCAATCATATACCCAGCAGAGACTCTCGCACAGGGAGAAATACGCAGGAATTTTCATTGTAGCTCTTTTATAACAGTGAAAATCTGAAAACAACCATCAAAATGAGAGTAAATAAATAAAATATTCATAAAATGGAATATTATATAATGATTGAAATGCCTAGACAACAGCTACATGCAAGAATATTAATGAATCTTAGTAGAGCAATTTGGAATGAAAAAAATAATACATGAGATCACATATGGTTTATATCTTCAAGTTGAAAGAGTATTGAAGTTATAAATTGCTTTGTGACAAACTGCATCAAAACTGAGTGGCCTTACAAAGTGACTGTTTTGATTAACCAGATTTCTGGTCCAAACAAAGTGCCTTAAATTCATATCTCCCTGTTCCTCTACAATAGGTACAATACAACTTTCGGTACTAATGCAAGAGAAAATCAAAACATAACTCTAAAATGTGAAAAAAGTCAAACTCAGTTGGGACTCCAGAAATGGAGGAAAAACAAAAGCACAACTGTCACAATTTTATGACCCTCCTATCCAACAGAAAGAGCTTACTGAGGCCTAGTGTATCCTGACTCCTAAATTAAACTAATAACTGAAAACATCCCAGGTTAACACAATGCCAAAACATTCTTCAGTGAACCCAAGTCCCACCAAAAACACCATGGGAAAATGGCAGCCCTGGCAAGGGGTTTAGTGGAAGGCCCCCACTAACAGCAGTTGGCTACCAAAAGGCTTCTCCTTCGTTATTTGACCTATGATTGCTCTCTTCCAACGTGAGATACTGCATAGTGAAGATGTACTAGCAAAGGGGCAGAACAGATCAAGAAGCCTTCCCATTCCCTTAGGCCTAATATTTTCCTCCCCCACTCAGAAACATCAGGAGGTTGACTGGAGGGCACAAGGGCTTATTCATGATCATCCACCCATTGGCTTCCCCTGGTCCAAGCCATAGGGTTAATTGCTTTAGAACAGCCCAGCTGTCAGTGTAAAGAGTTAACCCCCAAGGCTTACGAGTGATCACCAGCCAAACCACTCTTGAGTTCAGCCCACTGGCTGCTGTGGTTCCTTCATGTTTACATCCAGATAGTGTCATTGTTGAGCTGAGGAGTGACTGCCGTCCATGTGGACAGATTGCCCCAAATGGATCCATCAGCATTGCAGGGCATCAGTGGGAATTTCCCCAGATCCCCACTCTGTCTTGAGTCTTCCCCACAGCCAATACCTTTATTGAAGTTTGTCACTCCCTCCCATCCATATCAGCAAGGATTGCCCAACATCATCCATATTTTATGCCATGATGGATTCAGCATAGATATCAGTGTTCATATCAGGTGCTGAGGCAGACTGAAATATCTTGGCTTTCATTCTCGGGGCCTTCAGAAACAGAGGCAGAAATGGCCTGTCTTAATGCATACTCCCCAAGAATCTGCTGTACTTCCTTTATAGATTTCCAGGGTTCCACATGCCCAGGGAGAACTCCCTCATTGGACCAAACCTTCGTGCAGGCTGCAATAATCTGATCTATAAGGAAGTGTGTCCTATGAATACTCCTGAGCACCATGTAGGTACTGCTGAAGGGCAGGGTATGTGGTGATGTTGCTCATTTTCTCTGCCTCCTGCCCAGTCAGACAAATGCCACCCCTTCATCCACCACTAACGATACCTCAATACTTTCCCTGGCCTTTTGCTAGAACTTGGCAACTATATCTGTAAGTCTAATGGAAAGATACTGTCTCATCATGAAAATTTCCTGAGCTGGGGGCTGCCTTGCTGGCTGGGGAGTTGTTGCTGTGTTTTTGCTTTCTTTTATGTTAGGGGTCTTCCCATCTGTTTCAAGGTCAATCACCACACACACACCCCACCCCCATCCCCTTCACCCTCCTCACTTTCCCAGGGTTCCACCTCTCAGAGCCTCACTCAGGCTTTGTCACGAGCATTTGAACCTTAATTCCTGGTATTTTGTGGCCTCCTGGCTTTGCAAAATGGCACATTAAGGTCTCCAACTTAATAGGCTGCTTTCCTACCTTGTCTACTAGCCCTGAAGCTAGCAGAAGAGTGGACAACTGCATGTCCTTCTCTAATCTTAGCTCTTCTTCTGATTTTCTAACTCAAACTTCAGCCTCTAGTCAGGCATCAGTGTTTAGGCAAACTGCCCTCAGGAGTGGCCAGTCCACCATGGCAACCATTCATTTCCCTTCAGTGCCACAGTGTGCAGTGTGCACTTGCTCAAACAAGCGTATCAAACCAGCTGGTCTTTTCAGCATGTCCTGTATTCACATAACAATCTACAAGCATCTGACATTCCAACCCCCCCTACACACACACATCGAGATAGATGAGCAACTCAGGACTTTATCTGCAGATACCTCTTTCCCAAGACCTGTTTGTTAAGATTCCTGGTTGGCTTGCCAATTGCTGACTCACAAACTGGCCCCCATGCACGGAGGGCAAAGAGAGACTGAAGATAGAGGCAGCTGCCTCCAGATTAATAAGCAAGGGCTGCCCTGGTGGCTGACGGTAAAGCGTCTACCTGCAGTGCAGGAAGCCTGGGTTCTATCTCTGAGTCAGGAAGATCCCCTGGGGAAGGAAATGACAACCCACTCCAGTACTCTTGCCTGGAGAATTCCATGAACAGAGGAGTCTGGTAGGCTACAGTCCATGGGGTAGCAAAGAGTAGAACATGATTGGAAGACTTCACTTTCTTTTCTTTCTTTCTTTAATAAGCAAGGGAGCTTACTTATGATGTTTATTTTGAGTTGCCACAAAATGAGCAGCTCTCCATCCCTGATCACCAGAATCTTAAAAAAGTCTATACAGAGGCCTTCACAGGGTTCAGTAACACGTACTATCCAGATGGCTGCAACAACACATTAGTTTCTCAAGGTGGTTCTTGGAGCAGGTTCGAGTGTGGGGAAGGCAAGATGAAGCCACAATCCAAGGACAGGGAAGAGGGCGAGGAGCCTGTGACTTCCTGGGTCCAGGTCATGGGTCTACCAGTGGTCTCAGCCTCTCAATAGTCTCCTCTAACATTGTATCATCTTTTAAGAAAATAACTGTCAACCCTAAATTTTAGAGCAGTTGAAACTCTCTTTTAAGAATGAAGGAGAAGGAAGGACTTTCTCAGGCTAAGAAAAGCTAAAAGAAAATATTGCTATCAGACCTATTCTTAATGTCTAAAGGAAAGATTTTTAACAAAATGGAAATAATAAAATAAGGAACCTTGGCATTGGACAGGATTAAAAAATGAAAAGAGAAGAAATATGACTATATCCAGTTGATTATCCTCTTCATCGAATTTATAAATCATATTTGATGACTGAAAAAGAATTATAACAAAGATATGATACTCAAAACAATGATACTTGAAAGTAGAGAAGGTAATACGATCCAAATGGAAGTAAGGTTTGCACACTTCAAAAAAAATGGTAAAATGTTGATACTAATAGACTGTTATAAGTCAGAGATATTGTAACACCCAGAACAGCTATGAAAAACATAAAGAAATGTATTCAAAACCACAATTAAATCATCAAGCTGAAATCCTAAAAAATATGCAAGTAACCTACCAGAAAATGAAACATAACAATTCTAAGTATTGCCAGAGACCCTCACAAAAGCAAAGATGATAGTTGTAAAAGAAGAAATAAACTAATCTACCTTGATAGTTAAGAATTCAACACCTGCCTGTCAACACCTGATAGGACGAGACAGAAAATCAGCTAATCTCATAACCACTAAAGGATTTGAATTTGTAATATAAAAGCTTCTGAAAAAGGAAGTTTCTATGTCCAGAAGCCTTCACTGAAGAATTTATCCAGACATTCAAAGTATGATAAACACAAACTTTATATTATCTTTTTTCAGATTATAGAACAGTGGGAGATGCTTCTCAACACAGAACAGTATCATTCTCATACCAAAACCTGAAAAAAAAAAGACAGTACATAAAAAGAAAACTACAGACTAATCTCTCTGATGATCATGGATGCCAAAAAATCCTCAACAAAGTACTATTAAATTGAACCAAGGCTTAATGTGGCTTATTTTGAGTATGCAAGGTTAGTTCATAATTTGAATATCAACAGACTAAAAAATAATAATAATTATAATTATGAGATCCTATCAGTTGATGAAGTATTTGACAGTAAAAAAAAAAGTATGAATAAATAAAGCATTTTTATCTGTGAATCTAAAAGCTCCTAGAACATTAAGAATAGAAAGAAATTATGTCAACTTAAGAAACAAAATTAGGACTTCTGGGTTGGTGAACAGGTCCTGGAATAGTGGCATGCCTGGAGAGATCATGGAATGTGATCACCCTTTTCCCAGACCTTGCCCTATATATATCTTTTTAATCTGGCTATTCCTGAGTTTTATATATAGAATTTCATAATACACTGGTAATCTAGTAAGTTTTAAAAAAAGAACATTTACAAGAAACCTATAGGTAACATTATACATTTGTGACAATATATATGGACCTTTAAGTTATTACTCTAAGTGATATGTCAGATGGAGACAGACATGTACAGTATGATTTCAACGAGGAAACCAGAATAGAAAGAGACGCATGTACACCAATGTTCATCGCAGCACTGTTTATAATAGCCAGGACATGGAAACAACCTAGATGTCCATCAGCGGATGAATGGATAAGAAAGCTGTGGTATATATACACAATGGAATATTACTCAGCCATTAAAAAGAATACATTTGAATCAGTTCTAATAAGATGGATGAAACTGGAACCAATTATACAGAGTGAAGTAAGCCAGAAAGAAAAACACCAATACAGTATACTAACACATATATATGGAATTTAGAAAGATGGTAATGAGGACCCTGCATGCAAGACAGCAAAAAAGATACAGATGTGTAGAGAGGACTTATGGACTCTGAGGGAGAAGGAGAGGGAGAGGGAGAGGGAGGGATGATTTGGGAGAATAGCATTGAAATATGTATACTATCATGTAAGAAATGAATTGCCAGTCTATGTTCAATGCAGGATGCAGGATGCTTGGGGCTGGTGTATGGGGATGATCTGGAGGGAAGATGTGGGGTGGGAGGTGGGAGGGGGGTTCATGTTTGGGAGTTCGTGTAAAAAAATAAATAANAAAAGAGATACAGATGTGTAGAGAGGACTTATGGACTCTGAGGGAGAAGGAGAGGGAGAGGGAGAGGCGGGGATGATTTGGGAGAATAGCATTGAAATATGTATACTATCATGTAAGAAATGAATTGCCAGTCTATGTTCAATGCAGGATGCAGGATGCTTGGGGCTGGTGTATGGGGATGATCTGGAGGGAAGATGTGGGGTGGGAGGTGGGAGGGGGGTTCATGTTTGGGAGTTCGTGTAAAAAAATAAATAAATACAAAAAAAAAAAAACAAATGAGAAAGCAAAATAAAAGTTATATGGTCATTAAAAAAAAAAAAATGAAGAATCTCAGTCCCTACCCTAGATTTACTGAATCTGAATCTGTATTTTAACAAGATTAAAGTTTGGGAAACACTATTATAGAAATAGAGCCCAATCCACTTAAACCTACTTCCCCTCTTTTCTAACTGGCTTCCTAAATATCTGTTTTTTTTTTTCTTTGTTCTGTCAACCATTTCCAGTTAATGATGTGTTTTTCCATGTCCCTCAGCCACCAGTAGTTGCAGATTACTACATTTTTTTTTCTCCTTGGACCTCTATGAATATAATATTATTTTATAAACTGTTTCCCTTTTCCTTATCCCTATAAATTTTTTCACTTCTTCTTATCCCTAAAGAAATCATTTAGCACTTGGAAGTTTTTCTGAAAGGCTATAGTATCAGCTCTAATGCAAAAATANATTACTACATTTTTTTTTCTCCTTGGACCTCTATGAATATAATATTATTTTATAAACTGTTTCCCTTTTCCTTATCCCTATAAATTTTTTCACTTCTTCTTATCCCTAAAGAAATCATTTAGCACTTGGAAGTTTTTCTGAAAGGCTATAGTATCAGCTCTAATGCAAAAATATAATAAATAAGTCACTTCAACTGCCCTTTTCTTTCTTCTTCACTTTTCATCTTCCATTTCCTTTTCCTTTCTGTCTTTATCCTTCTCTCCATCTCTCCCTCCTTCCCCTCCTCCCTCCCAAAGTTAAATTTGAAAAGGACAATGTAAATACTTGGATGTTATAGGTAGGATTCTGTGAATGAAAATATGGAAATACAATTTACTTACATTTAGAAGAACAACTGGATTAATTAGTTCCTGGCATTTAGTTATAAAATTAACGGCACAGAAAACATTTGGAGAAGAGTATTTGGAATAAGAAATGGGTGTGGGAAGTAAGGAGGTACCTGCAAAATAGAATTGCCCATTTCTCTCATTGCTTCCATTTCCCTACACTATTATTAGATGTCACCCTGTAGCTATCACCCTGGGCCAATCCTGGGGTATAATAAAAAGCTGGATCTGTGAGAAAGGAGATGAGAACCTCCTCAAATACAGTAGAATGGAAACTGATACCAGCTATGTATGAAAGGAAAAGAAGTCCTGTACAGAGAGACTGAGCTATCCATCTGATTATCTGTTTAGTTGATCAGAGATGGGCTATTCATTATCATGAACACTGAACCTTCCTTGGCATATTCCTTTTGAAGACAGTGCCTTGTAGTGGGCCATTCAGAAACCAGAAGTCATTTTCCAGCAAGGATGTTAAAATGTCAGTAGTTGCTACCTGAGTGAACTTAAATCCACCAAAGATTGCCTCATTTAGATAAGATCCATTTAAAAACTAAGGACTCAGTCACAATATAGGTCAGCTCCTTTTAGGTTCATCAATAGTTTGAAAAATATTAGAATATTCTGTTTGTATAAGTATAGATAAAATATAGGTTCAAATTTAGTTCAAACAGGGTCATCTAAGTGGTTGGCCTTGGGTTTTTAAATTAGCAGGTTTATTCCACAGTTCAAAAAAATTTCCAAAATTCAGCAAATTATTGTGGTACATTTCAGTTTTTGACTCATGTTTCAGTACAATTATAGTTCCCGTTTAATACCCAGGGGTGATGGTATATTGTAGAGAATGATTTATGATTTATTTTTGTTATCTTGGTTTGGAGTACTTTCTAATCCATAACATATGAGACCTTTTTTTCTTTTTTCTTTCTGACTAGCCTCATGACTAATTGAAAGAATCTAAACAAAAATACAAAGTTGCTTGTGTTTGCCAAAACAGGTTAGAATCTTATATTTGCCAGGCATTCAAAAGACCAAGTAACAAAATGTCAAAGCTTGGCATACTGTTTGCATTTTTTTCTTGATTTTATCCACATCAGAGATTCCATAAGGCAAACATTCCCAATTGAAGTTCAGTCGCTCAGTCGTGTCTGATTCTTTGCAACCCCATGAATCGCAGCACGCCAGGCCTCCCTGTCCATCACCAACTCCCGGAGTTCACTCACACTCACGTCCATCAAGTCAGTGATGCCATCCAGCCATCTCATCCTCGGTCGTCCCCTTCTCCTCCTGCCCCCAATCCCTCCCAGCATCAGGGTCTTTTCCAGTGAGTCAACTCTTCGCATGAGGTGGCCAAAATACTGGAGTTTCAGCTTTAGCATCATTCCCTCCAAAGAAATCCCAGGGCTGATCTCCTTCAGAATGGACTGGTTGGATCTCCTTGCAGTCCAAGGGACTCTCAAGAGTCTTCTCCAACACCACAGTTCAAAAGCATCACTTCTTCGGTGCTCAGCTTTCTTCACAGTCCAACTTTCACATCCATACATGACCACTGGAAAAACCATAGCCTTGACTAGGCAGACCTTAGTTGGCAAAGTAATGGCTCTGCTTTTGAATATGCTATCTAGGTTGGTCATAACTTTTCTTCCAAGGAGTAAGCGTCTTTTAATTTCATGGCTGCAGTCACCATCTGCAGTGATTTTGGAGCCCAGAAAAATAAAGTCTGACACTGTTTCCACTGTTTCCCCATCTATTTCCAATGAAGTGATGGGACCAGATGCCATGATCTTTGTTTTCTGAATGTTGAGCTTTAAGCCAACTTTTTCACTCTCCACTTTATCACATGTTAAAAGCTTAGAATGTGTCAAGGAAATACCTAAATGTGCCTTAGGAAATACCATTCACATAAATTCACCTGGATCCACATTATTGGCTTGTTATTTGGTTACTTTTCTTCCTTTTAAATTTATGGCAACTCATTTTATTTTATCCTCAAACTCTAGTTTTTGCTTCCCACCTGCTCAGACCTAATTTCTGCTGCACTTGGTTTAATTTCTCATATAAGTTAGTTGTTCCCAAAGGAGTGCCTTTATTATACACATTGCATCATTCTTAAGCTTTTTACCCTTCCCCAACTTCACGTCCACTACTTAGATCTCTGGTAGTGTCCTCCCCACCAGTCAAGTGTTTGCCAGAAACTTTGTTCAGTATTTTCTATTACATCTTATGGAAAAACCCAAACAAAGTTATTGGTCAACCCAACGCAATGGTTTTTGAAGTGTGGTCCCCAGACCAATAACAACAGCATCACCTGAAGAGATGAACTATTGTTAGAAGAGTAATACAGTTTAGTTGAATGATTAAAGGAATGAGGTTCAATATTAGAATATTAAGTCCCTCTTTACTCTAGTACATAACTGGGCAATGATAGCTGTAGCCAGTATATAGGGAGAAGCAGAGAGAGTACTCCTAGGACATAAGAGAAATAATAATGGTACTTTGTTATTAAAAGATGCATAATAAACAGTGTTATTCAAAGACATACAACAAAGAGAATATGTAGCAATTAAAGGTGGAGAAGGTCAACAGTACATGTGTAAAGGAGAGAGAACTTGGCAATGATTATCAAAGTTCTATTTAGGGAAGGCACCATTTTGGCCAGTGAACTTGAACCATTAAAGTCTCATTGGCAAGTCTATTACTTTTGTGGACTTTCTCAAACCAATACATACCATCAACTATTCATAGTATATACCTGTCTTTCGGGGTTCTGATAATTTTCTGTTCTGCTAATTTTTTTATCTTCTCATGCATGTTTATGTACTGGAGGAACCATCTCTCAGGTGTCGGTTTCTTTTGCCTAGACTGGGCAAATGGAAGTTTGTTCTCAGTATTCTTTTGAGTTGTACTGTTACAAGCCTTTGTATCATGTTCATCTTCATAGCAATCTTACAAGTATTGCTATTGTCTCTGCATATGAAGAAACTGGGAATCAAAGAAATAATATAACCTAGGTACAAAGCAGATAAGTTGGAGACCCTGGACTTGAACATGAGCCTAGAAGGGAATGGGACTCATGAATGAAGTGGAAATGTAAGTAACAAGAAGGAATACTAGGTTAGAAATGTCAATGGATTTAGGAAGGTGTGATCGGAACTTAAAGCAATTAAAGACAACATGAAAGCAAGAGGAGTCTGCATATTGAAGAGTTGCTGTTGGTTGGCCAAAAACTTCTTTCAGGTTTTTCTGTTACCTCTTATGGAAAAACCCAAATGAACTTTTTGGGCAACATAATATATTTAAAGTGGACCGTAGCAAGATAAAATATTTTCTTGTTCAGTTTTAACTTGATTTGTCCTTGAGTTGGCTAAAGATTGTTCCTTGAAAAAATCAGGAAGATTATATCAATGATTTCCAACTGTACTGGTGTGACATTGAGGAGGTGCCTAGGACATGTTAAATGACATTTTTGTTGCCAGAAAGATCAGATGGCAGAGTTGGCGATTAGTCAGAGGAATCAACAGTGTTGTAGTACACTGGACAGCCTCACACACCAAAACCTTCCCACATTCTCTACACAAATTTTAGTGATCTTTCTGGGTATTCTTGCAGGTAAAAATCCAATCTTTGACTATCTGAGCCTAGAATCTAATGTAGCCTTCTTCAAAGGAAGAATGTGTGCAGTGGTTCACCATTTTTGAATATATTATCCATGAATATACCAATCATAATTAACTCACCCAACCCCACAACGTTTTTCAGACAGTGTGTACACAGTGATTCTCAGATCATGAATGAGCATCTGGCTACAGTCATTAGGCTCCCCAGTCTGGTTGTGCTGAGGAAAAAAAATTACTAAGAATTTATTTTTTTATATTACATTATAGTATTAACATACAGATACAGCTATGTTGCAGCTAGGTTACATTATCTAAGAATTTTATTTTAGAGTGATAAAATATGTGTTTTAAAATTGAGGAATTAGTTGTGATGGGATTGAAAATTTCTCTCCAAGATACTCTAGTAAAAATTATGACATCTAGAAAATGTCTTTACATAATTATGATTGTTCAGTCATAACTTTAAACACATAATATTTAAAAGGAAAAAGGAAACTCTGAAAGAGGAAAAAGACATGTCTATATAATGATATAAAGTTAGACAATCTAATATATGTTGGTCAAAATTTCACTTTATAATTGAAGTTCGTATTTGTGAGGATTAAAATTATTTTTCCTATATTTCAGATTCAGTCCATGGATATTTTGTTTATAATCAAAGAAAATTTTCATCTGGCAACCCACCAGTACCTCAAACTAAAAGCTTTATGTGAAACATATCAATTTACATTCTCAGAATTACCATGTGCATGCTTCCCAAACACAGAGGTTTCCATTTTTCTGCAGGCCTCCATTTAGCAAAGTGAAATCAAAGTAATCCTTGTGTAGTGAAAGACAAGTTATAATATGTGTAGGAGAACTCCACTCTTTAGATCTTCAAACCCTGAAACTGTGACTTGGGTATAATTGTCTGATGGACCTTGTCAGAATACCCTCTTCCCCAGCATCAGAAGCAAAAGGAGGATTTACCTAATGTTTTCAAGTCCTGATGGAAACGACTTGGTTTCTTTCTTTGTGCATATTTATTACACTTCAGATCAGTGCTTTGTAGTGCCAACACGTAACTCCGCCACAGGATGGAGCATAGGAAATCTTGTTCTGAAACAGATGATTAAGAAAAATCAGACAGCATTGAAACACGAACATGAAGATGAACAAGATCTTCTGAAATGATATATCAGAAAGTTGAGTAAATAACACCAGCACTGCTGATTGCTGAGAGGGGAGTTGCATCGGATAAGAAAGGAAGAGAGTGGAATGAAGCAAAACGTTTCTAAGAGGTACAAACCAGGCAGCACCATAGAGTCACTTGAGGACATTTGAAAACTACCAGTGTCTGATCACCAATTCCAGAATCCTGATACAAGTGGTTACTTTAGGGCTCAGATGTCAGTGTTACCTCCTTGAATGACCCTAAAATTCCACCAGCTTTAAGAAGCACTGAGCAGTCAGTTCAGTATCCTTGTGGTTCTGACAGCAAGCACCTATGGGCAATTAGTACTAATTTGAGCGCTGACCTTTATCTAGTTATAGTTTTGCTGCATGCTTTGAGGCTATGCGTCCTTTTTCTCCAACAGTAATGGTATTTGTTCTCTCCTATCATTCCTTTTTTTCTTTCAATGAATATTTGCTATGTGTTTTGCTGCTGTTGTTTATGCCAGTCACTGTGCTAGGAAATGAAATCTGAACAAGCCCTACTCTTTGTCCCTGATGTGCTCACCATCTAAAGTTCTTAGACATGAACAGATATGATTCAAAGTTTTATCTTAAGTCACTATAAATATTGAAGCACACCATCAAAAATAACAAATCTGCTAATCACATTTTGTCAGGATAACTAAGCTTTTGTACCCTGTTTCTTATTTGTATTATATCTTGATTGGCATTTTCTTATTTTTAACATGAAGTCATGTTAATTCTTGACAAAGAAGAAAAATTTTCAACTATAACAAAAGGAAAGCTTGGGGCTCTGTATTGTGGTTTTAAGAAAGAATTTAGTGGTATCTCAAGATTTTCATGAGTAGACGTAGACTCCTCTTAATCAGAAATTGTACATTTGTCATGTTCTATTAAAAACAAATTAGCCTTGGATTTTTACTGAGGCTATGTTCCATAATTATTTAAATGCTGAGATTATTTAAGAATAGTTATTTTAGGTCATAAATGGACAAGTGTGTTTTTTTTCCATAATCGGTGCTTTCTAATTTTATCATTTACTAATTTTTGCCCTCTCTTCTCTCAATTTCCATACTTGTCACAAATACAGAACTTATTTGAAATTAAAAACAAAAGACATTTCTAAGACCTTGATTGTCATATGTCACAGGTGTTTGCATGTATCCAAACCCATCAAACTGTATGCATTAAATATGTGCAGTTCTTTTGTACATCAGTGTTAAAAAGAAGTGAACACAATAGAAGATTATAAAAATGATGCATAAAGGCAGTGATGCCAATGGAAATATCAGAAAAAATGAATCTCAGATGGGGTAGAAACAGAGGTATAACATAGATGAGATGATGGAAATAGATTTCTGCAGAACCACTTTAAGGCAATAAGGAAAACTGAGTGCTATCAGACCTTGAAACTACACTTATTATATTTGCTTCAAGGATTAGGACAAATTCTTTTACCTGGGACTACTGTTCTGATATATTCTCATGTGCTGGAGCATAGCTAAGGTCACTAGGCAGGGGAATTGGAATTGCTGACCCAATCATACCCAGCCACCTCCTAAATGAAATTTGACAATAATAAGAATCTAAGTATATGGCTGCTGCTGCTGCTGCTGCTGCTGCTGCTAAGTCACTTCAGTTGTGTCCGACTCTGTGTGACCCCATAGACGGCAGCCCACCAGGCTCCCCCGTCCCTGGGATTCTCCAGGCAAGAATACTGGAGTGGGTTGCCATTTCCTTCTCCAATGCATGAAAGAGAAAAGTGAAAGTGAAATCGCTCAGTCTGTCCGACTGTTAGCGACCCCATGGACTGCAGCCCACCAGGCTACTCTGTCCATTGGATTTTCCAGGCAAGAGTACTGGGGTGGGGTGCCATTGCCTTCCCCGAGTATATGGCTAAGTGCCCTGAAAACTTTAAAAATAATTTATCTCAGTAGTTAAAAACGTTTGACCATTCCCTGTAATGTATTTTACTTATATATACATTTACACACACACACACGTGCATAAATGTAAAAGCATAGAAAGCATAAAAAAATTCATATATCGTGTTGGTCAAAAAGTATGTTTGGGTTTTTTCTGAACGAATTTTTTGGCCAACCTAATAGCATTGCAAAAGAATGAGGTAAAAACTGAAGTTGTATTATTTTACTTCTCTACACTCCAGTAGATCTTCTCTTGCAGTCTCTACTTTGGATACCATTGCTCTGTTTCTGAGAGCACAGTGGTTAGACACAGATGGAAAGACCTGAACAAGGCTAACTCCTTCCTTTGTAGATAAAAATAAATGTATAAATTTTAAGGAAACCATTTTATCAGTGTTCTAAGGATATTAAAAATACATACAAGACAAACTTTTTTTACTTCTAATACTTACCATGACCTAGTCTTGTTTTACCTCTACACTTCCATTTGTAACTGCTTTGTATTATTCTTGATTAATATTTAATACTCTTAGTGTGAATACAAAATAACATTTGTTTGATCTTGATAAAATGATATTTTTATTGAAAGATAAGAGTTTTGACAATAATATCATGTACAAAAGTAAAATAAAAGTTCTTGAATAGCAACTTATCATCAGCATGGGGTTAAATTGAGAGGGCTGAATGAGGTTTTTCAGGTTTGAGTGAATTACTAACCTTTAAGTCATAAATATTTACCTCTAAATGTTTAAGCACTTGATATATTGGACATTTTCATAGACAAAATCCTAACAATTTTTATACTAGATTTTTATCTTCTAATATTCTCTTACATTTGCTTATTATTCAATACAATAAAAACTTGGCTTCTTTGATTTTTTTTCATAACTTCAGTTGAAGAAGGTAGATTTAATAATATACTTTAAGTTATCGTGCACTATACTCTCATTTGTCCACTTTAGCAACATTTTCCTCTTGTTTTTCTGTCTTAAACTCCAAAATATATTTCCTGCTTTCTTCCATTAAACAAATAATCACTTTGACATCCTGAATATGCTTATAAAATACATAGTAGTGATTCATGTTTGTATGAGTTTTCTTTTTTATATTAAGTCTAGCTTTATATCGGACTTCCTGGTGGCTCAGACAGTAAAGCAACTACCTATAATGCGGGAGACCCAGGTTCAATCCCTGGGTTGGGAAGATCTCTTGGAGGAGGAAATGGCAACCCACTCCAGTATTCTTGCCTGGAGAATCCCACGGACCGAGAAGCCTGGTAGGCTACACTCCATGGGGTCGCAAAGAGTCAGACATGACTGAGTGACTTTACTTTCACTTTAGCTTTATATCTCCCTAACGACTGAACCAGTTCTACTCAAACTATGTAGTCCATCTCTAAGCCAGACCAAAATCTTTGGTCATAGCAAGCCTCTATACTTTTTAATTGAGGTAACTAAAAGCTATTTTTTTCCCATGTGAGTTATAGCAGTTATACTTTAAAACTGAAAATAATTATTTATAAATTCATTTAGAAATGTTTCTGACTTTTCAGAACTTCTGAAGAAGTATCAGACATTTTTCTGGGAACTAACCTTAAGAGTCACTGAACTAAGCAATCAATTCTATCTCCACTTATCATATCTTACATTTTGACACACAGGTCTGGTTCTAAGCTTTTCTTTCTATTCCATTGGTCTATTTATTTCTTGATTTTTGGTTGTATAGACTTCCCTGATGGCTCAGATGGTAAAAAATCTGCCTGCAATGTAGGAGATCTGGGTTCAATCCCTGGATCAGGAAGAACCCCTGGAGGAGAGAATGGCAGCCCACTCTAGTATTCTTGCCTGGGAAATCCCATGGACAGAGGAGCTTGGTGGCTTCAGACCATGAAGTTGGAAGAGTCAGACACAACTGACTGGCTAATTTTTTTTTTTTTTTGACTGTATAGATGAGATGAGACAAACTATAAATTATGTAAAAGTTAGCAACATACAAGAATTGAATCCTATGTTTCAGAATTGTTATGTTACCATGTAATTTACCTATTACCTCTAGGCATCAGTTCACTAACCTGTATATTAAGAGATAGACGTTTCTTAAATACTTCCCTTCTCTCTCATTCTAACTGACATCATAACTCATTGAGCAAAATATTTATCTTGCCTTCAACTCAGCAGTTGCATTTCCTTTTGAATATTTTCAACATTTTTTAAACATTTCAATTTATTTCAATATTAATGTTAATTTGCATAGATAGATGTTTTGAGATAAATTAAGACATAAAACACTTAGAACAGTAGGTGACAAAATAAGACGGACACAGGAAGATAAAGACTATATGGTCTCACTTTAGATTCCACAGTGTAAAATAGTTGAAATCATAGAACCAGAGAGTGGAATGTTGATTGCCATGTGTTGGAAGATGGGGGAAATGGGGAGATGTTGGTCAAAGTGTATAAGGTTTCTTTTATAAGATGAATAAATTCTGCCGACCTAATGAACAGCATGATGATTATAGTTCTGTGTAGATTGCAAGGAAAATGTATAATGTAAGAGCTTTAAGTTTTATTCAGAGTCTTACTGAGGACTATAGCCTGGGAGACAGCCTCTCAGTAGCTCTGAGGGAATTGCTCCAACGAGGTAAGAGAGAAAACAGCTAATCTATGATTTTTGGCTAGGAAATCTATACAGTTAAGCATCCATCTTGGTAAAAGATTACTAGTATTCACACACACAAAAAAACAGACAACATAATGATTTTAGTGCTTTTCTATGTGTGGGAAGGTGTAAGAGTCTAGGTTTATTAAAATTCTTCTTGACATATACCTTGAACTGTCTAGGGAGCTTGTTTTTTTTTTTTTTTTTTTCAAAGCACAGAATGCCTGAGTTTTACACAACACAGAGTTTACACCCTGAATTCCTCTCAGAGTGTGCTGTCAGTGGGCAGCTGTAGTGGATTATGACTTTAGTCCTTATAGAACTGGGTCCTGAGCAAAACTCTTCATATTCTTTTGTTTATAACAATATTATATGCTTTAAAGTTTGCTAAGAGAGAAAATCTTAAGTGTTTTCACCACACACACACAAAGAGTAACTGTATCAGATGATAGATATGTTTAATTTATGAAATGGAAAAACACACCACTATCACCAGTTGAATATTAGCAGAACTCCAGTTCTTCCCTCCTATGTCTCTCTCCTTTAATTTATACTTCTACTGCACTCACGCAGACTACTTATGGCACTTATGGTTACTAAATGTGGGTTATTTTCCCCACTCCAAGAATTCTCACAAGCTAGCTGTGCGCCCTACAGTTTAGCTCAATTCTGTCACTATCTACCTAGAGAGGCTCACAGAATTCAGGAAAACTTTACTGTTTACTGCTTTACTTAAAAAGGATACAATACAGGACAGATGATCATCTGGACAGAAAACATTCTTAAGGCAAGGTATGTGTAGAGGAGTGTGGAGCTTCCATTGCCTTCTGGGAGCATGCCACCATATCTCAAGTTAATGATTTTACTGTCATTGTGTGTGGACTAAGTGTGATTTTCTGACCCTTCTGGAAGCTGGCCTAAACCTGCCCTTTTGGGGTTTTAGGGAGGCTTTGTTACAAGGGCATGACTGATGAAATCATTAGCCATTGACAGTTGATTCTACCTCCAGCCACCTCTTCCTGGAGGTCATGGAGGGTGGGACTAAAAGTTCTAACCTTCTGTTTTTGGTTGGTTCCCTGGAAACTGGGTTTCCCTACTGGCTTAGAAAGTAAAGAATCTGGCTGCAATGCAGGAGACCAGGTTCAATCCCTGGGTCAGGAGGATCCCCTGGAGAAGGGAATGGTTACCCATTCCTGTATTCTTGAATGGAGAATCCCATGAACAAAGGAGCCTGGTGGGCTACAGGCCATGGGGTCACAAAGAGTCAGACAGGACTGAGTGACTAACACCTTGATTTTCACTCTGGCAACCAACCTGGACTCCTAGGTTATTCAAGGGCTTTCTAAAAGTCACTTCATTAACATAACAAATGACACCTTTATTGCTCTTATCACAGAAAATTCCAAGGGTTTTATCTCTGTGCCAGGAAAGGCATTTAAGACCAAATGCATATATCTTGTTACAAATCATAAGATCATAATGAACTTGATTGTGATAATTATTTCATAGCATCAGTTCAGTTCAGTCACTCAGTCGTGTCCGACTCTTTGCAACCCCAAAGACTGCAGCAGACCAGGCTTCCCTGTACATCATCAACTCCCAGAGCTTACTCAAACTCATGTCCATTGAGTCAGTGATGCCATCCGACAATCTCATCCTCTGTCATCCCCTTCTTCTCTTGCCTTCAATCTTTCCCAGCATTAGGGTCTTTTCCAATGAGTCCATTCTTCACATCAGGTGGCCAAAATATGAGAGTTTCAGCTTCAGCATCAGTCCTTCCAATGAATATTCAGGACTGATTTCCTTTAGGATTGACTGGTTGGATCTCCTTGCACTCCAAGGAATTCTCAAGAGTCTTCTCCAACACCACAGTTCAAAAGCATCAATTCTTCGGCACTCAGCTTTCTTTATAGTCCAACTCTCACATGCATACATGACTACTGAAAAAACCATAGCTTTGACTAGATGGACCTTTGTTAGCAAAGTAATGCCTCTGCTTTTTAATATGCTGTCTAGGTTGGTCATAGCTTTTCTTCCAAGGACCAAGCATCTTTTAATTTCATGGCTGCAATCACCAAATGCCATGATTTTGGAGCACAAGAAAGTAAAGTCTTTCACTATTTCCATTGTCTCCCCATCTATTTGCCATGAAGTGATGGGACCAGATGCCATGATCTTTGTTTTCTGAATGTTGAGCTTTAAACCAACTTTTTCACTCTCTTCTTTCACTTTCATTGAGAGACTCTTTAGTTCTTCTTCACTTTCTGCCATAAGGGTGGTGTCATCTGCGTATCTGAGGTTATTGATATTTCTCCCAGCAATCTTGATTCCAGCTTCTGTTTCATCCAGCCTAGCATTTCTCATGTTGTACTCTGCATAAAAGTTAAATAAGCAGGGTGACAATATACAGCCCTGAGGTACTCCTTTCCCAATTAGGAAACCAATCTTTTGTTCCATGTCCAGTTCTAACTGTTGCTTCTTGACCTGCATACAGACTTCTCAGGAGGCAGGTCAGATGGCCTGGTATTTCCATCTTTGAAGAATTTTCCACACTTTGTTGTGATCCACACAGTCAATGGCATAGTTAATAAAGCAGAAGTAGATGTTTCTCTGAAACACCCTTGCTCTTTCCATGATCCAGCAGATATTGGCAATTTGATCTCTGGTTCCTTTGCCTTTTCTAAATCCATTTTGTACATCTGGAATTTCAAAGGTCAAGTACTGTTGAAGGCTGGCTTCAAGAATTTTGAACATTACTTTGCTAGCGTGTGAGATGAGTGCAACTGTGCAGTAGTTTGAACATTCTTTGGCATTACCTTTATTTGGATTTGGAATGAAAACTGACCTTTTCCAATCCTGTGGCCACTGCATAATTTTCCAAATTTGCTGGCATACTGAGTGCAGCACTTTCACAGTATCATCTTTTAGGGTTTAAAGTAGCTCAACTGGAATCCCATCACCTCCACTAGCTTTGTTTGTAGTGTTGCTTTCTAAGACCCACTTGACTTCACATTCCAGGATGCCTGGCTCTGTGTGAGTGATCACACCATCATGGTTATCTGGGTCATGAACATCTTTTTTGTACAGTTCTTCTGTGTATTCTTGCCACCTATTCTTAATATATTCTGCTTCTGTTAGGTCCTTACCATTTCTGTCCTTTATTGTGCCCATCTTTACATGAAAATTCCCTTAGTATCTCTAATTTTCTTGAAGAGATCTCTAGTCTTTCCCATTCTATTGTTTTCCTCTATTTCTTTGCATTGATCACTGAGGAAAGCTTTCTTATCTCTCCTTGCTATTCTTTGGAACTCTGCATTCAAATGAGTATATCTTTCCTTTTCTTCTTTGCCTTTATGAATTTCACCTTTTTTAAAATGAATCATATAAATCAGAGATACTGCATAGTGTCAATTTCACAACTCAGTAGAGTCATATCCCATGACACTTGTACATGTAATTAACCCTTATTTATCTCTCACTGAAACAAAAGCTGTTTCCATTTGCTCAGTCATGAAACAAAGGTCTTTTTAAAGAGATGTAACTAAAGTCTAGCTTAGTTTGTAGTGATATACCAATGTTAACTTCCCTGGTAGCTCAGTTGATAAAGAATCCGCCTGCAATGCAAAAGACCCCAGTTCAACCCCTGGGTCAGGAAGATCCCCTGCAGAAGGGATAGGCTTCCCACTCCAGTATTCTTGGGCTTCCCTTGTGGCTCAGCTGGTAAAGAATCCACCTGCAATGAGGAAGACCTGGGTTTGATCCCCTGGAGAAGGGAAAGGCTACCCATTCCAGTATTCTGGCCTGGAGAACTCCATGGACTGTATAGTCCATGGGGATGCAAAGAGTCAGACACGACTGAGCAACTTGCACTTGCACTAATGTTAACGTGCTAGTTTTTTATAAATGTATCATAGTTATATAAGGTACTTACATTCAGGATAATTGGATGAAAGTTATACAGGGGATAGTGGACTATCTTTACAACTTTTCTGTAAATTTAAAGTTATTCATATAAAAGAAAAAAAGAACAGTCATGTTTTGTCCCCAGCCCATGGTATCTGATATAGGTACTTAATGAAGATTTGGAGAATAGAGAGAAGTACCCCTGCCTCATTTCTTTATATATACTCTTCTCTTTCTTCTCTTTTTAAGAGGTTCTCCCTTCCTTTAGCCCTAATTACTTTTTAGCAGCAAACAGAAAGGCAGTCATGGGACTCCCAGTAGCACTCAAACGAAGGATGTCTCAACATTACACCCTTCTCTGCCAAAGTTTGGTATATTAAAAATAGCATGTGCTATTAGAACCGCACATACATGGGTCCATATTTCAGATTAACCTTTTAAAAAAAATTTCATTGGAGTATGCTGCTGCTGCTAAGTCACTTCAGTCGTGTCCGACTCTGTGCAACCCCATAGATGGCAGCCCACCAGGCTCCCCCGTCCCTGGGATTCTCCAGGCAAGAACACTGGAGTGGGTTGTCATTTCTTTCTCCAATGCATGAAAATGAAAACTGAAAGTGAAGTCATTCAGTCATGTCCAACTCTTCGCGACCCCATGAATGGCAGCACGCCAGGCCTCCCTGTCCAACACCAACTCCCGGAGTTCACTCACACTCACGTCCATCGAGTCAGTGATGCCATCCAGCCATCTCATCCTCCGTCATCCCCTTCTCCTCCTGCCCCCAATCCCTCCCAGCATCAGAGTCTTTTCCAATGAGTCAGCTCTTCACATGAGGTGGCCAAAATACTGGAGTTTCAGCTTTAGCATCATCCTTTCCAAAGAACACCCAGGGCTGATCTCCTTCAGAATGGACTGGTTGGATCTCCTTGCAGTCCAAGGGACTCTCAAGAGTCTTCTCCAACACCACAGTTCAAAACCATCAATTCTTCAGCACTCAGCTTTCCTCACAGTCCAACTCTCACATCCATACCTGACCACTGGAAAAACCATAGCCTTGACTAGACAGACCTTTGTTGGCAAAGTAATGTCTCTGCTTTTCAATATGCTGTTTAGGTTGGTCATAACTTTCCTTCCAAGGAGTAAGCATATTTTAATTTTATGGCTGCAGATACCATCTACAGTGATTTTGGAGCCCCCCAAAATAAAGTTTGACACTGTTTCCACTGTTTCCCCATCTATTTCCCATGAAGTGATGGGACCAGATGCCATGATCTTCATTTTCTGAATGAATAGTTGCTTTTAATGTTGTGTTGGTTTCTACTATACAGCATAGTGAATCAGTTATATGTATACACATAGCCACTGCTTTTTATATTTCTGTCAGATTAGCCTTTTTTTGTGATCATGAGGAGGCATTTAAGTTCTCTGAGTCTCAGTTGCATGACCTTTAAAGATAGGAATTATATTTATTTTGCAGATCTGATGTGAAAATCAAGTAAGATACAAATTGATTGGCAAATAGTAGATATGTAATGTTAGTTGCCTTTCTTTTGGGTTTTATGTTGATTCTAATGAGATGACTTTATTCTTGAGAAGAAAGAACTGTTGTTCATGATGAGGCTAGAACAATGACAACATGGGTCTTTGGGAAACACCTGGACTCCCTGTCAGAGTACAGGAGATGGAATGTCAGTCTCCCAGCATACCCAGAACAGATTAGCCAAATGAGGCAAAATGAGAATGGGCTGCTGTTTGCCTGCATTGTGCTGTCCTGATTCTGTTACTCCGTTCGTTATTTCATTCATGAATCCAACACTCTGTATACTTGGGTGCCAGGGAATAGGTGCTGGGACTTAGTGTGAACAAACTTGGCCACTGTCCTCCCAGAACTTTCAATGTAGTTTATGGATGGTGGTGACAGAGACACTGGCACAGATCATAGTAGCCTAAATGTCATAAGAGCCAGGAACAAAAAGTGTGGGCTGTGAGAAGAAATATCAGGGGAATCTAGCATGTTTGGGGGGATGGGAGGATTTCCTTAAGGAAGTGACACTGAAACTGAGATGTAAAAGACAAATGGGAGTTAGCTAAATGTTGATGGATGAATTCTAGATATAGAGAAGATAATTTTATCCATTAAACACACTGAATTTCTTAGGACCATATGGCTTAATTCTTTTACAAAACCCTGGTTGAGAAAGGCTGCTTTAAAGCAAAATAAATGGCACACTAATGATTTACCATAATTTAACCTAACAGTAGTTACTAGCCAGCATTTTGACCTCAGCTTTACTATTAGCTGTCCTTATATCATTAGACAACTCAACCTAACAACTTTTAACCTATTTCTGCAAGTGAAATATCAGTGAAATTAACAAGTGGCCATTAATAAATTTTCTAACTATGGTCATTTATTAATGGGAGAATTAATGGTACTTGTCTCACAGTGGTATGAGTTACAGGTAAAATAATGAGCAATTGTGTTTAACAAGGAGCATTTCACATAGTAAGAGTCAAATAACTATGTTTTCTTGTTGTCTTTTATTTATATTATACTTCTGCAAAAGATACTTGATATCTCAAATATGCCCAGGAGTGAATATTACATGCTAAAACTGGAAAGTTCTCCTAAGAAGCAGCAGCAGTAACTGTTTTTTTTTTGCCCCCAAGATAATATACCTACGTGTTCTTGTTTCTATACTTGCTGTCAGTCAAGGCTAGAAATTAGATTCCAAGGCAGTAATAGACTTCCTTATCAAGTTCAAAATTCTCAAAATGGATTAAAATTACTCTTTCCTCACTTATGTATTATAGAACTCAAAGGGCTTTGTTCTTCAGAATAAGCACTTCCACTGTTGATGTTTTGCATCTTTTTTTTTTTCTTTTTCATGGTAGAAAAAATATTTTTACCCCTAAGTGAGGCCTGTTTTTAGTAAAAGAAAAGAGCTCATGTTTTGTCCTTGATGTTTGTCTGGGATCTCACAGCTGCATAGAAGACAGCTTACTTCAAAGCACATCATCAGAGCTTTGAAAATTAAGCAGAAAATATTAAGTGAATTTAAGCTTCCTTCTTTTATGTTTGTTCACTCTGTTTTGAATCTTTGGATGGTGTATTAGTAAAGGTTCTCCAGGGAAACAATCTATTGGATGTGTATATGCATAGCAAGAGATGAGTTGTAAGAAACTGGCTCATGTGAATATGGTAAGTCCACATCTGTATCATGGGCCGGAAGGAATGAAATTCAGCAGAGCCAGTGGTGCAGGTGAAGTCTGAAGTCAGCTGGAGAATTATCTCTTGCTCAGGGAGGCCAGTCTTTCCCTCTATTCAGGCCTTCAACCAAATGGATGAGACTCATTTACATTTCAGAAGGCAATGTGCTTGCTCAAAGTTTAATCTCATCCAAAACCACCCTTGAAATTGACACACAAAATTAACCATCACAGATAGTACACACAAATAGTATGTAATAAGAAATACAATTTGCCACATTCATTTCAAAAGAATATGCAGCACAACATTTTGAAATGTAAAGCTTGACATTTCTTAACTCTTATCCTATTCTTGTTGCATGGTGAAGATGCAATCACATGCATCTTAGAGGATCCTTAGATATAGATGAGCATTTTATGTTAAATTAAGTGAGATTGCCAAGAGAGTAAACATAAATATAGAGAAAAGAACAGATCTGAGACTTGAGCTCCAAACCTTTTCAACTTAATTTAGAGGTTAAAGAATTCCAACTGAGATAACAAAAACAGCAACAAATGAGGAAGTAGGATAAAATAAGACTGTTGTGAACTGTTTGCCAAATAGTTTGAAGAAGGAGTGATCAATGGAGTGAAATGCTACAAGATGAAAAATAGAAACTGAGTAATAGTCATTGGATTTAAAAATGAGAACATAACATATAGCCTTACAAGTGCAGTTTCTGTGAGGGGTAGAGATGAGAGAATTCTGCAGTCATCCAATTTTGGGACAGTTGGTCTCCCTATCCTTGTTTGCTTTTCTCAAATTTATTTTTGACCATTTGGCATATAAGAAGCTCCTCTCAGATATGTTTAGAAACACTGCATACCACATCTCTTATTCGAGTCATGAAGCAAATGAGCATATTTAAATGACCTAAGAAATCCCAAAATAAATCCATTTACCTCCATGTTACTTAGAAAACTTATTTCCTGTAAACCTTGTATGTGTGTGTATTCAGTCCATGATTTCTGACTTATGAATATGAGCTGAAAGTCAAAAATGTAATCATCTTCAGAGTAAAATGTCAATATTAGATCCAAAGACTGTATGAATTCATGCAATTAAAAAAAATATATAGGTGCATACTTTATAATATAGGTGCATGCTAACATTCTTTGGATCATAGAAAAAGCAAAGAAATTCCAGAAAAGCATCTACTTCTGCTTCAATGCTTTATAAAATAATATCCAATATAATATTATCTTATATATTTTTCTACATATATAGACTATAACTTTTGGAGAAAATTTAGGTTCACAGCAAAATTGAGCAGAAAGTAGAGAATTCCCACATATTCCTTCCCTTTTCCCCTACACAGCCTCCTGCACCAGAGTTGTCCATTAGTTACAACCAGTAAACTAACACTGATTCATCGTTATCACCCAAAATACATAGTTTACATTATGGCTCACATTTAGTGTCGGACATTGTGGGTTTGGTCAAACTCTATGGGTTTGGACGAATGTACAGTGACATGATTCTACCAGAATGGTATCGTACAGAACAGTCTCACTGCCCTAATGCCACTCTTGCCCACGCTCTACCTATTTATCCTTCCCCTCCTCCCTTAAAAGTTCTGATGGTCACTGGTCTTTTTACTGTTTCCATAGTCCTGCTTTTTTCAGAATGTCATAGTTGGAATCACGCAGTATGTAGCCTTTTAAAATTGGCTTCTGCCAGTAATATTCATTTAAGTTTCCTCCATGTGTTTCCATAGCTTGATAGCTCATTTCTTTTAGTGCTGGATGCACCACAGTTTAATTAAGCATTTGTCTACTGAAGAATATCTTGGTTGCTTCCAGTTTTTAGAATTAAGAACACAGGTGCTATGAATATCTATGTGCAAGTTTTTGTGTGGACATGTTTTAGCTCATTTGAGTGAATAACAATAAATGTGATTATTTGGTCCTGTGGGTAAGATTATGTTAAATTTGTAAGAAACCGTCATATTGTCTTCTCAAGTGCCTCTGCCACTTTGCATTCTCACCAGCAATGAGTGAGAGTTCCTGTTGCTTCACACCCCCATCAGCATTTGGTGTTGTCAGAGTTTTGGATTTTAGCCATTCTAATATGTATGTGATGATATCCACTATCTTAATTTGCAATTATTTGATGAAATACAGTGTTGAGCATCTTTTTCATATGTTTATTTGCCATATGTATATCATCTTTGGTAAGGTATTATCTCTTGTATCTTAAAAAATGAAAACTAAAAGTAACAGAAAGATACTGAAAAAAGTAATTTTGAAGATGAAGATGCTTCCTCATAAACTAAAGACTTAAAATCAATAAACAATTACCAAATGCTTATTTCTTATGACTTTATGTTTAGATTATGGGAGATAGCAAAGTAATCAAACAGCTGTTGTGAATCTGCTGGAAATGGTAGTTAATGAAATATTCATTGCTTTGTAAATGAACCAAAGTGGAACTCTACATTAGAAGACTGCATTGTAGGTAAACCAATGCCAATCAGTTTATTGAAACCATTCTATCTTATATTTTAGGCTATTGACTTCATTCAAGTAAATCAGTCAAAATTTTAAAAACTTAAAAAAACAAACAAACAAATCTTCTAACCTGTCTCTCTAGGTTCTATAATACATTTTCCACTCAAATGTTATGAATTGTCTCCACATCACAATGAGATTCAAAAGATGCAATCAGAATATCTAATTTATTAACCAAGGCCTAAGAGAGAGAAGTTTTATGGAATCTGTGATGATTTTGGAAATAACAGCTACCAATAACCTAGTCTCACTTAGTGTACACTTGGCCCTGGGAATGGTAGTAAAAGGGAAGAAACTGGAAATGGAGAAATGAGGCCTCAAATTCCAAAATGAAATAAACATACACATATATAAAATAAAGGAAAATGAAATGGGACCTATTCACATAGAAAATATGAACCAGAAAAGTTGTGTCACTGAGGAATTAGCACATAGGATGAAAGGGTGTCATCCCTTTGTTTTCCCCTTATTCTCATCATGTTTGCTATTGTGATCATACAACCTTCAGACACTCTCCACACTTAATCATCTGTTTTATTTGGTGATTTCCTGGCAGGCACAGTTGCAATAGTTTGCTTAAAGTTCCATATGGCTAGTGCTTGGTTCAGAAAAACCACAGGAGTCTTAGGGATGAGTCAAACAGAATGTGAGATTGTAATATAAATTAGATTTGTAAGTGGTTATCAGAAAGCCTGTGTATGATATGAGCCACCATTTAACATCAGTGCCCTGCTTCAGAAGAAATAATCTGACATCAATACTTTCTTCAAAATAAGAAGTTATGGAGATACCATACTTCAGACTAAAAGATGCCAAGCAGCTTTGAGAACTGTTTTAACCATCGATATGCTGTATGGAGTAATTATGCTATGCAGAGTAAATATGCATTTTAATACTGTGAACTGAATTTTATATCTGAAGGTAGTTATTGATTGATGAGTGAAAGGGCATTTGTATGGTTCCATTGTCACTGTTTGTATTGTTCTCTCTTCTCTCTCTCAGGTTGCAGCATATTTTTTGTCATTCTTTGAATATGTGGCAGCTTCATGAAAACAATCTACTGAACTGTCTGAATCGCATCTTGTCTTTGCTAGAGAATATGAGAAAAGGAGCAGATAACTAAGAACCATTTGCAAGAGACATCCATTATATAAATTACATTTCATAAAGTAATGAGCAGCTTGAAGGAAGAATAGCACATTTGTCAGCCTCCTTGGTTCTGCAGAATGCCGGTGGTATCCAGAATTGGTGCTGAGCAGGAAGATGGGGGGAGTGGGTGGAGGAAGAGAGAGATGGTTACTCTCCCTGAAGCCCTCAGGATACAGAAGAGGACTTATGCTTGTCAAGACATCTTCCTCAATTAATTCTAGCCATTATTCTGGGAGACCACCTTCAAGGCTTCATTTTCTTGCTGTTGTTGTTCAGTTGCTTAGTTGTGTGCAACTCTTTGTGACTACATGGACTGTAGTATGCCAGACTTTCCTGTCCTTCACTATCTCCTGGAGTTTGCTCAAGTCAATGTTAACTGAGTCAATGACACCATCCAATCATCTCATCCTCTGTCGTCCCCTTCTCCTCCTGCCTTCAATCTTTCCCAGCATCAGGGTCTTTTCCAATGAGTTGGCTCTTCACATCAGGTGACTGAAGTATTGGATCAGCTTCAGCCTCAGTCCTTCCAATGAATAATCAGGATTGATTTCTTTTAGGATGGACTGGTTTGATCTCCTTGCAGTCCAAGGGACTCTCAAAAGTCTTCTCCAGCACCACAGTTTGAAAACATCAATTCTTTGGCACTCAACCTACTTTATGGTCCAACTCTCACATCTGTACATGACTACTGGGAAAACTATCACTTTGACTATACAGACTT
This sequence comes from Oreotragus oreotragus, assembly GCA_006410675.1. Lineage (NCBI taxonomy): Eukaryota > Metazoa > Chordata > Mammalia > Artiodactyla > Bovidae > Oreotragus > Oreotragus oreotragus. The sequence continues at coordinate 344,305 of SJYX01003207.1, forward strand.
TAGTCGGCTAAGTGATCTCTCTGCTTTTTAATATGCTATCTAGGTTTGTCATAGCTTTTATTCCAAGGAGCAAGCATCTTTTAATTTCGTGGCTGCAGTCACCATCTGCAGTGATTTTGGAGCCCAAGAAANCTGTACATGACTACTGGGAAAACTATCACTTTGACTATACAGACTTTAGTCGGCTAAGTGATCTCTCTGCTTTTTAATATGCTATCTAGGTTTGTCATAGCTTTTATTCCAAGGAGCAAGCATCTTTTAATTTCGTGGCTGCAGTCACCATCTGCAGTGATTTTGGAGCCCAAGAAAATAAAATCTGTCACTGTTTCCACTTTTTCCCTATGTATTTGCTATGAAGTGATGGGACCGGGGGCCACGATCTTCTTTCTTTGAATGTTGAGTTCCAAGCCAGCTTTTTTACTCTTTTTTACCCTCACCAAGAGGCTCTTTAGTTCCTCTTTGCCTCCTGCCATACGAGTGGTATCATCTGCATATCTGAGGTTGTTGATATTTCTCCCATCAGTCTTGATTCCAGCTTGTGCTTCATCTAGCCTAGCATTTCACATGACATACTCTGCATATAAGTTAAATAAGCAGGGTGACAGATACAGCATTGACATACTCCTTTTCTGATTTTGAACCAGTTTGTTGCTCTATGTCTGGTTCTAATTGTTGCTTCTTGTCCTGCATACAGGTTTCCCAGGAGATAGGTAAGGTGGTCTGGTATTCCCATCAATTTAAGAATTTTCCACAGTTTGTTGTGATCCACGCAGTCAAAGGCTTTAGTGTAGTCAATGAAGCAGATTTTTTTTTTTTCAGAATTTCCTTGCCCTTTGTGTGATCCAATGGATGTTGGTAATTTGATCTCTGGCTCCTCTGCCTTTTCTAAATCCAGCGTGTACATCTGGAAGTTCTCGGTTCATGTACTGTTGAAGCTTGCCTTGTAGGATTTTGAGTATTACCTTGCTAGCATATGAAATGAGTACAGTTGTGTGGTAGTTTGAACATTCTTTAGCAAAGAATGTTCATTTTCTTAGCTATTACTAGAAATCACTTATCATTCATGTTGGTGTTGCTTGAGAGTCAAGAATTTTAAACATAGAGGTAGATTTTTTAAAATCCTTCAGACAACAGCTATTGACAGCTTGTTTCCCTAGCTAGTGTCTGAGTAGTTGAGCAGTATTGTGGGAAGACCTTGGTTCTTGGAGCAAGAGATGGGATCTGAGAACTCGGTCTCCAGTGTATTAGACCCTTTTAACTGGGGCAAGGTACCAACCCTTGCTGAGACTCAGGCTCTCTATCTATAAAGTGAGATTATTTCCCATATCTATCTCACAGCACTGTGGAGAAATGCATGAGATAGTGTGAGAGAAAGCCATTTGTACAAGATAAAACAGCACATAAATACTCATTAGAATTTGTTTGAAAAATTGCTACAAAGCAGGACAAAGATTTGACCAGTATATAGACCTGATCTCTCCAGAAAAAATGAGAAAACTAAATTTCTGACAGTTATGGGGTTTGTTTTCTAATTTTTGTTTCATCTCTTGTCTTCAAGGGCAAACAGATGACTTTCTTTGCATGCTATACTTATTCTCTTTGCTAATCTTTAATTCACATTCTCCCAGGGACCGTAACCTCTGTAACTCACTGTCTAGACATCTGAATGACTTTCTTTCATCCTTGGTTTTCTAATACTATCAGTAAAATGTAATTGATACCAAGATCTCAAGGAACAGTCTACTAATCAATGATAAGTGATACCAATATTCACTGTCATTGTGTACAGACAAGGTGACGCTTTGCCAAAATGGCTGGAAAAGGAAGAAAATGCAAGGTTAGAAGCACTTCAAGGATTCTTCCTGCTAATGCTCTGGCCTTCAGTCAAGAAAATATTTAAATCAGTCTCAAACACAGATGGTAATTTCATTTTGATGGGCCCAAAGGAAAACAAATTACACATACACACACACTCATACTTGTAAACTTTTCAGTAATTAACTGTTCTAAAGATTAAAAGTTATAATGTTTATGCCTAAATGATATGAAAATTATGAAGCTATATATATCACTATGGCTAAGAATTTATGCTAATTTTTAACACAGTTTACTTTTTAGAACAGTTTTAGGTTCACAGTAAAATTAAGTGGAAGATCAGGGATTTTCTGTATAACACATGCCTCCATATGTGCATAACCTCCTTCCATTATCAACATCCCCATGAAATTTGTATGAATATATCAAAAGGAGAAAAATAAAAGGAATGGTTTTAAGGAGTAAGAGTTCACAGAAGGACAATTAGTGGGAGAAAATGGTTGGCAAGAGGGAATTCCCTTGGGTCCTTAGGAATCACTGCTTTTCTTTACTGCTGGGCTTGGGTTCCATTCCTTGTCGGGGAACTAAGATCATGCAAGCCACTCAGTGCAGTCCAAAAGAATTTAAATTAAATTTTAAAAAAGGGGAAATGATCGAAGGGAAATAAAATAGGAAATTGATATAAAAGGATACATTTGATATAACGTCAGAATAATAATTGAGCAGGGGTGTGTACAGGCAGAACTTTTTGTTTTATGTCCTCTTACATATACCATCTTATGTTTTAATATTAATAGTTCTTATCTGGGAATGCATGTCCTCCCTGAGAATGTGACAGATACAAGATTCTAAATATACTAGCTAGTGTTCATTTCATCCATACTCAGCTGACCAAAGCTGGTGATACTATTTCTACCTATGTCATAGAACTTAGTTACAGTTGTCATATATTTATGTAGTCTTGGCCACGCTCTGAAGTTGTGGAGGCTCAACAGTGCATCTTATTCTTTTATATTCTCCATACACTAACTCAGCCTTCTGAAGGAAGGATGCATCTGGGAATTTCCTAGAGAAATGGCCCCAAGACTAGATAGACCTATAAGGTAGAGGAGTTGGAGTCATCTCAGCAGAAGGAGAAGTGAGGGATCCCAGAGCATACAGGGAAGGCAGCAAAGAGAGCCAACAGGATGTTAGAGGGGACACAGGCCCTTCTCTGCATCCAACCATGAGGAAGAGCAGGAAGCCAGGGTGTCTCATGACTGGCAATGTTATTCTTGATCCATTAACTCAGGAGGCGTCTGTCAGTCCCTTTACTGTGAAGGTACCATTTCCCTTTTTATTAATATCTAGACGGTAAAAAATTTGCCTGCAATGCAGGAGACCTGGGTTCGATCCTTAGGGTTGGAAGATTCCACTGGATGAAGAAATGGCAACACACTCCAGTATTCTTGCCTGAGAATCCTCATGGGATTCTTCAGTCAGACACAACTGAGTGACTAAGCACACAACACATCTTGTGTGGAGATACTTTGAGACTAGGCAAATAGTCTATTTCTGGTTGTACTTTTGCTGACTAATTTTAGCATCCTGTGATAGGTAATTCCCTGGTGTTTGTCTACTTGAGATTTTTAATTTTCATCATTCCTGTTCCATTTATTAATTGGAATTCTATATGGAAGAGCTACGGCCCTCCCCTGTTTATTAGATATGGTTTGTTTTTAAAAAGGGTAAAAAATTGAATTGCATCAAAATATTAGTGTTTTCACAAACTGCTGTTTCTATATAAAATTTTGTTGTAATAACTTACTGTCTTTGATTTTGACATAGTGACAGTATGTGTGTGTGTTGGGGGCATATGTGGTGTATACATGTGCCTTGGACACAAAGGCCCATTTTTTTCCCTTGGTCATGACTGACAAAGAAGAAATTCATGCTACAGGTTTGACATATCCAAGGGGAGTACAACACAGCAATGCAGACCTCTTATTGGGTGACATCACACAACACAGTGAGAGAAACAAGCCCAGCATATCATAACCCAACTCCGTCAGCAGGAAACATTGAAAAAAAAAATAAAAAAGAAAGAAAGAACAGTTCTTTGGGAAAAAATAGAATAAAGTAAACTTCGGGGCCTCAAAAAACTATTCTTTGAGTTCAGCTATTATTTCATCTCTATGGTAATGAATGACATTTAATTTAGGTCTTCCTTTCAAAAGTATCCATATTCTCAAAGTATGAATTCATTTTATAGAATCATACTTTAATTGCCTTAGACAGAGAGTATTAAATGACCTTCAAATTTCAAATGAACTATCTTTGCTTCATTGAAGTGTAGCATTATGGAACTTGATCTACAACTTCTCTTACTTAAGAAACAAAAATACCCACTTTGTTATGGTACAGATTGCCTTAGCCATAAAACCCGATAGAAATTGCACATTGAGCCAGAAGATTTTCTCACATTTCTGCCTCATAAGAACAGCACCATACTGTAAGAATCTTTTCCTGGCCTTAGTCACACAGCACATTCTGAAGATTTTGCTGTTGTATAATATTTTCCCAAAGGCACTAGTCCTTCTCAAGCTATTTCCTTAGGTGCCAAAACAACTAATTTATTTGGTTCTTTCAGCTAAATCTACTGTCAATTATGAGAATAATCAAGTTTGATGAATTGTTTCGGTCCATCTGAAGTGCTTTGAACTTGCTGTAATGCATAAACATACAGCTACAGATATGGTGGACTGGTGATTGAAAAGCTATTTATTTACAACCCTTTCTCCCTTGCTTTTCTCTACTAAAGAGACTGGAAATTTAAACCAAGTCATTGCTTCAGCCTCTCTTGTAGCCAAGGTGGTGAGATGAGAGGTAGTTTTGTTGATTAGTGGGATGTATGTGGTACTCAGTCCTCTTTCAAAGGAAAAAAAAAAAAAAAAAGAAGAGGAAAAGTTTTAGGAGGAGAGTGTTTTGACTCTTTCTCTTATTCCAGTGGGACATGGAAGGATAGTATAGTGGGATAGGAAGACGGAGGGAGCCATAATCCCTGATGGTGTCCTGTTGCACAGGATACCTCCTGACAAGCTGACTGATAAAAATACACCCTGTGTATATGAGATACTGTTGTCAGATTTTCTTTTCTTATCTTTTTTAATCACATTCTTATAAATACTTATATATTATGAAGTCTTCTGAGATGTGGTGGCTAATAAATACATTCCATCATTCAACAGTTGTAGTAATGCTGACAGGCTTCAGGTTATAGAGATGGGATGCTGATGCTTTTTAGATCTGTTTTAGTTTCTACAGTAGGAAGAAAAGCTAAACTGAATATGTTTAAAGGAAAATTGTAGAAAATAACATTTTCCTTCTTCTCTATCCACTGGAGAATAATACTCACTTTCAAGAACCTCAATGACTAGTAAAACTTTCTTTTTCTCCCTCTGTAATGCTTTCATTTTGGGGATACTTGAATCGATCGATGGGAAATAATTAAAGTTACTTGAAAGCAAACACAACTGCAATCTAAGACAGGGGAAAATGTAAAAACTCTAGAAATTGACTTTCTTATATTTCCAAATTGCTCAGCGTTTACTTATTTTAGTTCAGTTCAGCAGCTCAGTCATGTCCGACTATTTGGACCCCATGAACTGCAGCACGCCAGGCCTCCCTGACCATCACCAAATCCTGGAGGCCACCCAAACCCATGTCCATTGAGTCGGTGATGCCATCCAACCATCTCATCCTCTGTTGTCCCCCTCTTCTCCTGCCCTCAATCTTTCCCAGCATCAGGGTCTTTTCAAATGAGTCAGCTCTTCGCATCAGGAGGCCATAGTATTGGAGTTTCAGCTTCAACATCAGTCCTTCCAATGAACACCCAGGACTGATCTCCTTTAGGATGGACTGGTTGGATCTCCTCACAGTCCAAGGGACTCAAGAGTCTTCTCCAACACCACAGTTCAAAACCATCCATTCTTCGGTGCTCAGTTTTCTTTATAGTCCAACTCTCACATCCATACATGACCACTGAAAAAACCATAGACTTGACTACATGGACCTTTGTTGACAAAGTAATGTCTCTGCTTTTCAATATGCTATCTAGGTTGGTCAAAACGATCCTTCCAAGGAGTAAGCGTCTTTTAATTTCATGGCTGCAGTCACCATCTGCAGTGACTTGGGAGCCTAGAAAAATAAAGTCAGCCACTGATGTTCAAGCTGGTTTTAAAAAAGGCAGAGGAACCAGAGATCAAATTGCCAACATCCGCTGGATCATGGAAAAGCAAGAGAGTTCCAGAAAAACATCTATTTCTGCTTTATTGACTATGCCAAAGCCTTTGACTGTGTGGATCACAATAAACCTTGGAAAATTCTGAAAAAGATGGGAATACCAGACCACTTAACCTGCCTCCTGAGAAATCTGTATGCAGGTCAGGAAGCAACAGTTAGAACTGGACATGGAACAACAGACTGGTTCCAAATGGGAAAAGGAGTACGTCAAGGCTGTATATTGTCACCCTACTTATTTAACTTATATGCAGAGTACATCATGAGAAAGGCTGGACTGGAAGAAACACAAGCTGGAATCAAGATTGCCGGGAGAAATATCAGTAACCTCAGATATGCAGATGACACCACCCTTATGGCAGAAAGTGAGGAGGAGCTAAAAAGCCTCTTGATGAAAGTGAAGGAGGAGAGTGAAAAAGTTGGCTTAAAGCTCAACATTCACAAAATGAAGATCACGGCATCTGGTCCCATCACTTCTTGGGAAATAGATGGGGAAACAGTGGAAACAGTGTCAGACTTTATTTTTTTGGGCTCCAAAATCACTGCAGATAGTGACTGCAGC
>SJYX01003207.1:351739-366223 GCA_006410675.1 Oreotragus oreotragus
CACAGTTTATTGTGATCCACACAGTCAAAGGCTTTGGCATAGTCAATAAAGCAGAAATAGATGTTTTTCTGGAACTCTCTTGCTTTTCCATGATCCAGCGGATGTTGGCAATTTGATCTCTGGTTCCTCTGCCTTTTCTAAAACCAGCTTGAACATCTGGAAGTTCACAGTTCACTTATTGCTGAAGCCTGGCTTGGAAAATTTTGAGCATTACTTTACTAGTGTGTGAGATGAGAGCAATTGTGCAGTAGTTTGAGCATTCCTCGGCAATGCCTTTCTTTGGGATTGGAATGAAAACTGAGCTTTTCCTGTGGCCACTGCTGAGTTTTCCAAATTTGCTGGCATATTGAATGCACCATTTCACAGCATCACCTTTCAGGATTTGAAACAGCTCAATTGGANAGCATTCCTCGGCAATGCCTTTCTTTGGGATTGGAATGAAAACTGAGCTTTTCCTGTGGCCACTGCTGAGTTTTCCAAATTTGCTGGCATATTGAATGCACCATTTCACAGCATCACCTTTCAGGATTTGAAACAGCTCAATTGGAATTCCATCACCTCCACTAGCTTTGTTCGTAGTGATGCTTTCTAAGGCCCACTTGACTTCACATTCCAGGATGTCTGGCTCCAGGTGAGTCATCACATCCTCATGATTATCTGGGTCGTGAAGTTCTTTTTTGTGCAGTTCTTCTGTGTATTCTTGCCACCTCTTCTTTTTTTGGGGGTTGGGGGGCTTCCCTGGTGGCTCAGAGGTTAAAGCGTCTGCCTCCAATGTGGGAGACCCGGGTTCGATCCCTGGGTTGCGAAGATCCCTTGGAGAAGGAAATGGCAACCCACTCCAGTATTCCTGCCTGGAGAATCCCATGGACGGAGAAGCCTACTAGGTTACAGTCCATGGGGTCGCAAAGAGTCGGACACGACTGAGTGACTTCACCTTCACCATAGTATTTTTATTTTTATTTTATTTTACTTTACAATACTGTATTGGTTTTGCCACACATCAACATGAATCCACCACGGGTGTACACATGTTCCCAATCCTGAACCCCCCCTCCCACCTCACTCCCCATACCATCCCTCTGAGTCATCCCAGTACACCAGCCCCAAGCATCCTGTATCCTGCATTGAACCTAGACTGGCGATTCGTTTCTTATATGATATTATACATATTTCAATGCCATTCTCCCAAATCATCCCACCCNACAGGCCCCAAGCATCCTGTATCCTGCATTGAACCTAGACTGGCGATTCGTTTCTTATATGATATTATACATATTTCAATGCCATTCTCCCAAATCATCCCACCCTCTCCCTCTCCCACAGAGTCAAAAAGACTGTTCTATACATCTGTGTCTCCTTTGCTGTCTCACATACAGGGTTATCATTACAATCTTTCTAAATTCCATATATATGCCACCTCTTCTTAATATCTTCTGCTTCTGTCAGGTCCATACCATTTCTGTCCTTTATCGAGCCCATCTTTGCCTGAAATGTTCCCTTGGTATCTCTAGTTTTCTTGAAGTGATCTCTAGTCTTTCCTGTTCTATTGTTTTCCTCTATTTCTTTGCATTGATCACTGAAGAAGGCTTTCTTATCTCTCCTTGCTATTCTTTGGAACTCTGCATTCAGATGCTTATATCTTTCCTTTTCTCCTTTGTTTTTCACTTCTCTTCTTTTCACAGCTATCTGTAATGCCTCCTCAGACAACTATTTTGCTTTTTTGCATTTCTTTTCCATGGGGATGGTCTTGATCCCTGTCTCCTGTACAATGTCACGAACCTCTGTCCATAGTTCATCAGACACTCTGTCTATCAGATCTAGGCCCTTAAATCTATTTCTCACTTCCACTGTATAGTCATAAGGGATTTCATTTAGGTCATATCTGAATGGTCTAGTGGTTTTCTCCACTTTCTTCATTTTCAGTCTGAATTTGGCAATAAGGAGTTTATGATCTGAGCCACAGTCAGCTCCCAGTCTTGGTTTTGCTAACTGTATAGAGCTTCTCCATCTTTGGCTGCAAAGAATATAATCGGTCTGATTTCGATATTGACCATCTGGTGGTGTCCATGTGTATAGTCTTCTCTTGTGTTGCTGGAAGATAGTGTTTGGTATGACCAGTGCATTTATTTATTTAGTTTTCCAGTTAAAAGTTGAAGCTCCACAGTTTTCATTGCTTTCACAATGTACATTGATGTATGGTGATTTATCAAACAAGTAGATATGATAAAGTGAGACTACAGTAAAAGATTTTAAGTACTTTCCTTTCAACGTGAAGTACAGGCTCTAATCATTAACATCCAGCAACATTTAATAATATATGAACTAATAGGATCATATGACATTTATAGAACAATCTCAGAAACTCTAATAAAATACACATTTTTTTAAGCACCCATTGTAGTCATACCAAGTTGGATCATATTTTGGGATAGATACAGAGATCAAAAGATAAAAAAAATTAGAGAACCCAGAAATAGCCCATGCATTTATAACAAACTAATTTTTTTAATTTTTATTTTATACTGGAATATAGCTGATTAACAATGTTGTGATAGTTTCAGATACATAGCAGAGAGACTCTGCCATACACATATATGTTCTCTCCCAAACACCCTTCCATTCAGGCTGCCCCATAACATTAAACAGAGTTCCCTGTTCTATACGTTAAGACCTTGTTAGTTATCCATTTTAAATATAGCAGTGTGTACATGTTGACCCCAAACTCTTTAACTATCCCCCCATCTTCTTCCCTAGAAACCATAAGTTTGTTCTCTAAGTCTATGAGTCTGTTTCTGTTTTGTGGATAAGTGCATTTGTATCATTTGTTTTTAGATTTGCCATATAAGAGATGTCATATTATATTTCTCTAACTCACTTCACTCAATATGACAATCTCTAGATACATCCATGTTGCTGAAAATGGTATTCTTTCATTCTTTTTAATGCCTGAGTAATACTCCATTGTATGTATATACCACATCTTCTTTATCCATTACTCTGTTGATGGATTACTTCCATGTCTTGGCTGTTGTAAACAGTTCTGCAGTGAACATTGGGTACATGTAACCTTTGAAACTATGTTTTTCTCCAGGTATATGCCAAGGAGTAGGATTGCAGGGTCATATGGTAGTTCTATTTTTGTTTTTTTAAGGAACCTCTATACTGTTCTCCATAGTGACTGTACCAATTTACATTTTTATGAACAGTGTAGGAGGGTTCACTTTTCTCCACACCCTCTCCAGCATTTATTGTTGTGGATATTTTGATGATAGCCATTTGACTTGTGTTAGGTGGTACCTCATTGTAGTTTTGATTTACATTTCTCTAATAATTAGTGATGTTGAGCATCTTTCCATGTGCTTCTTGCCCATTTGTATGTCTTTTTTGGAGAAATGGATATTTAGGTCTTCTGCCTGTTTTTTTTTTTTTTTTAATTGAGTTGTTTGTTTTAATGCTATTAAGCCTTATGAGCTGTTTGTAAATTTGGGAGATTAATCCTGTCATATAAACAGCTAATTTTTGACAAAAGTGCAAAAGTAAGTCAATCGAAGAAGTATAGTCTTTTCAACAAACTGTGTTTGTGTAACTGGATATATAGGTTAAATAAAAAGAATCCTGATCTAAATTTCACATTTTAAAATTTCAACTATTGATTCAAATGGAGCATAAACTTAAATGTAAAACACAAAACTATAACACTTCTAGAAAAGTCATAGAAAGTCTTCAACATCTATGACTAGGAAAACGTTTCTTAGATCTGACACCAAAATCATCTGTAAAAGATAAAATTGATAAATTGGACTTTGTAAATATGAAAACATTTGCTTTGTTAAAGATCTATTCAAAAGATGAAATAACAAGCTATATGTGTAAAGAAAATATTTGCAAATCATATATCTGACAAAAGCCACATCTAGGGTGTATAAAAGATTCTCAAAACTTAGACATTAAAAAAAAGCAACAGTTTAATTAGAAAATGGACAAAAAGCAGAAAATCCTTTTCACTGAAAAAGATACACAGATATCAAATGAAAAGGTGTTCAGAGCTACTACACCTCAGAGAAATGAAAATTAAATCCATGATGAGATATTATATATAACACACCTATTAGAACAACTATAATAAAATTTAGTGACAGTACTAAATGCTAGGAAGAATGATGAGAAACAGGATTTCTCACATATTGCTGGTGGAGGTGCAAACTGTTGTAGCCTCTCTGAAAAAAATTTTAGCAGTGTCTTTAGAAATCTAAACATACAGCTTACACACACAACAGTTGTACTCTTGGGCATCTATCTCAGATAAATAAAATGAATGGTCTACATAAAAACCGGTATATATTGTTCCTAGCAGATTTATTTGTAATAATAAAAAACTCAAAAGAGACAAAATATCTCTCAATAGGTGAGTGGTTAAGCAAACTGTGGCATATGCATATCAGGAAATATTGCTCAATAGTGAAAGGAAGTGAACTTTTGATCCTCATAAGAACTTAGATGGATCTCAAGGTTGTTATTCTGAATGAAATAAATAAGTTTCAAAGGTCATATAAAATAAAATTCCATTTATTAGCATCCTCAAAATTGCAAAATTATAGAGATTTGATTATAGGGATTATTGAAATGGCACGTGCAATTGGAAAAGGTTATCATAAGGAATGTCTTTGCCATGATGAAATGCTTCTTTATCTGATTGTGGTGTGGTAACACAGTTCTACACATATTGTAAAATGAGGTAGAATTACACACAAATATTTTATTAATACCAATGTCAATTTCTTATTTTTGATATTGTGCAGTAGTTAACTAATTTTGAAGTAGTTAACAATTTAGAAAAAAGAATAAAGTGTATATAATTATTTTTAAAATGTTTAAAAACAGAAAAAATATGACTAATGAATAATCTAAATTACTAAGTTAAAAAACAAAAATTATCAATTTGGATAAAAACGTAAGATGCAAGTTCATGTCAACTACCAGAAATATATCTAAAGATACAAATGGATTAAAGTAAATGATGAAAAATTTTATATGATGGTAGCACAAATCAAAAAAAAATTAAAGTAATGATATTAACACTGAAAGAATTTCAGAGTAAAGAGTGTTACTAGGGATAGAGGTGCTTTCATAATAATAAAAGGATCAATTTATCAAGATGACATAGCAATCTTATATGTTCAAACATCTAAGAACAGAACTTCAATGAATAAATGATGCAAGAATAAATGATGCAAGAACTGATACTGATAAAAAGAGAATCAGGTAATCCAAACTGAGAGAGATTTCACTTTTCCCTTCTCAATAATTGAAAGAGCAAGTTTGACAGGAAATCAGTAAAGATATAGAAAATACAGCACTGTCAATGAATTGGACTTCACTGATATTTATANAGAGAATCAGGTAATCCAAACTGAGAGAGATTTCACTTTTCCCTTCTCAATAATTGAAAGAGCAAGTTTGACAGGAAATCAGTAAAGATATAGAAAATACAGCACTGTCAATGAATTGGACTTCACTGATATTTATAAAACACCTCACTCAATAGCCACAGACTACACATTCTTTCAAGTGTATAGTGGGTATTTACTCTAGTAGACCACATTCTGGGTCATAAAGCAAAATTTTATATAGTCACAGATATTCAGGTAACAAAATGTATACTCTATGATCATACTACCTGAATTCAAGACTGACATATAGGTACAGCTATCAACATAGAGTGGGATTGTCATAAAATCTGACAAATAGATCAATGGAATAGAATGAACATTTCTAGAAATATACTCTCAAGTATTTCAAAAAATGATTTATGATAGATACAAAGGCAATATAGTATAAAAAATCTATTCAATATATGGTGTTGACACGAATGGATATCCATGTGGCAAAAAAATGAACTTTGATCCATACTTTGTGGTATACATACAGAAAAGTAACTCAAAACACATCATAGGCCTGAATGTGAAATTGAAAACTACAAAACTTCTACATGAAAACTCTTGTGACCTTGGGTTAGGCAAAGCTAAATAGTTTTAGCTATTGTGCCAGAGGCAAGATTTGCAAAAGAACAAATTGAATTTCATGAAAATAAAAAAATCTGTACTCTGAAATATTTCACTAAGAGATGAAAAGGCAAGCTACAGACTCGGAGAAATGATTTGCAAATTGCACATCTGACAAAGGACTTGCATCTGCACTATGTAACTCTTAAAAGTAATTGATAAATAACTTAAGCAATTCAATAAAAAATGAGCACAGATTTACATAGACACCTAACTAAAGTAGATATACAGAAGGGAAAGAAGCACGGGAAAAATGTACATCTTCATAGTCATTTGAGAAATGCAAAATAAAACCACAACAGTGTAATAATCCATATTTATCATAATAGCTAAAATATTTATTTTAAAATAGATAATACCAAATGTTACTGAGTATATGTGAGAATTTCAGCTCTAAAGTACTACTGATAGAGATGTAGAAAATGAGATAACCACTTTGGAAAACAGTTTGACAGTTAAAAGTTAAACACCTATGTGTTCCACTTCTAATTACTTATCTACAAGGAAAAGTATAAATCTATATAAACAATTGTACATGTTTGTAGCTTTATTTATAATAGCCCCCAAATTGAAAGAGTTGCAGGGTTCATCAGTAGTTGGAGGAATAACCAAATTGTCATATATCTATACAATAGAACACTACTCAACAATAAAATGAATGGATGTTTTTCAATAATAGTTTTAGATTTATTTTAAAAGATAGTTTTCATATATCCCATACTCAGTCTCCTCTGCTGTTATTTTTTAACAGCTTTATTGAGCTATAATTGATATTTAAAACATTAGACTTTATGTATATAATTAGTTGAGTGTGGCTATATTCAGACCATTACCACAATAAAGATAAAGAATATAGAGAATTCCCTGGTGGTCCAGTGATTAGGATTCCACACTTCCAATGCAGGGGACCCAAGTTTGATCCTTGGTCTGAGTATTAAGATCCCACATGCTATGCAGCACAGCACCCCCCCCCCAAAATGGCAAAGAATATCTCCAGTGCCTCCATCAATAGATAAAATAATAAACAAACTGTCATATATCTATACAGTAACATACTAATTGACAATAAAATGAATGGGTTATTGGTATTTTACAACATGGATAAATCTCAAAATAATAGTGATGAGTGAAGGAAACCAGACAAAAAAGATTATTGTTAATTGTCATGATGTTTTCACACATATATGTTAAAGCTTATCCAATTGTACACTTTAAATATATGCAGTTTATGGTATGTGAGCTATACTTTAATAAACTGCTTTAAAATAACATTAAAAAATTAAGCCAATATGGATCATTGAAAAAACAAGGGAGTTCCAGAAAAACACCTATTTCTGTTTTATTGACTATGCCAAAGCCTTTGACTGTGTGGATCACAATAAACTGTGGAAAATTCTTTTTAAGAGATGGGAATACCAGACCACCTGACCTGCCTCTTGAGAAACCTGTATGCAGGTCAGGAAACAACAGTTAGTACTGGACATGGAACAACAGACTGGTTCCAAATAGGAAAAGGAGTACGTCAAGGCTGTATATTGTCACCCTGCTTATTTAACTTATATGCAGAATACATCATGAGAAATGCTGGCCTGGAGGAAGCAGAAGCTGAAATCAAAATTGCCAGGAGAAACATCAGTAACCTCAGATATGCAGATGACACCAGCCTTATGGCAGAAAGTGAAGAAGAACTAAAGAGCCTTTTGATGAAAGTGAAAGAGTAGAATGAAAAAGTTGGCTTAAAGCTGAACATTCAGAAAACGAAGATCATGGCATCCGGTCCCATCACTTCATGGGAAATAGATGTGGAAACAGTGGCAACAGTGGCTGACTTTATTTTTCTAGGCTCCCAAATCACTGCAGATGGTGACTGCAGCCATGAAATTAAAAGACGCTTACTCCTTGGAAGGAAAGTTATGACCAACCTAGATAGCATATTGAAAAGCAGAGATATTACTTTGCCAACAAAGGTCCGTCTAGTCAAGGCTATGGTTTTTCCAGTGGTCATGTATGGATGTGAGAGTTGGACTATNCTGCCTCTTGAGAAACCTGTATGCAGGTCAGGAAACAACAGTTAGTACTGGACATGGAACAACAGACTGGTTCCAAATAGGAAAAGGAGTACGTCAAGGCTGTATATTGTCACCCTGCTTATTTAACTTATATGCAGAATACATCATGAGAAATGCTGGCCTGGAGGAAGCAGAAGCTGAAATCAAAATTGCCAGGAGAAACATCAGTAACCTCAGATATGCAGATGACACCAGCCTTATGGCAGAAAGTGAAGAAGAACTAAAGAGCCTTTTGATGAAAGTGAAAGAGTAGAATGAAAAAGTTGGCTTAAAGCTGAACATTCAGAAAACGAAGATCATGGCATCCGGTCCCATCACTTCATGGGAAATAGATGTGGAAACAGTGGCAACAGTGGCTGACTTTATTTTTCTAGGCTCCCAAATCACTGCAGATGGTGACTGCAGCCATGAAATTAAAAGACGCTTACTCCTTGGAAGGAAAGTTATGACCAACCTAGATAGCATATTGAAAAGCAGAGATATTACTTTGCCAACAAAGGTCCGTCTAGTCAAGGCTATGGTTTTTCCAGTGGTCATGTATGGATGTGAGAGTTGGACTATAAAGAAAACTGAGCACCGAAGAATGGATGGTTTTGAACTGTGGTGTTGGAGAAGACTCTTGAGAGTCCCTTGGACTGCAAGGCGATCCAACCAGTCCATCCTAAAGGAGATCAGTCTTGGGTGTTCATTGGAAGGACTGATGCTGAAGCTGAAACTCCAATACTTTGGCCACCTGATGCAAAGAGCTGACTCATTTGAAAAGACCCTGATGCTGGGAAGGATTGAGGGCAGGAGGAGAGGGGGACGACAGAGGTTGATATGGTTGGACGGCATCACCGACACAATGGACATGGGTTTGGGTGGCCTCTGGGAGTTCGTGATGGACAGGGAGGCCTGGCGTGCTGCAGTTCATGGTGTCACAAAGAGTCGGTCACGACTGAGAGACTGAACTGAGCTGAACAGTTTGCAGGAGGTTGACTAGCAAAAATGGCAATGAACTGAAAATGTAAGTGATTCTACAAAAACTATGTATCTAGGAGCTGACTATAATTTTCTGCCCCCAGGAAATATAAATGATAATTAGCCCAATTAATCTTATCAGGTAATTAGACATATGGGCTCCTCATTGCCAATTAATTCATTTGATAAGTGAACTACAAAGACACTCTTATGATTTGAAACTTGCAGTATATAAGATATTCATTTATTGCAAACAGGAGTAATGCCTATATTTGGAATAATGATAGAATCTAAGAAGATGAGACCATGTAGAAAAAAGAAACAACTGTATATTAAAATTGTCATATTCAATAATGAAATGGTGTTTCCTCAATGGAAATTCTCTAGGCAGAATAGTGTGAAATGAGAAAAAGTTAGGTTTTTTCTTAAGTGTAAGTAAGGATTTGGAGGGGGAAAAAAGAGGAGAAAGAACAAAATATATGTATAAGTTAGATTTTAGATTTTTAAAAAACTAGAATTACTCAGAAGAAATACATATTTTGGTATTTGAGCTACTGATAAAGATAAATGTACTTATATCAAACTAAACTTTCTTAATACATAACCAATTATACCAAGTCCTAAAGCTACATCAACCCAGTAGAAAAAACTAGCTGAGGTTTCAAATTGTTTCATGGGATTGACTAAATCTACCTATGCTGTTTCAGTGTTACTAATATAAAAAGTTTATACTAAATATACTTTCTTTACATATTAAAATATTTGCTCAAAGCAGACACTTCTATCATAAGGAGTTAACATAATATACCTATGTCTCAATTAAGATCATAAAGAAGTTATTCCAAATAACTGAACTGACTACAAACTGATTCCCCCCAAATTAATTTAGGCACAAACAAGAATTTGCCTATAATTTTTCCATAAGTTTTGTGTGAATTCTTACAGTGTATAATCTATAATTGATACAGAAGACAGAATTGGAAAATAAAAGCGTGCAAAATTGTCACAAATTGGAGATAAAAATGGTATTCCTTTACTTTTTCACAAGTGAGAAGCTCTTTAAGTATTTTAGCTGTGCTCCCCATGACTTATAAACCCTATCCCTGTTCAAACTGAGTTAATCAATATTTCCTCTTCATGTAAATAAAGACCAACATAGCCTGGGAGGAACAAACAAAACAGAGACATGAAACTCAATGAGACTCTAAGCAAGTGTTCACAGCAACATTTTATTGTTTTATCCAAATGAAACAATTTTCCTATGTAACCCTCTAAAAAGGTCATATTGCTTTCATGTGTAGTAAAAAGTCTGCTTTCTCTAAGGGCTATGCATACTTCTCAGTTCTCCTTTATATATTTCCCTTCTAGAAAATGAGTTACTAATATTTAGTTTTGTAAAAAACCATTTCATTTAAGCAAAGGTTAAAAGGTATACAACTGATGGAAATTTAATAAGAACAACAGTAAGACACCAAATCTTGGCTGGTCAGATTCCATTGATCACAGGATGTCACACTGCGCAAATGACCACTTGAAGAGCCAATAATATAACCTCAGAAGTCAGTCTTCAGAGTTGCTTTCCTTCAACAGTCCTTTAGCAGCATAATTCCCTCTGCCTGCTTATCATCCCTGGAGGCAGCATTTACTGCACAAAGTTTAAAGGTTACCACATTCTTCATTCAGTTAAATATTCAACCACTCACACATCTTAAGAGTCATTTACTGGAGCCAGGCCCCCACATCATGGTAAGTAACGAGGTTATAAAGATGAAGGAAATACAAAATCCATCCCTTCTCTCTGAAAGTTCACAGTCTATCAGGAAGATAATTGTGGGGTCACAAAATGGGGTCAGCAAGTAATAATAAGTGCAGCTAACTTTTTAAAAGCATGTCAAGTGTGCTTCTTACTCTGTTAACTGCTTAGGTCAGTTAATCCAGGTGATAGACTGTTGAGCAGGTATAATCCTTGGCCTCATTTTACAGGTTAAGAAATTGAGATTTAAGGAAAGGAATGTGTTCCAAGAACATATAAATGGTGGGCCCCACCACCACTGAAATCCAGACTTTCTTGGCTCCAGAACCTACACCCCCAGCCCCTGGCCCAGAGGAGAGAGTGCGTGCCTTCTACAGTCCTAGTGTTTTTGCTGGAACTTCAATAGGGGGTCACTTGATTGGAGTCTAGAAATAGGAGAGATTGGGAAGGGGTCTCAGGGCCACTGCAATGCCTGAGAGTGTCTTCTGGGCAGATGGAGGAATCCAGCTCAAAGGAGCTTAAAAGACTGGCTGGGAGGAAAGTCATCCTTGGGATGAGGAGCAGCGTTGCCTGAGGAAAACAGAAGAGGAAGAGGAAGTTCACAAGCCAACAGGTGGCTGCCTAGGGAAAGGGTCCTTGGTCACTTAACTGCCTTCCTGTGCCCCCATTCTCAGGTGAGGCCCCTGCAGAGGCTGGGGTAAGCTCTGCTGCTGTCTGATTCTTGTCTCCACTGCTTGGTATTTCTGCCTTTCTTCTGGGTACCATGGCTGTGATCGGTGCCTGCGCCACTTCTGCTGGTTGTCACTGCTGATGTTTAATGGCCCAGATCTCTCCTCTGTGAAGAATGTAGGGACCATTCCTCTTCTTTCTGTTATACACAGTTGATAGGGTAGGAAGAGTGCAAACTGGGGAACGTAAAGGTCCATTGCCTTCTGCTTTCATTTCATAAAGAGGTTTTAGTGAAATTAGCTCTTTGAGTTTGTATTCACATCCTTTTCCCTCAAGCTCAGATTTGAGTTCATAAAGCGCTGTTCATTAGACACATCTGAATATCACCTTACACTGGAATTAGAATTATCCCCCTGCCAACAGGTGAAGGTTTAACTGCCTGCTCGATTAAGGCTTCCTTTAAAAAGATTATCTCTGAGAATTTTCCTAAGTCCTTCTTTTAATCAGGACTCTGGCCCATGTGGCTAGTTGGTTAGACAGCATGGACAGGCAGAAATCCTGTAATACGCAAAGCATAGGATTAAGCTTCCCTTGCCATGCCTGAAATTCATTCATTAGAAGTGAAATAGTGAAATAATATGGACCATGCATACAAACCTCTTCTCCCACTGTTCCTCCATCAAACATCCCCAATTTCCCAGCACCCTCTGGCTCAGCATTGAAAATACAAACATAAACATGTTACAGCCTTTGAAAGCAACGACCTTACAAATACAAGAGGGACCAAAACCAATTATAATAATACATAAAATCCTAGGTACACACTTGGTAGAGCGCTAGTACTGAAGAGAGAATGATCAGCTGTCTGAAGAGGACCATGAGTGGATAGGAAAAGCAAATGCACTGTTTAACCAGAGTCTTGAAAGGTAAAATCAGAGATTATCAGGACATAGAGTGAGGGTGGCGGGTGTCAGTATGACCAGAGAGAGAGGAGGGGCTGTCAGTGACCCGAGAGACAAAAGGGAAGATCTAGAGGCACACAGTGGATGCTTAGTAAATATTGCATGGCTAAGGAATGTGTGAATGGCTAATAATAAACTATGTGTTAATAACATTTTAGTGCCTCAAAAATGTGTTTGCATAATTTCTCTATTTACTCTTCACAGTACGAGTGTTAAAAGGCAAGGCTTTTAGGTCATGGGCTTCCCTAGTGGGTCAGATGGTAAAGAATTTGTGTGCAGTGCAGGAAACCCAGGTTTGATCTCTGAGTCAGGAAGATACCATGGAGAAGGGAATGACAACCCACTCCAGTATTCTTTTTTTTTAATTTATTTATTTTTTATTGAAGGATAATTGTTTCACAGACAAATTTCCAGATGTTGGCTTTGTTGCCAGCTATTACTTATGTGGAAACAGGAAACAGTGATAAAAATGCTGCATGACCCTTGTGTCAATGTGTTTGGGATATAACATGAAGCCAGAAAATGTGAAAGGTAACTCATAAGCCATTGCAAGTGAAGTGGGACAAGACTCCACTTAGGCTACTAAGCAGAAGGCAAAATGACCCATGTGACAATGTGTGACAATGTCACAGGACTAACTTTAGGGGACAGGATTTATGATAGGATTACTTTGAAATAACTCTACTTCTTTTATACAAATAAAAACTTGCAGCTGCAAAAAATGTTTTAGTTATCCTGAATGTATGATTCAAAAATTATACTTTTTAGTTTTTCTGATCTGTTATAATAATGGCATTTATCCCATACCAAGCCCATGCTCCATTGAATCCATGGAATATGGAACTTCTCTGCAAAGGAGTGCTCATCAAAAAGTACAGGTCACTAGCTGTCTAGGACTGAAAGCATTTCTGGGCCCATACAAAGCAATTTTAAAGCAAATATAACATTTTAAATTGGCTACTGTAGAATCAAGAGGTTCTTTTTGATGAAAAGGGCTTTCACAATGCTTAGCAAATTTCGCTGTGTCAGCAATCACAGTCATTTATCTACAGACGACTGGATCTAATTAATTTGAAGCTGATGATAGTGACAATAACATTGGCAATGAAGTAATGAGTCTTGGCCTACTTTGAAATGAGAAAATTTAAGACAATGATAATTCATTCACTCAAAAAGCATTTATCAAACATTTACCTCTTCTGAGTTCTGAGGTCAAAAAGCAATAAGGTTTGTCCCACAAAACCTCTGTTCTGTCTAGCAAGAACAGAGCAGAATAAGAAAACTGGGTACCTCATAGGCTTCAACTATTAGCATCATTTCATTCGAATTGGGTAAAGCCAAATTTTTGACTACAAGCTTTTATTCTCATATATTTAGAGTTTTTAAAATGAGAGATTAAATATTGCATGCATATATTTTTTATTCATTTTTTCTTATTCATGACACAACTGGATAGCATTAATTATTTTCACCAAGGGTAAAATCATCTTACATGGATATAGTCGCCTAAGTCTTGAACAGAGTATGCTTAAAACTTTTCCCCCAATTTTCATTTGACAATATATTTCTAAGTTTTACATAGACTTTCTGATATCGAATTCTTCATTTTTATTTCTATTTTTCAGTTCTCTGAATTTGACACCTTAAAACACATTGAGATATTTTGAATAAGGTAAGAAAATAAATCATTTATTATTTGAAAAAAAAGAAGTTTGATTTTGTATTACTTAATATCAGAATTTCAGTGGTTGCAGCTATTTACTGCAACCAACTAGTAGCTGACTAATATCAAGGATGGTAAAATGTCATGCAGCTACACCATTAAGTCACATGTGAATGGCACTAAATATAAGAATTGCAAATTGATGAAGGTTTCTCTTTTCTTCCCTCCCTCCCTCCCTTTCTTTCCTTCCTCCCTCCCTTTTCTCCTGTCTCTTATACACATCTAGATGTGTATAAGAGACAGCCCTGACAGGTGGAGAAAAAAATATTTTAGGTTGGCACAAATG
>SJYX01003207.1:367134-409142 GCA_006410675.1 Oreotragus oreotragus
CTCCCTTTCTTTCCTTCCTCCCTCCCTTTTCTCTCCCTCTCTTTCTGCCACCTCCCGCCTTCCTTTTTTCATTTCTTTCTTTCATCCTTTGATTTGTAATCTCCACTCTGAACTGCAGTATATTGGTTTATATCTCACCATTTGTGAAAGTAGTTTTGGGCAAACCTGAATTAAGTAGAAAGCCAATTCTATTTTTTACAATAGCATTTTATCATGCCCTCTTACCTTGACACTCTCCAGAAGTATGTTTGGGTCGACTATTCCCTGATCAAATTCCGAGCAGTGAGGAGCTACATAAATAGAAGATTAAATATAGTGCAGCATACGAGTGCTCTGAAGGAGCCACGTGCAACATGCTTTGAGATGATAGGAAAGAAAGAAATTCATCTGAGGGAATTTGGGAAACTTCCTGTAAGAAGTAACATTTGATCTTCCTTGGAACAGTAAACAGGAATTTGCCAAACAAGATAGAAGGCAGGGTATTATTCCATACAGAAGGGAGTGAGGAGAAATGTGGTTAATCTGATCAGCATCAGCAAAACAAGTTAGTTAACTGTATATTTTTGTGAACCCTCCTTCTTAATTATGTATTTCTATGCCCAGAGTCTAATCTTAGTCCCTGATGTGTTAAAGATGTACAGAAATTCATGTTGAGCCCACATTAAAGAATGCCTTACTTAGTTTCAGAGGACAAGAAACTGCTGTTGACCGTCTCATAATGGTGGTCACATGGGGCTGTCAGTGCTAGGGTGGCCTTCATTGCCTTCTGGATGAACACAGGAGATTCTGGAAATGCCAGTGGGTCATGATGGCAGGATACTAGGGAAAAACATTCTGAAAAATTGGCATTCATAGATCTGTGTACTCTGATTTGTGAGATTTCTCAGAAATCTGAAACTGTTTTATTTCTTTGTCATGGTATCAAATGATTGGTGTTGGGTATTATTTGAGACACTTATTCAAATATTTTGTTACACTCCCAATAATATTGATGAAAACCCACAACCATATGTGATATTCTCTATTAGGAGCAAGGAAGGAGTATTCTTCATATCTATACCAGATGCTTTCTTTGACCCAGACTGTTGGTATCTATATGCCTAAATACATACTTCCCAGGTTGCACACATTATGAGTTAATTTTTTTCTATAAATGCATTTTTATATACTATTGGTTGTCTACTTATTCTGTTTTTATAAATATAGACTGTAACTCTATTCACAGAACAGGTGTACAGGTACATAAAATTGAGAAAAGAAGTGTTATTTATTGTTGTATTTCCTTTCCATTATTTACATGGGAATTGAAAATCACAAACTCAGGAGTAAAGTGATCTAAACCCATCTGAATGAAATGAGATCCAAATGTTTTCAAGCTGTAGAATTTTATAGCTGAATGTCATCTTAGAAATGCTATATTTTAGTCTCCTAATATTGAATATGAGAAAGTGAAGGTAAATGATGGGCTGACTTCTTCCAGATCCTTAGTTATTGTAAAAATCCTGTGATTAGAATATCTGTTTCCTGTCTCTCAGCCTGGTATTTCTTCCCCAGTTCTATTGTCAGGACCTGTATATAACTTTCTTTTATTTAAATAGAATCATAAAATATAGGTTCAGAAGGGCCCTCAAAAGTCACTTCATACTCCTGTTCTTCCAATGAATAGAACTCATTTTCTGCACAGACTTTATTAACTTCTAAAGACATATATTATAAATTAGAGGATAAAGTGTCTCATCCTCAAATTGCCATCTTTCTCTTCAAATGAATGTTACATTCTTAAATGGAATATTGTTATATCTTGACACAAATGTTGCTCTGATATTATATTCAAATTCAATGAGAATGGTGTATAATGTACAGAAATGATCCAGGGAAGTTTGTTAGCAACATAATGATTCTGGAAAGAGCAGTGTCAATAAAGGATGCTTGTAAATTGTCTCAATCATCAAGAATTCATGCAATCCAAACAAGTCATAAGTGATATTTTTCCCCCCGTTGGGACTTTTGTGAAAAATCAGCCTAGATATAGCCCTCCCTGAAAAAACAAACAAACAAACTACTCGAAGATGTGGTGTCATCAATTCCGTACAGTTTGAAAGTCAACTCACAAAAGCACTGGGAACAATTTCATCTGTAAAAACAGACATCCAGCAGATAATCCAAAGGTCTACTAGAGCTAAATTTGGTCGAATGCACATGGGTGGCATTGCTGTGTTATTCAGCAAGTAACTACTGAGGCCATACTCCCTGGGGGAGTGCTGTGCAATGAATGCACTTTTGCAAGCTAGGTTTCTGTCTCCGTTGGGATTCATGCTGTCTTGGGCCACCCTTCCCTACATCTCAGAGGACGGACTTTGGAGGCAGGGTGTCTGGGTTTCAGTCCCTCCTATGGCACGTGCTAGCCAAGCAACTCCTCTCTAATCCTCAGTTTCCTTATCTATAAGAGAACAAAGAATACCTTCCTCATAAGGTTTAGGGAAGATGGAATATTATAAGATGATACTCTAAATAAATAGAATATAATGTGGAACTGGCCATATTTAAGCACCAAACATAGTTCACTTCAGCTGAAGTAAAACCATAAGCTAAATATTTTAATAATACTTAGTGAGAAAACTTTAGGGGAAATAATTGTTTTTGATCCAGGATACTGGGCTCTTCATTAATCCTTATTGAAAAGATAATAAAGAAGGTTGAAAATATTTATGGATCAATTACCATAAAGGCACAAGATATAAAGAGCATTAACCATATACTAATAACTAAATCTATACATATTCTTTATCCTGCCATTTAAAAAATTGATTTGGGGGCAAGTTTGTTCCAAATGGAAGAATTCTCTAGTAACATTCTGTTTGTATTCTTAGAGTTTTATTTTTAATCTTCAGTGTAATGAAATCCTTAACCTCAAGACTATAATTACTCAGGGCTTGTTGTACATGCTTTTTTTTTTTTATAGAAAATCTTATCTGCTAGAGCCTTTATTACAGGAAATGGAATTGACTCACCAACATTTAAAGTACGCACTAGCCCTCTGATGTTTGGTTCAATATCTATGCCTGTCTTGGGTAAATGTTGTAATGCATCTACTATATTATCAAATTGATTTACTTGTCCATCAGAAAGGTTTTTAATTTAGAAAATTTCCTTCTGAAACTCTATGAAAATAAACTTGTGACTCTGAACACATCTGTCTCTAAACAAATACCGAGATGCTTTCTTCTACAGTGAATGGTAAATACAAGGCCAGTGTTGATTCTGGCTAGTAAAACTATTTCTGTCATTACTTATTCTCTCTTCCACCATTTGAATGCTGCTCCAAGGCTGAAAGAATAAGGAGGACAGATTCATTTTGCTTTCTCTTAGGGGAAAACAAAGTTTAACGCAAAAAGGTCTCAGAATTAACAGTCCTACTGGAACGTGGGCTTTGTCTTAATCCTTGTCCCTATCTTCCTATAATAATTGCCTACAAATATCGAGTCCTCCCCCTCCCCCTGAACTTGAGGCCATATGTACTCTTGCTTCTTCCCTTACTAAGTGCTGGTGTCCTGACCAGAAACCCAAGCGCATGGCTGGTGTCTGTCACCCGCTGAGAGTTCTCCAAATTCCAATGTCTGCTAGGCTGTCTGCATCTCTAAACAAGATCTTCCCCAAGACTCCCTGGGTATTTGCCTATCAAAGAAATGACAACCAAGCACTAGCTATTGTTAGATTGTGCTTCGATCACATCCTACAGTGAATAATAGTAAATGTAAAATCTTGCAGTTTGAATCAGGGACATGGGTGGCTTTCCCTTTGAGTGTAAGGCTTATCCTAGGTAATGGCATCAAGACAGAGGCTGTCAGGTTAGTAATTGGTTAGCCTTGGGAACAGAAGGGTAAAGAGAATCTCAGTTGGTGAACTTGCTATTTCCTTATATCCTCTTTATCAAAACCCAGTCAGGGTTCAACTGGGGCATGTATAAACTATAATTAAAAAGCAAACACAGCCTAACAAATATAACAGTGAGACCATGACTTCAGTGTCACATTTCAGCAAATGAAAACATTAAGCTTTGACTACTAGTGTTAGAGGCTGATTTCTTTTTCATTTTTCCCTAAATATTATTTTATGAAGAAACTGAATTATAACATATTTGTGGAAAAATGCTATTTTTTGTTCATTATTGAGCAAAATGTGATCATCAGAACACACTGAAAAATCATCTTACTTTTTGAAGAATAAACTGAAAGCCAATTTATGAATTTACTCTTTGTTTCACTGCAGCGACTCTAGACTGTATCACAATGATCTGAAGCCTAGCTGCCTAACTTCCAACAAGTTACAATTACCTCTTTGGCCCTCAGTCAACCCATCTGTAAAATGATACTTTACAAATAGGATTCTTGAGAGACTAAAAAGCAAAGATATGCATGAAGTCCCCTGTAGGTGCCAAGCACACAGTAAATGAGACGGGCTGGGACCTAGGACCCTTTACTGCAGTGCTTGCACCTGGACAAATGTCTCCTCGAGCAATAGAATACGAAGAAACTATGAGGGACTAAAAATAACTGCTCAGCATGAGCAGATGGGGCAATTAGATCAATAGGATACAAAAAGGCCACAAGCTAACTGCCATTTCTGAGGTGCCAGAGATCAGAAGCAGTGTAGAGTGCACGATCTCTGCACGCAGCACCACCAAGGCAGTGGGCAGATCACCTAAGATAAGCTTCCTGCCCAACCCATCGATCCACCCCTACCCTCACCTCATTTAAGGAACCAGTTTCCTGCCCCCTACCAACCAGCTAGCAAGGTCTCCTGTTTCTTCGCTCCCTCGTGCTGCAGCATGAGTCCCAATAAAGCCTTGCATGAATTTCTTGCCTGGCCTCTTAACAATTTCTGTTGATTAAAGGGTCCAAAGACCTGGGTCAGTAACATACACACTCAGTGCATGAGGTCACTGTTACCAGAGCCGTCACACACACACCTCGTCAATGGGTATCATGCGTATATATTCTCTGACTCTCTGACCCTTAAACTCCAAGACTCCAAATTTGTTCTCTTCCATCCTCTACTTTGGGCTTTCCCAGTGGCTTAGTGGTAAAGAATCTGCCTGCCAACCAGGAGACTTGGGTTTGATCCCTGGGTCAGGAAGATCCTCTGGAAAAGGGCATGCCAACCCACTCCAGTATTCTTGCCTGGAGAATTCCATGGATGGAGGAGCATAGTGGGCCACAGTCCATGGGATCACAAAAGAGTCGCACACGATTTATCAACTCAACAACAATAAGAATCCTGTACCTCAGCCCCAGGTCACATCACCCATCACATTTCCTGATTTTTATGGGGCACCCTCAATAAAACTAAATTTTTACATGGGTTCTTCTTCCCTAGTACAAGGGACGCTGTGGTCTCAGCAAACTGAAAGTCATGCAGCTCAAACTATTGAGGCTCACATCTCCTCTTGGTCTCATTCCCAGGCCAGACCACTTCCCTGATAGTTGTTCTTTGAGTAGCTCAGTGGGGAGAAGGAAAAATTAAAAAAGAAATTCCTGTATTTTCCTCTTGGTTTTGGTTTTGGCAATGTTGAACTTTATGTGAACCCTGTGTTCCTGGAAAACAATGATGGTTAAAGAAATGCATTGCTTACCCCAACCCTGTGTTCAGAAAATGGTTTTCTATAAAGGAACATCCTTCCCCATAACATTCACAGATGCTTCCTTTGTTTACCTAAGACAAAGTCAGACACAGGCCTTCCAAGTTCCTACTTTTTAATGTCATAAATGATTAGCTGAAGAGCTTGCTTCTTCCAATTGATCAATAGGAATCAAATGCTTGCTAATTAAAAGGACAGAGGTGGGGCCTCTGTCCTTTTCCTAGACTCCTCACATTTGACCCACCCCAGCCTGAGCCAGCACACAGCCCTCCTGAGAACAAAGTGGCCTCATGGTAAAAACTCTGATGTAGTATTTTTTATTTGTTCACATCACTGTTACAGCCCACTTCCCCCCAAAATGCCAACTCCTAATACCATCACCTTGAGGATTAGTTTTCAATGTATGAATTTTGGAGGAACACATGCATTCAAGATCACAACACCCAGAGCTGCCAAATTAAAATCAGCAGTTTTACAAGATTGCAAGAGGATTCATGTGCCCCTTCAAGCCTGATAAGCACTGTTATATTATCATATTAATATTACTTTATGATTGAACCTGGAGAAGGCAATGGCAACCCACTCCAGTACTAGAGTTCAACATTTTATTGAAATAGGGAACTTGAAAGGCAAAATTTGCATTTACTCAGGGTTAGCATGTGAATTCGGGGAAGGCAATGGCACCCCACCCCAGTACTCTTGCCTGGAAAATCCAATGGACGGAGTAGCCTGGTGGGCTGCAGTCCATGGGGTCGCTAAGAGTCGGACAGACTGAGCGACTTCACTTTCACTTTTCTCTTTCATGCATTGGAGAAGGAAATGGCAACCCACTCCAGTGTTCTTGCCTGGAGAATCCCAGGGATGGGGGAGCCTGATGGGATGCCGTCTATGGGATCGCACAGAGTCGGACACGACTGAAGTGATTTAGCAGCAGCAGCAGCCTGTGACATGAGAACCATAATATTCCTGTGTTGTCTCTTCAGCTATTACAGGCCATTGGCATCTTCTTGTATTGCCACAGCAAGGTATTGCTTCTGGGAGTGAAGAAAGGATTCTGGCGCAATCTGTGGTGAAACTGGGAAGATGTTATGCTACCCTCTGCCTTCTCTGTAGAAGAGGCTGACTCCTTGGGAAAAAATGTCTGCTGTCAAATCAGCAGGACCCAGAGAAAACCAGAGCAAAGAAACCTTGGACCAAGCCATTTAGTCAGATTTCAAAACAGGCCACAGGTATACCCAAGGGACTTTTTGTTTTTAATGCCCAAGGACTCCTGGCGTTTACAATTGTATTATTTTGAAATTTAGTCTTATCAGTTCGTTCTCGGAGAAGGCAATGGCACCCCAGTCCAGTACTCTTTCCTGGAAAATCCCATGGATGGAGGAGCCTGGTGGGCTGCAGTCCATGGGGTCACTAAGAGTTGGACATGATTGAGCGACTTCACTTTCACTTTTCACTTTCATGTACTGGAGAAGGAAATGGCAACCCACTCCAGTGTTACTGTCTGGAGAATCCCAGGGACGGGGAAGCCTGGTGGGCTGCCGTCTATGGGATCGCACAGAGTCGGACACTACTGAAGCGACTTAGCAGCAGCAGTTCATTCTAACTTTCAGGGCAGAATCCTATGCAAATAGAACATTTTCTATTAACACCATAATTGCTTCTAGTTTTTTTTAACTGAATTTTCATTGTAGAGACTAACATTGGTGGTGCATTACTATGTCCCAGATGCTGCAGACATAGTATCCTCTTGGATCTTCATAGTAAATGAGATATTGATGAAACATTATTATTCTTTTCTACAAATGAGGAAATTGAGACTCAGAAAAGTTAACTTGCAAAAGATTCTACAGCTAATAGGCAGTGGAGCAGAAATGTAAATTATTATAAGTTATTATATCTGACTCAGAAATCCCTACTGTGTCCTTTATATCATAATGCTGTTTTCCGCATACCTAAATATGTCCTCATCTGCAGTTTACACAAAACATTGAATTTTCATTCAATTTCCATATCCACATATCCATATCCACATAAATATCCATATCCATAATTATATGTAATACCCATAAATAATACTAGTTTAAAGTCATGTTAACCATTTTATAAAGCAGATTCACATATTTTGTTTCATTAGTACCACTCAACATTTCTGTGAAATGGACACAAATGGTACTATTTTCTCAGTTATAAATATGAGTTATTTGAAATTTGTGCTTAGTCGCTCAGTCATGTCTGACTCTTTGCAACCCCGTGGACTGTAGACTGCCAGGCTCCAGGGATTCTCCAGGCAAGAATACCGGAGTGGATTGCCATGCCTTCCTCCAGGGGATCTTCCCAACCCAGGGATCAAACCCAGGTCTCCAGCATTGCAAGTGGATTCTTGACCGTCTGAGCCACCAGGGAAGTCCTATTTGAAATTAAGATAGGTTTAAGAATTTTTATAAATTGAGACAGCTACAAAAATGATAATGTCCAGATCTGAATTATAAAACTTCAGATGCCAAATCCACGACTCTCAAAAATATATCACACTGACTGGATCAGTTCTGTTTCCTTTTGCATATTGTGGTGTCTAAGGAAAGCATTGTAATTCATTAAACAAATATTTTATTGTGACAAAATACATACTGAGGAGGGAGATAACAGAAAAATACGTATGTTCTCTTCAGCNATCCACGACTCTCAAAAATATATCACACTGACTGGATCAGTTCTGTTTCCTTTTGCATATTGTGGTGTCTAAGGAAAGCATTGTAATTCATTAAACAAATATTTTATTGTGACAAAATACATACTGAGGAGGGAGATAACAGAAAAATACGTATGTTCTCTTCAGCCAAAAATGGGATGAAATTTAAACTAGCATATCCAAAAATTATTTGAAGTAAAATCTAAGGTTATTATTTTTTACCTTCTCTGACTTTATTACTATATTAATATATTGCATATTGAAAACCTAAAACATACATATACAGTGTAATAAATCATCAAAATGTAAACATGTCATCAATAACTAAAAGCTGACAGAATGTTAAGACTATAGACATACCTCTCCAGGAAAAACAGGAAAAGGATTCCAAAGGGAAGGTCTGAGATCAAAAAAGGCAGTAAGAGCAAAAAATAGTAAGTACATAGGTAGATGCACATTGGCTGTGTTAAAATATTAATAATATCTAGTGGATTTATATACAGAATTAAATGTGTGGCAATAATCATGTACAAGCTGAGATGGGAATAAAGTACATTAAACCTCTTGTATCACTTGGGAAGAAAGTGAAAGTATTGATTGTCCTTATTTTTTAATCAACTTTATTGTGAAATGTAATGCAATTATAGAAAAATCCATAAGACACAAACACATAGTTTAATAGAAAATTGAAAAGTGAATACTTGTGTAATCATCCTATTTCCCTACCAATCAAAACCACCCAGTCAAACTGATTCTGTGTAGTGTAAGCACCTGACAATGAACTTTCTTGATTATAATGTATATGTGCCTGACATTAAGCTTTTGATTGTTGAGGCATCTACTTCAGAGACATCCATGTTGAATAAACACACAACTATGTGAAGAGCCAGGCCGGCCCCAGCCATGAAGTGCCTCTTTTCAGAAAGCTCTGGTTAACCATTTGACTAACCGCTTGTTTTTAACTTCCTGTGCTTTAACTCCCACTCTAACATTTTATATTTACCAATTAAGAGCTAACCTGTGAAACCTTAAGTACACCACACCAGATCCCAATAAAATGGAACCCAGCACTGCAAGTGCTCGTTTGCTCGCGCATGCTCTCTGTGTCTTTCACAGCACGCACATGCTCTTTCTGCATCTCTACCGTGGTTTCAATGTGTGGCCCAGGCGTTTCACTGTGTGGCCCAGGCGTGCAGTGTCTTCTCCAGGACTTGTGAATAAATAAGCTTAGTTTTTTTGTTTTTTTTTTCAAATTTCCCCTATAGCCGTTGCCGAGGTGCATCTTGCAGTCATAATAAGGACCACAAGAGTCAGCGCAGCCAGGACACTGACCCTCATTGGCGAAACCCCTGTGGGGCTCTCACAAACAGTATGGGCCAGGTGAGTGCCCCAGGCATTTCCAGCTGATATAATTGCTATGGGCAGGCTGAGACTGACATGAAAACATCATGTCTATTACTCTTGTCACTTGCTGCCCTTTTGTTACTATAACACTTAAGTTACAGTAACAACTTTATGGTCAACGTTTGTAAATATTCTTCATGTTAATGAAAACTGTATTGTACTGTTGTTGGGTGATTTACGTATGAACACACACATAACAAACCAGCTATGTTTGTTAATAGTGTTCAGATCTTCCATATTCCAATTGATTTTTTTGTATGATTGTTACTGAAAGAGGAGTAAGCTAAAAACCTCCTATGAGGTTTCTCCCTTTCTTATTGTAATTGTGTATATTTTGGCTGTGTGTGTTTTGAGCTTATGCTGTTTTTTAAATATATATATATAATTTTTATTTATTTATTTTTGGTTGTGCTGGGTCTTCTTTGCTGTGAGGGCTTTTCTCTAGCTGTAGCCAGCAGGGGCTACTCTGGTTGTGGCTTCTCTTGTTGTGGAGCGCTGGCTCTAGGGCACGTGAGCTCAGTAGGTGTGCCTCGTGGGCTCTAGAGATTCAAGGTGCAAGGGCTTAGTTGCTCCCAGACCTGTGGGATCTCCCTGGACCAGGGACCTGTGTACACTGCACTGGCAGGAGATTCTTTATGATACACACAGCTGGATTCTTTATCACTGAGCCACTAGGGAAGTCCCCTGCTGTTTTATCTTCTTGATGAAGTGACTGATGAAATGAGTCATTCTGCTTTTTAAAGTTTTCATTTATTTATTTAATTTATTTGACTGCACTGGGTCTTAGTTGAGCCATGCAGGATCTTCTATCATATGTGACATGTGGGATCTTTAGTTGTGCCACGTGAACTCTTAAGTTGCAGCATCTAGTTCCCTAATCAGAGATTGAACCCTGAGCGCCTTGCATTGGGAGCACAAAGTCTTAGCCGGTGAACCACCAGGGAAGTCCCTCCTTCAGCTTTTTTGAATTCTCTTTCTCTCGTAATGCTTTTTGGCCTTAGTAGATCTATGGTAGGGCTTCCCTGGTGGCTAGTGGTAAAGAACCCGCTGCCAGGACATGTCTCCTACAGGAGACATGGTTTCAATCCCTGGGTAGGGAAGATCCCATGGAGAAGGAAACGGGCAACCCATTCCAGTGGTCTTGCCTGGGAAATCCCATAGACAGAGAAGCCTGGTGGGCTACAGTCCATGAGGTCACAAAGTTAGACATGACTTGGCAACTGGACAACAACATATCTGTGGTATATGTAATTGATTTTGTTTTTTTCTCTCTACTCAACACCAAGATAACATTCCTGCACCCTCTGGGTATAAGTTAGTTCTGCTTTTCTCTAGTACTAAGGATGTAGCCCTTTTTTGATTGCAGATTCTCCTCCTTGGTAGACCTTGAGTCTTGGCTTCTCTGTTTCCCTCCTCCTTTCCTGTTTCCATCATTCCTACTCAAGCCCAAGAATCTAACTCTGCAAATAAATCTAACTCCCCTCATGGTTGAGGGGCAGGGAGATGAGACCATTATCTTGTTCTCTGCTAAGCTTCTCACTTTATAGTACAACCTTGGCCTGGAAGTTTTCCATGGTCTTACCTGCTCCTTCGTATATTTTAAGTGATGTCTCATAAATTTTATCAAGTGTTTTAAATTACTTTTAGCAATAAAGTTCATCTAAATAATTTCAGTTCAGTTCAGTCACTCAGTCGTGTCCGACTCTTTGTGACCCCATGAATCACAGCACACCAGGCCTACACAGAGTCGGACACGACTGAAGTGACTTAGCAGCAGCAGCAGTGAATTTTAGAATTCTAATAGTATTCTTGAGGTCCAAAGTTTTTGAGTGTAAGAGTTGAGCTGCTTGAGAAAAGAAAATGTTTACTGACTTCCAAAAGCTCTGCTTTGAACACCTGAAAGGTAGGACCCAAAGTACCAAACAACACTTTTGCAGAGAACCCATAATTATGAAAGCATTGGTCTTTTCTACCCTTGAAGTGCAGCTCAGTGGGAGGGAAGGGAGAACTGAGAGAGGAGAGAAAGGCATTGATACACGTTTTGGAGAAAGGGATGGATGCTGTGAGATGGAGCCAATGTATGATGAAATAAGACTGGACATGATTTATTGACCACTTCTCATTTGGAATTCCAAGAGTGCAATATGCCAACATCTACAGACTCACAGTAGAAATGGCCACAGGAAAGATGTGATTGTAAAGCAATTCTGACTGTCCCAAGTTGCTTGCATCCCCAAATTTCTTGCAGTATAGTTGGCTCTCTGGGAATGAGACAGATTTTGAATATCCAGAAATTCCTAGTGTCTCTGAAAGGAGACAATTTGAGGAAGTCTCAGTGGATTTGAGGAGAAAGCAATGGCATCCCACTCCAGTACTCTTGCCTGGAAAATCCCATGGATGGAGGAGCCTGGTAGGCTGTAGTCCATGGGGTCGCTAAGAGCTGGACATGACTGAGTGACTTCACTTTCATGCATTGGAGAAGGAAATGGCAACCCACTCCAGTATTCTTGCCTGGAGAATCCCAGGGACGGGGGAGCCTGGTGGGCTGCCGTCTATGGGGTCACACAGAGTCGGACACGACTGAAGTGACTTAGCAGCAGCAGCAGTGAATTTTAGAATTCTAATAGTATTCTTGAGGTCCAAAGTTTTTGAGTGTAAGAGTTGAGCTGCTTGAGAAAAGAAAATGTTTACTGACTTCCAAAAGCTCTGCTTTGAACACCTGAAAGGTAGGACCCAAAGTACCAAACAACACTTTTGCAGAGAACCCATAATTATGAAAGCATTGGTCTTTTCTACCCTTGAAGTGCAGCTCAGTGGGAGGGAAGGGAGAACTGAGAGAGGAGAGAAAGGCATTGATACACGTTTTGGAGAAAGGGATGGATGCTGTGAGATGGAGCCAATGTATGATGAAATAAGACTGGACATGATTTATTGACCACTTCTCATTTGGAATTCCAAGAGTGCAATATGCCAACATCTACAGACTCACAGTAGAAATGGCCACAGGAAAGATGTGATTGTAAAGCAATTCTGACTGTCCCAAGTTGCTTGCATCCCCAAATTTCTTGCAGTATAGTTGGCTCTCTGGGAATGAGACAGATTTTGAATATCCAGAAATTCCTAGTGTCTCTGAAAGGAGACAATTTGAGGAAGTCTCAGTGGATTTGAGGAGAAAGCAATGGCATCCCACTCCAGTACTCTTGCCTGGAAAATCCCATGGATGGAGGAGCCTGGTAGGCTGTAGTCCATGGGGTCGCTAAGAGCTGGACATGACTGAGTGACTTCACTTTCATGCATTGGAGAAGGAAATGGCAACCCACTCCAGTATTCTTGCCTGGAGAATCCCAGGGACAAGAATCCCAGGAGGAGCCTGGTGGGCTGCCATCTATGGGGTCACACAGAGTCAGACACGACTGAAGCGACTTAGCAGCAGCAGCAGCAGAATGTTGATGTTCACTCTTGTCATCTGTTTGATCACTTCCTATTTGCCTTGATTCATGGACCTAACATTCCAGGTTCCTATGCTATATTGCTCCTATAGCATCGGACCTTGCTTCTATCACCAGTCCCATCCACAACTGGGTGTTGTTTTTGCTTTGGCTCCATCCCTTCCTTCTTTCTGGAGTTATTCTCCACTGATTTCCAGTAGCATATTGGGCACCTACCGACCTGGGGAGTTCAGCTTTCAGTGTCCTATCTTTTTTTCCTTTTCATACTGTTCATGGGGTTCTCAAGGCAAGAATACTGAAGTGGTTTGCCATTCCCTTCTCCAGTGGACCACATTCTGTCAGGTAAATTCTTGGTTGAAACTCAACTTCTTTTAGGGTAGCACTCTCCTAGTTCAGGAAATTCTTGTTTCTCCTTTCCTTCTATTTGTCTTAGAGGTGATCTCTGTTCCAAGAGGCTTTATACATAGGCTCGCTTTTAGGGGATACATGTCATTTATTATATGTAACTTAACACTGGAACCAGCTAAACACTGACTTTGACTGAAGTGAATAGTCTTAAGTGGTATTACTAGTTGACATCTATCCACTGCCTCTGTGACTCAGACGTCCATGCCCCTCTGCTCTGTGTTGCTCAGTTTATTACAGATCAGTATGTGTGTGTGTGTTTCCTTCATTTTGGGGTCTAACCAAGTTGCCACTCTGAAACGTGTAAACCACTTTTGGATTCTCCCCCAGCCACCACATTGAGAACATACAATCATAACTACTCTAAGCTGAAGTGCCAAAGTAGCCATGGGGCTTTCCCAGGGACCTTTCTCTAAGGCCTCTTAGGTTTGCGTCCCACTAATCCTAAACCCTAGGAAACAGCCTCGGGACATTTAATCCACATTTTAACTTCCTTAATCATGTCTATCAATTATTTCTTCTTTTCCTAAAAAAAAAGAAAAAATTTAATTTCCACCTTTTAACTTTCTTATGTCTATCAATTATTTCTTTTTCTTTTCTCACATCCTTCTACAATCCTTTGAGTAGAATACATACAGCATAAACTCTAGGTCTGCTTCCTTCAAGGCTGAGTTTATTAGAGTGCCATGTTTTCATAACTTGTGTATTCTGCCAGTTTAAAATATCTACTCAGAAACTCAGTTTCTTTATTCTCAGCTGGATTAGCCTTACTCTGTCTCTTTTAATTATTGTTTTTTTATTCTTGTTATTATTATTTTACTTTACAATATTGTATTGGTTTTGCCACACAACATGAATCCGCCACGGGTGAACACCTGTTCCCAATCTACCAGTGACTCAATGGGTGAGGGATCTCAGATTATCAAGAAAATGTAAGAAAGAAAAGCCTTGGTTATTATCAAAATACTGTCTACTGCCACACCTGCAAACAAAAATTTGTGGCTAATTAGATGACTGGAAATGGGATAACATTTTATTAGGGTATCTGTATTAGTCTGTCTCCTTTGAGAAGACTGAAGTTTTGATGTGTTAAATGGCTTGCCTGAGAACCTGGTGACAATAGCAACTCCAGATATAGAAAAACAATATTTTTCTATTGCCAGAAGCTCTAAAACTGGAGCATGAGAAATGGAAAGGGGATTTGAGCTAGCTCAACACCAGTGATTCACAAACATGCATTAGAATTGATCACAGAGCTTTTGAAAAATATTTATGACTCTCCCACAGCAATCATGCAGGTTCATCATGTCAGGGGTACGTTCCATAACCTTGTATTTAAAAAATAATCCCCTCAGATAATTTCTGTGCT
This sequence comes from Oreotragus oreotragus, assembly GCA_006410675.1. Lineage (NCBI taxonomy): Eukaryota > Metazoa > Chordata > Mammalia > Artiodactyla > Bovidae > Oreotragus > Oreotragus oreotragus. The sequence goes on from SJYX01003207.1 coordinate 382,089, forward strand.
TTATAAAATAAAAATTCAAGAGCATGTATAATACACTTCCAGTGTGCCTCAAGTGTTACCTTTCCTGGGCATCCTTCTAGCAGTTCTTTTGTGGTATCTTCCAGCTCCCAAAAACCAAATGGGAGGCAGCTAAGGCTGGAATTGGATCTGATATGGCACAGCTTGAGGCAGTCATTTTAACACTGTTGTGTGCTTCAGGATCATCTAATATGCCTGTTAAAAATGAAGTAAGCCAGAAAGAAAAACACCAATACAGTATACTAATGCATATATATGGAATTTAGAAAGATGGTAACGATAACGCTGTATGCGAGACAGCAAAAGAGACACAGATGTATAGAACAGTCTTTTGGACTCTGTGGGAGAGGGAAAGGGTGGGATGATTTGGGAGAATGGCATTGAAACATGTATAATATAGAAAACGAATCGCCAGTCCAGGTTCGATGCATGATACTGGGTGCTTGGGGCTGGTGCACTGAAAGGACCCAGAGGGATGATACAGGGAGGGAGGAGGGAGGGGAGTTCAGGATGGGGAACACGTGTATACCTGTGGCAGATTCATGTTGATGTATGGCAAAACCAATACAATATTTTAAAGTAATTAACCTCCAATTAAAAAAAATAAATTTACATAAAAAATGCACTTAGCAGGTGCCACTTCCAAGTTGCCTGAATTGCTTTATGGACACTTGATAATGGGTAACTAATAAATGGATATATGCTTGAATTCAAAGCTGACTTCTGGTATAACCTGAAAGTGACGCTTTGGGGCTCTTCCGCCATTACCCATGTCAGAACTTTGGCTGCCCTGTTCTGTATCTACCCCCAAACAACTTAATAGCTGTGCTTATTTACTCAAACATTTGCCGCTAATAGTGGAAGCTTCCGTTGAAGGCAGCAAACCGTCTGTTTCCTGGTCTTGGCTTTGGAACACATTCTGGCGGTGAGTAGAAAGTGAGCATTACTTGTCTGTTGGATTTGGCAGGATGGCATGTAAAAAACATTCCCCAAAGTATTTCTGAGCCTGCTCCTGAAAACATAAACTGTCTTCCAAGCCTGTAAAATGAACTGTGATGTTTGCTCAGTAGAGAGTTTGAAATCACTGAATTTGCTGATTGATAAATGCCTGTTTGGACAATGGAGAATGCCCTCCAAGCATAATCTGTCTCCCGGTAATTCTTAGAAAACACAGATGGCAAGAAAGTTTGGACCTCAAAAGCCCTGGCATCCCAGGGGATTGTATATAGTTTAATTACTTTGCAGGTAAATAAAACAAGGAACAGATGTATATCACCAGGTCCAGTAGTAGGGTGAACCATGGTATCAGCCCAAACCATATCTTCTTGGCTCCTTGTTTGGATCACTCTGAACACAGAGACAGGAGGCCAAAAATCTGTGTGGTGAGTTCCATAGCCTGTACTGCCAGATGAGGCAAGTGAGAACCATTAGGAGAAATGTACAAGTTAGGATAATTATCGGGGGCAACTTCCTAAGGCTCAGCAGTCTATGTCTCTGTGTATATATTAGTATATATTATGTGTATATTGTGTGTGTGTGTGTGTGTAGGAGTCTTAAGGGCTATTTTTATTTAAGTTTGGAAGTAAGAAAGCTTTTAAGCAAAATTTATTTTGGAATAATTTTAGATTTTTTTTTTTTACAAAGTAGTTCTGTATCCCCATCACCTAGATTCCCCTATTATTAACATCTGAAAAACCATGATACACTTCCCCAAACTAAAAAACCAACACTGGCACATTACTAATAACTGAATTACAGACTTCATTTGGATTTCATTAGACTATGACTAATGGATTTTTATTTGTTTTGTTCTGTCTGTTCCAGAATCTAATCCAGAGTACTGAATTACATTTGTTATATCTCCTTGGTCTTCTCTGGACTGTGATACTTTCTCAGACTTTACTTTTTTTCTATAACCTTGACAGTTTTTTGGAGTACTGGTCAGGTATCTTGTTGAATGTCCCTCCATTTGAGTTTTTCTTATGTTTTCTCATGATTAGACTAGGCTAAGGGGTTTGTAAAGAATACCACATAGGTAAAATGTCATTCTAATGACATTATATGAATTTGTGCATACTGTCAACATGACTTAATGCTGGTGATTTTAACCTTGATTACTGGACCCAGTTTGCTATGCTAGGTTTTTCCATTATAACATTACTCTGCCTTCCATCCATACCCTTCCCTTTGGAATCAAGTCACTAAATCCAACCTACACTCAAGGGAAGTGGAGAGAATGCAGATGCACTTTCTGGGTCATATTGACATAAATTACTTGGAATTATTCTGTAAGGAAAATTTGTCTTCTTTTAATTAATTAATTATATCAGTATAGATTCTGGTGCACTTAATATATATATATTTCTTATATATATATATATATATATATATATATATATAACTTTTTTGAGTTAATTTCTTTATTTCTTTCATTAATGTTTTCCAGTTTTTCACATACAGATTCTGCACATATTTTGTTAGATTCATACCCAAGTACTTCATTTTTGGGGTACAATTATAAATGGAATTACCAGTTTTTAATTTCAAATTATAGTTATTTTTTCTCATATTTAGAAATGCAGTTTACTTATGTCTATTGACATTGTATTACGTGACCTTGCTAAACTTATTCTAGTTCTGTAGTAGATTCTTTGGGATTTTCTACATAGGCGGTCATGTTATCTGAGAATAAAGTTTTATTTCTTCCTTCCCAATTTGTACAGCTGGTATTTCTTTTTCTTGCTTTACTAATCTGCATGCATGCTAGGTCGCTTCAGTCATGTTCAACCCTTTGTGACCCTATGGACTGTAGCCCACCAGGCTTCTCTGTCCAAGGGATTCTCCAGGCAAGAATGCTGGAGTGGGTTGCCATTTCCTTCTCCCCAGGGTCTTCCCCACTCAGGGATCAAACCTGTGTCTCTTAGGTCTCCTGCATTGGCAGGCAGGTTCTTTACCACTAACACCACCTGGGATGCCCTTACTAATCTAGATAGTAGTTTTAATAAAATATTGCATAGCCGTGGTCAGAGATGGCAACCTTGCCTTATTTTAAGGTGAAGGCATTCAATCTGATACCTTCTATTATAATGTTAGCTGTAGGGTTTTTTGTGGATACCTTCAATTAGAATAAGGAAACTCCCCTCTGTTACTAGTTTTTGAGTGCTCTTATCATGTATGAGTGTGCAATTTTGTCAAATGATTTTCTGCACCTACTTTAAAATTTAGTGTTTTAATACACTGAATTATATTAATTTTTTATATATTGAATTGACCTTGAGTTGTTGTTGTAAATCTCATCTTGTTGGTGTTCAGTCACTAAGCCGTGTCTGACTCTCTGTGACCCCATGAACTCTAGCACACCAGGCTTCCCTGTCCTTTACTATCTCCCTGAATTTGCTCAAATTCATGTCCATTGAGTCAGTGATGCTGTCCAACCATCTTCTCCTCTATCACCCCCTTCTCTTGTCTTTAATCTTTCCCAGCATCAGGGTCTTTTCCAGTGAGTTGGCTTTTCCCATCAGTTGGCCAAAGTATTGGAGCTTCAACTTCATCATCAATCCTTCCAATGAATATTCAGGGTTGATTTCCTTAGTTGTGATATATTTTAATTTTCTTATGTTTCTGGACTCAATTTATTGATATTTTCTAATGATTTTTTACACTGTATTAATTAGAGACACTAGTGTATAGCTATATTGAGTTTTGATGTCTTTGGTTTGGGTATGAAGGTACTGATGGATTTATAAAATGAATTTGGAAGTGTTCTCTTGTTTCTTCAAAGAGGTTGTGTGGAAGTAATTCTCTTAAACTTTTGGTGATGATTCTGTAGTGAAACCACTTGGACTGTAGGGTTCTTTGGGGAGAGTTGGGGGAAGGGGAGGAGGAATTTTAACTACACAATCAATTTCTTTAATAGATTTGGAATTATTCAGGTTATCCATTTCTCCTTGAGTGATTTTTGATAGTTAGTGTCTTTCAGAGAATTGGTGTATTTCATCTAGAATTGATCTATTTCATCTAAGTTACTGACTTTCAGGGCATAGAGTTGTTAATACTTTAATGCCAGTGGAATCAGTAGTGTTGTCTGGTTTTTCATTCCTGATGTCATTGATTAATATCTTATCTCTTAGTTATTCTGACTGAATGACTATTAATTTTGATCTTTTCAAAGAACCAGCTTTTGTTGTCATTGATTTTTCTCTATTTTCTATTGATTTCTGCTCTAATTGATTTTTCTCTATTTTCTATTGATTTCTGCTCTAATTGTGTAATTTTCGTTTCTCTTACTACTTTAGATTTGCTTAACTCTTCTTTTGCTAGTTGCCTAAGGTAGAGCTTGCATTCTGTATTGTAATGAGCCCTCTGATGCCAGCTAAAAGTTTAGAATGGTTGGATTATGTGATCAAATCTATTTTCCTGCTGGTCTATTCTCTGAAGAGTAATCTTCCTCACAAATTTTATTCTACACCAGTGTTTTTTAAATAATCTTAGATGAGAGGACCTCCTACTTGTATAGGATACCCATTTGCAGTCAATCTCATGCACAGTATAGCCCAGTGAAAAATGAACCCATTACTGAATTACTTAGTTAAATGTTTTACAGACTCTGGTTTTCTAAAAAAAAAAAAAAAAAAATCATCTGGATGCTTTCTTCTTCCTTAATTCTGCCCCTTTGTTCCTCTACTTTTGAGATCTCTTTCCCTTTCCATTTCTTTTTTTTTTTTTTTTGGTCCCCATCTGTACTCCTCATTCTTTGCTCCCTTTCCATTGACACCTCACACTTGTAACAGAAGGGGGTCTCGGTGCCCATTTCTTCCATCCCCCTGAGTCAGGCCATGAGTCTTGTAAAGGATATGACCTTAGACAGCTGCTGAATTTCAGTGATACTCTCCTTGGCATTATTGATCCTGGCTGTGTGGAAACAAGGGTTTAACACTTCTCTTAGTGTCTGTGACTCCTTCAGTGGAGGATGTGATTTGTTTAACCACTCCCTTTTTGATGGACTTCTAGATTCTCTTTTTTTTTTTTTTTTTTTTCCACTACATATAATGTAGCAGTGACCATCTAGTAATTATATTTTTGTATATATATGTATTTTTAGAAGGATAGTTGCTGGGCCTAACATATGTGTGTTTAACATTGGTGATAGATAATGCCTTTTAAAAATTTTCCAATACTTTCACAAGAGTATGTGGGAGTTCTCTTTTACTTATAGCTTCACTAATAATTGGTGACAAGCTATTACATTGTTGTAAATCTTATAGGTGAATAAAACTCTTGTTTAATTTAGAATTTCCCTGATAATCAGTGAGGTTGAATATATTTCATATAGCAATCTATCATTTATATTTGCTTTTTTGTGAATTTCATGTCTACAGTCTTTGCCCTTTTTCTGTTGAATTGTTTGGCTTTTCCATTCGAGTATTCACATATCAACTCATTCTGGCTATCCATTCCTATCTGCTGAATGTGACAAAAATAACGTTTTACAGCCTTTTATCTTCAAACTTTATGAATTATTTTATAACACAAAAGTCTCTTTTGCTAAGTCTTGTTCTGTCAGTCTTTTTCTGTATGGCTTTTAGATATGTTTTGCTTAAAAATAAATATGTGCTTAATACATATATTTGCATAAAGCCATGATAAATAAAATATAAGGTTACACATCAATTTGCTAATGGTGGTTACATCTAAGGAGAGAAATATAGGGGGAAACATAAAGTGAGACTTTTAAGCTTCTTTTGTGTTTGAATGTGATGCAATGTATAGATATATTTTATAAAATACTGTATCTATGGGTTAGTCATAAAACAAAAACCTTTAAAAGCTGGCTGAAAAAAATCGATTTTTCCTTTTCCACTTTCTTTATTCCCACTGTAATTATTTTTTCTTCATGACTCTATTGAAATTGATCTTGCCAATATTAATGATTTTGTAATTTTTAGTAGGCACAATTGTCATATTTCCTTACCTTAGTCTCCATTTGACACCAGAATTCATTCCCTTCTTGAATGCTATTGGCCTTGATTTCTTGGGGTACCATTTTATTCCAGTTCTTCTAATTCAGTCTGGCTGATGTTCTTATAAGAATAGGAAATTTGACACAAATACTAGGGAATGCACACACCCAGAGGAGTAATCATGTGAACACAAAGCTAGAAGGTGGCCATTTGCAATCCAAGGAGGTGGGTCTCAGAAGAAACCAAATCTGTTGACACCTTGATCTTGAACTTCTAGCCTCCAGAATATGAGAAAATAAACTTTTGTTGTTTAAGCCACCCAATGTATGATATTTTGTTATGGCAACCCCAGCAGACTAATAATATTAATATTTACACATTTTTAACCCCTTACTTGTTTTTGCTTACTTGTGACAATTTCGGTTACAAATTGTCACATACTTGGTGGTTTAAAACAATAGAAATTTATTTTCTCACAGTTCTGGAGACCAAAAGTCTAAAATCAAGTAACCCTGGGCCAAAGTCAAGGTATCCACAGAGCCATGATCTTTCCAAAGAGTCTAGAGGAAAAAATTTTGTTTATTGCAGCTTCTAATGTAACTCTTCGGTCAATACTCCAATCTCTGCCTCTATCGTCATATAGCCTACTACTGTGCATAAAATCCCCCTCTGTCTTTCTCTGTAAGGACATTAGGCCTGCCTAGATAATCCAGGATAATATGCCCTTCTCAAGATTCTAAATTTAATCACATCTGTAACGTCTATTTTGTCATATGAAGTAATGTGTATAGATTTCAGGATGTCATCCTAATATTTTGTGCTTAGTTGCTCAGTCATGTCCGATTCTTTTCGATCCTGTGGACTGTAGTCCACCAGGCTCCTCTGTCCATGGGGATTCTCCAGGTAAGAATACTAGAGTGGGTTGCCATGCCCTACTCCAGGGGATCTTCCCAACCCAGGGGTCGAACCCAGGCCTCCCACATTTGAGCCAGATTCTTTACCATCTGAGCCACAAGGTTTGGGGGACCATTATTCAGCCATGTACATTTGTCTTATCTCTCCTTTTGTTTCTTCCTTCCTCCATTATTTTTATTATTTCCTTCCCTTCCCTTCCATTTATGTGTCCCCTTTCCTCCTTTTCTTTTTGAACTTCCTTACCAATCTCCTTCTCTTCTGCCTTCTCTCTCTTCTTCTGAAAGTGACAAGGCAAAAGAAACTGGAAGGGGATAAATGATGTTTTTTACATTCTTCCATTAGGGTAATGACAGAGCTGTAACAAGGAGGCCTCTCAAGCTTGATATCTTTTTCACCACATTACATGCACTCTCTCCAGTTAAGATTTATGTAAAATCAAAGAGCCAAGCTGTCACCCTGATACAAATGAAGCTACTCATTACTCTCTATGCATTGCTCTGAAACTATTACATCTTAAGAAATTAGTGGCATCTCACACTCTACTGTATCTGAAGCATAGGAAAAGCTTGACCATGATGGTCATTAAAAGGACTTATAGGAGTGATAGGAAGCAAGTTTTCTTAATAAATGTATATCAAAAGGTATAATATGTGTGGATGATCAACATAATGAGTGCTTTTCAAAACTGGCTTCTCTGAATTTCAGTTACTAGCTTAGTGTTTGTCACATTTCAGCTGTATCCTCACAACACCCAAATCAAAATGAAAATATTAAAAAATTGTCAGTTCATATGTTTGACAATACAGTACCATAAATATGCATATACTTTCCCCCCAGCTAAGTCAAACTGTTATGTTGATATAATGTAGACATGTCCATTGGAGAAGGCAATGGCACCCCACTCCAGTACTCTTGCCTGGAAAATCCCATGGGCGGAGGAGCCTGGTTGGCTGCAGTCCATGGGGTTGCAAAGAGTCGGACGACTTCACTTTCACTTTTCACTTTCGTGCCTAGGAGAAGGAAGTGGCAACCCACTCCAGTGTTCTTGCCTGGAGAATCCCAGGGATGGGGGAGCCTGGTGGGCTTCTGTCTATGGGGTCGCACAGAGTCGGACACGACTGAAGCAACTTAGCAGCAGCAGCAGATATGTCCATAGTTAAAGTTTTTTTGTGTGTGTTGCCAAGTGACACCTTGAGAGGCAGACTTGAATATCCTTATGTTCTGACAGCCTCTCTGTAACTTGGAAACAAGTTGCTTAGCCATAGTCCTACCCACTAATATTAAGACTAAAATTAGATGGCCTTATAATATTTCACAGGGTATTATGAAGGGAAGTTAAATGGCACTTAGCAAATAGGAAAAAATTTATAAGAACTAGTGAAAAACATGTATTCATTTAATTTTTTTGAGAAGTGGGTGACATCTGCTAAGATAGTGGGAAACAATGTAAGCAGTGAACCAACATGATCTTCCCTCATGCATATTCTTGCTTTTCTTGTAAATCAATAAGGTCTGCCTCTGTTCAGAAACACTGAATAATCACATCTCAAGTTCTACTTAAATTTTAGATACTGTTGATTTTTATTTAAAAACTATTTATATTATTCACATAAATGTACTTGGTTATATAGGGTGAGCTTATTAGAAATGGTGCTTTGGGGAACATGTTTAACGTTTTTCTTTACATTTTAATAATTATTTTTACTTTATGCAATTGAATTTAGAAGATTGAAAGAAGAGCGGCTGCCGGCAAGGAGAGTAATTGGAGAGCTACTAGCTTGTGCTTAAGTTCTTTTTGAGTGGTAATCAAAAAAGTGGTAAATTATAAATAAGAAACATAGTGCTAATTTTTAAAATTCTTACCCAGAATTGTCTATTACACTTTTCATGATCCTTATAACATATGCTTAATATGTTGAATACATTCTGAATCTGGGAACTTCAGTACTTTGGCCACCTCATGCGAAGAGTTGACTCATTGGAAAAGACTCTGATGCTGGGAGGGATTGGGGGCAGGAGGAGAAGGGGACGACAGAGGATGAGATGGCTGGATGGCATCACTGACTCGATGGACGTGAGTCTGAGTGAACTCTGGGAGTCAGTGATGGACAGGGAGGCTTGGCATGCTGCAATTCATGGGGTCGCAAAGAGTCGGACATGACTGAGCAACTGAACTGAATTGAACTGGGAACTTCAGATGGAGTATTTGAAAGAAAAGTTAGATCTAATGAAAACAGCTGACCAATGCCCATCAACCTCCATTTTGTAAGAAGTGCCGAAACTCCAACAACAAAAAGAGGTAGCAAAATGAATGACAAAGAAAAAGGAGGTAGTTGAAAAGAATTTGTCAACATAATCTGCCATAGAAATTGCTTTCATGATCTGCAATAATTAGAGAACATAGCAAAATTGAGCCTCGAGTCTGGTAAGAGAGGAAAGTCCTCAAGTCATTGAGAGCCACTTGGAAGTTAAAGGAGCTGTGAGGCGGTGGATGAACTACTTGCAGTGTTTCCCTGGGTTTTGTCAGGTCCAACATGAAGTTATCCTGGGAGGAGCTAATGTGTTATAGCTCTCTACATCTTATTGGCTTTGGAAAATTATCCCTAAGCATGCACAGAAGTCTCCACTGACCAAACAGGCATAGGGCTTGTTAATAATGCTTTAATCAAGGCTTTTCTAATGGTATCAGGGATTACAATAGGAGACAGAACTATGATCCCATGCAGAAACTACTTAGAAGTTCATTACTTTTTGAATGTTATTATCTACCAGATTTAAATCTCCTTGAAGTTAAACAGTTCTTCCCCATAGTCTAGGAACTTCTGAAAATGATATTTTGTATGTATTGTCATATTGTGTTATTTAATGATTTATTATTTGTGACTTTTGATTTCCCTTGATATTAAACAATACAATTCACATTACCTCAGTTACTCAAATCATCTTCTGCTTGTTGTTTTGCTTTTTTTTGTTTGTTTGTTTTTTGTCTTTTATCTAATCCTATTGGGCTCTAGTCCATAGGGTTGCAAAGAGTCAGATGCTTCTGAGCATGTACACATGCACATATTCTAATACTAAATACATTGAAACAGTTTGTTAAACTTGACATGGGCCATTGACTTTGATTGCTTTGTGCCAACCTGTTCTCACCATTGACTAGAAGGTACCTGTAGGACACTTTGTTAAAGTCTCTCTTTCAGTTATCTTTTTTGCTAAATTGAGGGAGTTGTTGTTTACTTGCTAAGTCATGTCTGACTCTTTTGCGACCATATAGACTAAAACCTGCCAGGCTCTTTTGTCCATAGGATTCCCAGGCAAGAATAGTTGAGTGGCTTGTCATTTCCTCCTCCAGGGAATCTTCCAGACCCAGAGGTTGAACCTGTGTCTCCTGCATTGGCATGTGGATTCTTTACTACTGAGTCACCAGGAAAGCTGCAAATTTAGGGATGGAACTACTATTTGGGGGCTTCCCTGATAGCTCAGTTGGTAAAAGAATTCGCCTGCAATACAGGAGACCCCGGTTCAATTCCTGGGTCGGGAAGATCCACTGGAGAAGGGATAGGCTACCCACTTCAGTATTCTTGGGCTTCCCTTGTGGCTCAGCTAGTAAAGAATCTGCCTGCAATGTGGGAGACCTGGGTTTTATCCCTGGGTTGGGAAGATCCCCTGGAGAAGGGAAAGGTTACCCACTCCAGTATTCTGGCCTGGAGAATTCCCTGGACTGTATATAGTCTGTGGGTTTGCAAAGAGTCAGTCATGACTGAGCGGCTTTCACTTTCACTGCTATTTGGAATACTTATTGATAGGGTTGTGAAAATTTCATTATATACCTTTTATTGGACTCATAGAATTCAAAAAAGATTATCTATAATAATAGTCAGAATATAAAATTTATTTCTCTTCTCCCAACGACTTGATTCTAATCATTAAACAGGGAGTATCCACATCATGACATGTTTCCTGTCTGGATTTATCTTCTTGCCTGTTGCCTCTTCTGCCTCTTTGAAGCCTATCTCAAAGACTTCCCTTATCTTTTATGAAAATTTACTGAAAGAGTAAAGAATATAGGTCTGATCTTCCTTCATAAAAGTCAGATATCTCATTTTCATTTAGAAGTAATTGTTTTGTTCTGATTTTTAGTGTATTTAGCATATCACTTTATCGTGACCATTCAAGAAAGAGGAAGTAGGGAGTAATATTCTATGCTACTTTTCATTTTATTTTACTTCTTACATTTTTATTTTGGAGGTTCTACTACATGCCAGACACTGTTTTAGGAGAAGATTAAAACAAGACAAAAGGAAAGAAAAAAGCAAAGAGAGTCTCTAGTTTTATCTTAAAGATCTTAGGGACTATACTAGAAATTCAGCTTGAACATATTTAGGCACAAAATGGAACTTGATCCACTCTAACAACCAAGGCAAAGGAAAGTTGTGCAGCCAGGCCTCTGAGACAGGGGGCATCACTGTGTTCTCTCTGCCACGCTCTGCTTCTCCATGGTGGTCTCCTTTATCTTCTGTAATCCATCTTCCACAAGTTCTTTAACCCAGCTCTCATAGCTCTTGTCCTCACAGCTTCACTATCAAAGAGGGGCCGAGCAGAGTCCACATCCCAGAGAAGCTGGGCACTCTGTGACTTGTTGGCACAGAGTCTGCCCCTGTCATTGTGTCTAGGAAAATGCTCACCTGTGACTGGCAGCCTCTACCAGGATCCTTGTAGTAGAAGAGGGAAAATGGTGGTATTACAAGATTAGAGGTGCTGCTTCCACATCGTGGTGGGGGGTGGGGTGGGGACTGCTGGGGAAAATAAACAATATATATTTATACAGAGGTAGCTTTGGTGTCCCCCTGCCTAAGTTTATGTTCTGATTTTCCAGTTTTTAGTCCACACGATGATGGAGAAATGATGTGTCTTCCCTAAGCCTCAGTCTTCTGATACGAAAAATGAGATATATAATATCAAGTGACTCATGCATGCGGCCTTGTTGTTATTGTTGTTGTTCACTTGCTCAGGTGTGTCCAGCTCTTTGCAGCCCCATGGACTGCAGCACACCAGGCTTCCCTGTCCTTCACCATCTCCCAGGGCTTGCTCAAGCTCATGTCCATTGAGTCGGTGATGCCATCCAACCATCTCATCCTCTGTCATCCCCTTCTCCTTCTGCCTTCAATCTTTCCCAGCATCAGGGTCTTTTCTAGTGAGTCAGGTAGCCAAAGTATTGGAGCTTCAGCTTTAGCATCAGTCCTTTCAATGAATATTCAGGATTGGTTTCTTTTAGGATTGACTGGTTGGATCTCCTTGCAGTCCAAGGGACTCTGAAGAGTCTTCTCCAATACCACAGTTCAAAAGCATCAATTCTTTGGCACTCAGCTTTCTTTATGGTCCAACTCTCACATCCATACATGACTACTGGANTTTCAGCTTTAGCATCATTCCTTCCAAAGAAATCCCAGGGTTGATCTCCTTCAGAATGGACTGGTTGGATCTCCTTGCAGTCCAAGGGACTCTCAAGAGTCTTCTCCAATACCACAGTTCAAAAGCATCAATTCTTTGGCACTCAGCTTTCTTTATGGTCCAACTCTCACATCCATACATGACTACAGGAAAAACCATGGCTTTGACTGGATAGACCTTTGTCGACAAAGGGATGTCTTTGTTTTTTAATACGCTGTATAGGTTTGTCATTGCTTCTTGGAAGAAAAGCTATGACAAACCTAGACAGGTATGAAAAACCTAGACAGTGTTTTTAAAAGCAGAGACATCACTTTGCTGACAACGGTCCAACAGAGGACAAGATAGTTGGATGGCATCACCGACTCAATGGACATGAGTTTGAGCAAGCTCCAGGAGATGGTGAAAGGACGGGGAAGACTGGCATGCTGCAGTCCATGGGTTTGCAAAGAGTTGGACGTGACTGAATGACTGAACAACAACAAAAGGTTTGTCATAGCTTTTCTTCCAAGGAATAAGCATCTTTTAATTTCATGGCTGCAGTCACCATCTGCAGTGATTTTGGAGCCCAAGAGAAGAAAGTCTGTCACTGTTTCCATTGTTTCCCCATCTATTTGCCATGAAGTGATGGGACTGGATACCATGATCTTCGTTTTTTGAATGTTGAGCTTTAAGCCAACTTTTTCACTCTCCTCTTTCATATTCATGAAGAGGCTCTTTAGTTCCTCTTCACTTTCTGCCATAAAGGTGGTGTCATCTGCATATCTGAGATTATTGATAGTTTTCCCAGAAATCTCGATTCCAGCTTCTACTTCATCCAGCACAGCATTTCTCATGATGTACTCTGCATATAAGTTAATATAAGGAGGGTGACGATATACAGCCTTGACGTACTCCTTTCCCAATTTGGAGCCAGTCCATTGTTCCATGTCCTGTTGCTTCTTGATCTGCATACAGGTTTCTCAGGAGGTAGGTCAGGTGGTCTGGTATTCCCATCTCTTTAAGAATTTTCCACAATTTGTTGTGATCCACACAGTCAAAGTCTTTAGCATATTCAGTGAAGCAGAAGTAGATGTTTTTCTGGAATTCCATCACCTCCACTAGCTTGGTTCATAGAGATGTTTCGTAAGGCCCACTTGGCTTCTCACTCTAAGATATCTGGCTCTAGGTAAGTGATCACAGCATCATGGTTATCTGGGTCATTAAGATCTTTTTTTTTAAAATTTCTTCTGTGTATAATTCTCGCCACCTCTTCTTAATATCTTCTGCTTCTGTTAGATCCATACCCTTTCTGTCCTTTATTGTGCCCATTTTTCAATGAAATGTTCCCTTCAAGAAAACTGGAGATACCATGGTGCCTGGAACACATTAATCTCACAATGAATGAAGCCTTTTATTCTAATTATAATATCCTCTACATTGGCCTAAATAATCCCAGTCTCTGTTCAGTGAAGCTAATAGAACATTCTCAAAATTAAGGGCTTGAGCAAATTCCCTTTGGGATTCTTTCTGCCAAGTTGATGACAGCAGTTAAAATTCTTGCCATGATAATATGGTTGAGTTTGTTGGTAGCATGGAGATAGTCTTGTTTGCTGGGACTTAAGTTGTTTCCCAAGGGAGGAGGACCTTTCTGGGTTCCTGTCAGTTGTGGCCATTTAGACAGTCTGTTGAATTCAGATTGGCAAAAACTTGTGGCCTTGCCAGTTTTTATCATGAACCCTTAGACCAGGTACTAGGATAGAGTCAGGGGACTTTAGAGAGCTTGTAGCCATTATCATGTTGAACTTTTCCCAGTGACTCTCTTGAAAGTTTTATTATGGCAAAGGCTTGAGGGGAATTTAAACCTACTGAAAAAAGTTGTCTGTGCTTGCTTGGAGTGGGGAGCCAGTGGACTGGGAAGAAGACAGCAGGCTTTCATTGCTGCACGCTTCCCATGTGAGATAACCAAAAATACATATTTTCAAAGTCCTCAGAAATTTAAATTGCTTCCAGAATGTCTGCTGAGAACAGCTTTAGATATTTCTAGACTTGCAAAGCCTGGCAGGTTCATTCATGTTTGGCAGAATGCATCATATGCAGCCATACGCAGCTTTTCTAACACCTGGGATGCTCAAAATCTTGAGATCCTCACTCTGATAAAGGCAGTGTGGTTATATCAGCTAAAGGGAAAGGGCGTTTTCCTTATTCTAAGCACAAAAGACTGCTGCTTATGCTTTGGATGTTAATAGTATTTCATGAGATAAAAATAGATTGGGAGGCAAGTACCCCAAATCCACTGGACCTATGTTTAATTGAGGCAGGTAGATGTGGATGGATTCTAATATCACATGAAGTATTTCTCAAAATCATTTTTCAGTCTGATATTTTTTCACTTCAAGGAGAAGGTTTAAAACAGACTTGTTTGTAGTTAAATACACAGTTTTCTATCCGGACCTGATCATTTTTCTTTGAAAGATCATTCACCTGGAAGTCCTTGGATTAAAGCGATTGCTTGGGCCCTGCAGTTTTTCTCCTCCTCCTCTCATCCCTCCTATATACAGCTGAATCTTGCTTGTAATGTTTTCCATTTAGGCATCTATTCAGGTCAATTTTGTTAACTTATTCCCCACAGGCAGGAAAAAACCATTTTATAGAATGGTGTATGCTGCATTCATCCTAATTTCCCTTCATATGATGGATTACAGATTTTTCTCTTATGTAACATCAGTTTAGTGCTAAAGTGAAATGTGAAGATTTACAGATCTCTTTCCAGAAATAATATTACCCATTAACTCTAAAACAATTAAAAATTACTGGAGGAGGTAGCAGAATAAGAGAAAAATCTTGATGGTGGGGTGAAAAAATCCTGAAAATAGCATTTTGGTTTGCATGACCAAAGGGGGATAATCTGAAATCCTGAGGTATTTGGATGACGATACCACACCCAGAAAGAGTGACTCTCCACATGACAGGTGTTTGAACAGGTCATAAAGGGCTGAGTTGGATGTGAGAGACTGACTTTTGCATCATAGAAACATCCTCAAGGAGCTTGTGCTGAGGAAACAAGGGCATATAGGCTGAATCTGCAAATGCCTCACAGTTTTCACGTCTCTCTCTCTCTAAGTATAATATCCTGTGGTGGAGGAAAAATCCCCGTTTTCTCCCTGGTAATCACAAGTGGTTTTAGCAGTGAGGTTCTGTTATTTTATTCTTGATTTGTTACAGATGGTTGTGAAAAGATGAATCACTTGTGGTTGCAGTGAGGAGAATGAAACTCAAGACTTCAGTGCCTGGTTTACTGATCACTGCACTCCAAGGACAGCAGCCCCCGATGGCAGCAAGTGTCTGTGGGTCCTTACAGGGAAGCAGAGAAAACCCATTGCCTTCTCGGTCTAGTAGATGTGATGCTATCTCTAGCTGTCAACTACCAGGCTGCTGGTGCCTGGTTAGGGTAGAAACCGCTTGTTCGTAAGAAGCAGTTGATGAATAGTAAGTCATAAGAACAGCCCTGCAAATAAAGCTACCAATAAATATGACTAGCATATTAGGCTTCCTGTTGACTTCTTTACAGTGAAATTTAAAACTCTGTTCCTGGGGAATAAAACTGAATCTGGGCCTGTTAATTCTGGCAACTTAAGCTTTAACTTGTCATCAAGTCCTTTTTTCTGGACAGGGTGTAGAAATTTAGTGAATTATCCCAAGCAATTTTATTAGTTCCCTGTTGACTTTTTTTTTCTTCTTGTGGACTTTCTGTTCCTCATTCTAAGAGACTTTGAAGATTTTCCTGAACCTTCACCCATAGCCTCTCATTCTTCAGCATCACCTCATTTGGTACATATTAAAGGCCAAGCACTGAGCAGCCCTGACTTTCAAGATGCTCAACATAGAGAAGACGACATGTGGAAGAACATTGATCATTGCCATGCTGTATGAGAAGATG
Source organism: Oreotragus oreotragus (assembly GCA_006410675.1). Lineage (NCBI taxonomy): Eukaryota > Metazoa > Chordata > Mammalia > Artiodactyla > Bovidae > Oreotragus > Oreotragus oreotragus. Next base: position 398,349 of record SJYX01003207.1, read on the forward strand.
ATAAGGGAGAACCTCTTTAGTGAACCTGAGGACTGTAAAGATGCTTGTGGGAACCTGTTAGCATTAAGTGAGCTCATTCTAGAGGGACAAGTAAGGATTAGCCAGAAAGATTAGCATACAGACAGAAGAGGAGGAAAAGAATCTCCAGCAGATGGAACGGCATGGCCAAAGATTTGGAGGTTTAAGGTACCTTAGCACATTGAATTGATGATAGACTAGCAGTTCTGAAGCAAGAGATATGTGTGTGAGTGTAAGTATGTACAGACATATGCACGCTTGTGCACATGCAGTGGTAATACTGGAAAATTTTTCCATATAGAAAAATCCACATGAATATTTTGGCCAACACAATGTAATGGAGGATAAGTCTGTGACCTTGTAGGTCACCTGACTCAATGTGATGTTTCAGGACATAGGGGATAATGCCACTGCAGACAAGGCACATGAAACATTTCCATTTTCCCATGAATAAGGAGACATAAAACAGGAAAAAGAAAACAGAATCAAGCATTATAGGTATAAATCCAAAGAGATGGAGGAAGCTGAGGACTGAGGTAGAGGAACAGTTTTTAAGTCCATCTTGTGCTGGATCTTTGCAGTGTGACTTCCTTGTTATTATTTTTTTGAAGTGTTGCATGTTTATACTCTCAGCCCCAATATTCAACTACAAATCCAAATATAAGCTGACTCCAACTTATAAATATGTTATGTCCCCAAAATGGAACAGTGCTTCTGGGTACCTGCTGTCTCATATATTTGGTTGACATTAAGTTACCCTCTCTCCAACATATCTCAAAGGCATTTTAGCCAATATATACATAACAAAATCCTGATCTTCCCTTATGCTCCTGACCTAATACCTCCTTTCCTCTCTTCTTCTACCCTGACTTACTGCATCTCTATCACTTAGATATCTAAGTTAGAGCACTTGTAGGCATTCTTCTTTCATATCCCATGTTCTATCAATCATTGAGTCTGATTTTAGGGCCACTTTAATCCATTTCTTCTTCAGTACCTCCACTGCCCTAACCCAAGCTCGCTTTTCCTCCTATGTGAGTGACCGTAATAGCCAAACTTTCTCATATTGGACCCAGAGTGATCTCACTGCTGCTGCTAAGTCACTTCAGTCATGTCCGACTCTGTGCGACCCCAGAGACGGCAGCCCACCGGGCTCCCCCATCCCTGGGATTCTCCAGGCAAGAACACTGGAGTGGGTTGCCATTTCCTTCTCCAATGCATGAAAGTGAAGTCACTCAGTCGTGTTTGACTCCTAGCGACCCCATGGACTGCAGCCTACCAGGCTCCTCCATCCATGGGATTTTCCAGGCAAGAGTACTGGAGTGGGGTGCCATTGCCTTCTCCAAGTGACCTCACTAAGATGTGCTAACTTTACATCTAAATCATTCCAGTGGCTCCATGTTACCTTCCAGATGGAGGCCAATCTCATTAATATTGTCCACAAAGTATCTCTGTACACATCAACTTGTGCCCTACATTCCAGTCCCAGGGAACAACTGGCCCGCCCCCTAGATGTACTGGCTACATCACACCTCCTCTATGCCTTTCCATGTTCCTCTCACCTTGCCTCCTATCATCTCCTTGTCCTCTTTCAGAAAACAGCCCAGACATCACATCTGAAAGGCTTGTCTGTCTATTTAATCATCATTTAGTGGTGATGTATTCAACATGTGATGCCTGGCACTATGGAAGAACTCAGAGGTACAGTGGTGGCCAAGAAAATAATCTCTGCCCTCAAGAGTTTTGATAGGATATAATTGAGCAAATAGACACTTGAACATAGGTAATTAGATGAGGAAAGGAGAAACTATATCAAAGCACGTGGCAATACTTAATCCAAACTGGAGAGAAAGATTTTCAGAGGAAGTGACATCTAAGCCAAAACATGAAGAATACATAGGAGTGACCACCAGGCTGTAGAAGGGAGGATGAAGGGAAGTGGTATTGTTGGCAGGGGAGACAGCCTATAAGTGTCTCTTTCCATGGTCTCTTTCTCAAACTGCCGTGGTGTTTTTTGTTTGCTTTTCATTTTCTGTTCATTCACATCACCTTTCCTCCTGTAAGAACATGGACAGGGCGAGTGCAAACCTTCAAGGGTTCCTGGAAGCCTGACCCGAAGTTAGGAGCACATGTAGTCCACTGGCTTTCTGGTCCATCTCCCACCAGTAGCCAAACCAGTAAGACTTTAGAAGGTGGGAAAGTTGAGCTAAGCATCTAGCTTCCCATGGTTCACAGATGAGCAGTCTCAAAGGGATCTCAACCTCCATCCTGGGGCTCACTTGGTTTTTGCTTGAAAGGAGCATGATTGAAGGTCTTAGCACCTCCAAACTGACTCTAAATGGGCTGTGGCACTGATAGCTGGGGCGTGGATAGCCATCGCCAAGCTCTGACTCCCACAGTGCCATGGAGCACACTCATCTGACTCCAGTCCTCTGTGTCCATCTGTCCAGGCCCACACCCCACTGGGTAGAAGGCAGCAGTGGTTGCTAGATGGATGGGAGGAAGGAGAGCCCTTGCGGGGCTCAGAGCACTAGGTGTGGGGATTAGGTGTTACCAGAGAGACCAGGAGGTGATGAGAGTTGCGGCAATATGAGTAGAGGCTTCAAACACTGTCACATTTCCATTGACCCACGGGGCTCCATTTAAAACCAAAAGATAGTTTATTACAAATTACAAAATGACTTCTGGAATGATGACATGAGAAGATGAGTATTGGATTCTTTTTCTGGTGAAACAACCATAACTGGTGAAAATTTTATGTATTGTCTCAGAGCAACCATTTAAAACCTCTGAAAATTGTTTTAAGAACAGGTATCAAGTTTAAAACAATATTCAAGAATGACTACCAAATCTCAGTAAGTACAGTGAGAGTCTGTGAAATTTGAACCACAACTTCTTCCCTGTGTTACCCTACCAACTCAGTGTGATTGGAGCCCCATNTTAAACCTACTGAAAAAAGTTGTCTGTGCTTGCTTGGAGTGGGGAGCCAGTGGACTGGGAAGAAGACAGCAGGCTTTCATTGCTGCACGCTTCCCATGTGAGATAACCAAAAATACATATTTTCAAAGTCCTCAGAAATTTAAATTGCTTCCAGAATGTCTGCTGAGAACAGCTTTAGATATTTCTAGACTTGCAAAGCCTGGCAGGTTCATTCATGTTTGGCAGAATGCATCATATGCAGCCATACGCAGCTTTTCTAACACCTGGGATGCTCAAAATCTTGAGATCCTCACTCTGATAAAGGCAGTGTGGTTATATCAGCTAAAGGGAAAGGGCGTTTTCCTTATTCTAAGCACAAAAGACTGCTGCTTATGCTTTGGATGTTAATAGTATTTCATGAGATAAAAATAGATTGGGAGGCAAGTACCCCAAATCCACTGGACCTATGTTTAATTGAGGCAGGTAGATGTGGATGGATTCTAATATCACATGAAGTATTTCTCAAAATCATTTTTCAGTCTGATATTTTTTCACTTCAAGGAGAAGGTTTAAAACAGACTTGTTTGTAGTTAAATACACAGTTTTCTATCCGGACCTGATCATTTTTCTTTGAAAGATCATTCACCTGGAAGTCCTTGGATTAAAGCGATTGCTTGGGCCCTGCAGTTTTTCTCCTCCTCCTCTCATCCCTCCTATATACAGCTGAATCTTGCTTGTAATGTTTTCCATTTAGGCATCTATTCAGGTCAATTTTGTTAACTTATTCCCCACAGGCAGGAAAAAACCATTTTATAGAATGGTGTATGCTGCATTCATCCTAATTTCCCTTCATATGATGGATTACAGATTTTTCTCTTATGTAACATCAGTTTAGTGCTAAAGTGAAATGTGAAGATTTACAGATCTCTTTCCAGAAATAATATTACCCATTAACTCTAAAACAATTAAAAATTACTGGAGGAGGTAGCAGAATAAGAGAAAAATCTTGATGGTGGGGTGAAAAAATCCTGAAAATAGCATTTTGGTTTGCATGACCAAAGGGGGATAATCTGAAATCCTGAGGTATTTGGATGACGATACCACACCCAGAAAGAGTGACTCTCCACATGACAGGTGTTTGAACAGGTCATAAAGGGCTGAGTTGGATGTGAGAGACTGACTTTTGCATCATAGAAACATCCTCAAGGAGCTTGTGCTGAGGAAACAAGGGCATATAGGCTGAATCTGCAAATGCCTCACAGTTTTCACGTCTCTCTCTCTCTAAGTATAATATCCTGTGGTGGAGGAAAAATCCCCGTTTTCTCCCTGGTAATCACAAGTGGTTTTAGCAGTGAGGTTCTGTTATTTTATTCTTGATTTGTTACAGATGGTTGTGAAAAGATGAATCACTTGTGGTTGCAGTGAGGAGAATGAAACTCAAGACTTCAGTGCCTGGTTTACTGATCACTGCACTCCAAGGACAGCAGCCCCCGATGGCAGCAAGTGTCTGTGGGTCCTTACAGGGAAGCAGAGAAAACCCATTGCCTTCTCGGTCTAGTAGATGTGATGCTATCTCTAGCTGTCAACTACCAGGCTGCTGGTGCCTGGTTAGGGTAGAAACCGCTTGTTCGTAAGAAGCAGTTGATGAATAGTAAGTCATAAGAACAGCCCTGCAAATAAAGCTACCAATAAATATGACTAGCATATTAGGCTTCCTGTTGACTTCTTTACAGTGAAATTTAAAACTCTGTTCCTGGGGAATAAAACTGAATCTGGGCCTGTTAATTCTGGCAACTTAAGCTTTAACTTGTCATCAAGTCCTTTTTTCTGGACAGGGTGTAGAAATTTAGTGAATTATCCCAAGCAATTTTATTAGTTCCCTGTTGACTTTTTTTTTCTTCTTGTGGACTTTCTGTTCCTCATTCTAAGAGACTTTGAAGATTTTCCTGAACCTTCACCCATAGCCTCTCATTCTTCAGCATCACCTCATTTGGTACATATTAAAGGCCAAGCACTGAGCAGCCCTGACTTTCAAGATGCTCAACATAGAGAAGACGACATGTGGAAGAACATTGATCATTGCCATGCTGTATGAGAAGATGATAAGGGAGAACCTCTTTAGTGAACCTGAGGACTGTAAAGATGCTTGTGGGAACCTGTTAGCATTAAGTGAGCTCATTCTAGAGGGACAAGTAAGGATTAGCCAGAAAGATTAGCATACAGACAGAAGAGGAGGAAAAGAATCTCCAGCAGATGGAACGGCATGGCCAAAGATTTGGAGGTTTAAGGTACCTTAGCACATTGAATTGATGATAGACTAGCAGTTCTGAAGCAAGAGATATGTGTGTGAGTGTAAGTATGTACAGACATATGCACGCTTGTGCACATGCAGTGGTAATACTGGAAAATTTTTCCATATAGAAAAATCCACATGAATATTTTGGCCAACACAATGTAATGGAGGATAAGTCTGTGACCTTGTAGGTCACCTGACTCAATGTGATGTTTCAGGACATAGGGGATAATGCCACTGCAGACAAGGCACATGAAACATTTCCATTTTCCCATGAATAAGGAGACATAAAACAGGAAAAAGAAAACAGAATCAAGCATTATAGGTATAAATCCAAAGAGATGGAGGAAGCTGAGGACTGAGGTAGAGGAACAGTTTTTAAGTCCATCTTGTGCTGGATCTTTGCAGTGTGACTTCCTTGTTATTATTTTTTTGAAGTGTTGCATGTTTATACTCTCAGCCCCAATATTCAACTACAAATCCAAATATAAGCTGACTCCAACTTATAAATATGTTATGTCCCCAAAATGGAACAGTGCTTCTGGGTACCTGCTGTCTCATATATTTGGTTGACATTAAGTTACCCTCTCTCCAACATATCTCAAAGGCATTTTAGCCAATATATACATAACAAAATCCTGATCTTCCCTTATGCTCCTGACCTAATACCTCCTTTCCTCTCTTCTTCTACCCTGACTTACTGCATCTCTATCACTTAGATATCTAAGTTAGAGCACTTGTAGGCATTCTTCTTTCATATCCCATGTTCTATCAATCATTGAGTCTGATTTTAGGGCCACTTTAATCCATTTCTTCTTCAGTACCTCCACTGCCCTAACCCAAGCTCGCTTTTCCTCCTATGTGAGTGACCGTAATAGCCAAACTTTCTCATATTGGACCCAGAGTGATCTCACTGCTGCTGCTAAGTCACTTCAGTCATGTCCGACTCTGTGCGACCCCAGAGACGGCAGCCCACCGGGCTCCCCCATCCCTGGGATTCTCCAGGCAAGAACACTGGAGTGGGTTGCCATTTCCTTCTCCAATGCATGAAAGTGAAGTCACTCAGTCGTGTTTGACTCCTAGCGACCCCATGGACTGCAGCCTACCAGGCTCCTCCATCCATGGGATTTTCCAGGCAAGAGTACTGGAGTGGGGTGCCATTGCCTTCTCCAAGTGACCTCACTAAGATGTGCTAACTTTACATCTAAATCATTCCAGTGGCTCCATGTTACCTTCCAGATGGAGGCCAATCTCATTAATATTGTCCACAAAGTATCTCTGTACACATCAACTTGTGCCCTACATTCCAGTCCCAGGGAACAACTGGCCCGCCCCCTAGATGTACTGGCTACATCACACCTCCTCTATGCCTTTCCATGTTCCTCTCACCTTGCCTCCTATCATCTCCTTGTCCTCTTTCAGAAAACAGCCCAGACATCACATCTGAAAGGCTTGTCTGTCTATTTAATCATCATTTAGTGGTGATGTATTCAACATGTGATGCCTGGCACTATGGAAGAACTCAGAGGTACAGTGGTGGCCAAGAAAATAATCTCTGCCCTCAAGAGTTTTGATAGGATATAATTGAGCAAATAGACACTTGAACATAGGTAATTAGATGAGGAAAGGAGAAACTATATCAAAGCACGTGGCAATACTTAATCCAAACTGGAGAGAAAGATTTTCAGAGGAAGTGACATCTAAGCCAAAACATGAAGAATACATAGGAGTGACCACCAGGCTGTAGAAGGGAGGATGAAGGGAAGTGGTATTGTTGGCAGGGGAGACAGCCTATAAGTGTCTCTTTCCATGGTCTCTTTCTCAAACTGCCGTGGTGTTTTTTGTTTGCTTTTCATTTTCTGTTCATTCACATCACCTTTCCTCCTGTAAGAACATGGACAGGGCGAGTGCAAACCTTCAAGGGTTCCTGGAAGCCTGACCCGAAGTTAGGAGCACATGTAGTCCACTGGCTTTCTGGTCCATCTCCCACCAGTAGCCAAACCAGTAAGACTTTAGAAGGTGGGAAAGTTGAGCTAAGCATCTAGCTTCCCATGGTTCACAGATGAGCAGTCTCAAAGGGATCTCAACCTCCATCCTGGGGCTCACTTGGTTTTTGCTTGAAAGGAGCATGATTGAAGGTCTTAGCACCTCCAAACTGACTCTAAATGGGCTGTGGCACTGATAGCTGGGGCGTGGATAGCCATCGCCAAGCTCTGACTCCCACAGTGCCATGGAGCACACTCATCTGACTCCAGTCCTCTGTGTCCATCTGTCCAGGCCCACACCCCACTGGGTAGAAGGCAGCAGTGGTTGCTAGATGGATGGGAGGAAGGAGAGCCCTTGCGGGGCTCAGAGCACTAGGTGTGGGGATTAGGTGTTACCAGAGAGACCAGGAGGTGATGAGAGTTGCGGCAATATGAGTAGAGGCTTCAAACACTGTCACATTTCCATTGACCCACGGGGCTCCATTTAAAACCAAAAGATAGTTTATTACAAATTACAAAATGACTTCTGGAATGATGACATGAGAAGATGAGTATTGGATTCTTTTTCTGGTGAAACAACCATAACTGGTGAAAATTTTATGTATTGTCTCAGAGCAACCATTTAAAACCTCTGAAAATTGTTTTAAGAACAGGTATCAAGTTTAAAACAATATTCAAGAATGACTACCAAATCTCAGTAAGTACAGTGAGAGTCTGTGAAATTTGAACCACAACTTCTTCCCTGTGTTACCCTACCAACTCAGTGTGATTGGAGCCCCATTATGACCAGATATGGACAAGACACTGGGCTTTCTCTGTCTCCAGGTTCCAGTTCAGGACAGTGGTATCTCGCCCAGAGGGACAGGCCACCAGCCTTTCTCCATCCCAGCAGCTTGGAGTTTCAGAAACTCTGTTCCAGGAAAGAGTAGACTGAGAGATCTCTTCCTCAGCCCAGCTCCAACTTCTTGGAAAGAGCCTCACTCCAACGTTGGCAGGTCAGCAATACTGGGGCCCCAGTCACTATCACCCCAGCTCACTCAGGGGATAGAGATTCTGTGCTAGAAGAAGTGAAACAAGAAGCCCAGTATCCTGCTCATGAGGCAGAGGTGTCCCTGGTGAATTGGACCACATTTCAGGCCCTCAGCACTGGATCAGTGTGATTTTGCTCAGGGGAAGAGGCAGGCTGAAAGACCAGAGAACTCTGAAGCTCTTTCTAAGGGAAATTACTTCATTTGGAACAAAACGTGGGTAGTTGAAGGCTAAGGGAACTCCCCAAACCCATGGAGGTTTTTAATGGTACAATTACAGACAAGCTGGTTGCTCAGTGAGAATGGTAAGCTAAACTAAACCAGCTAGATGTGTATCAGAGAGTCAGTGTAGGAGGTAGGTAAGAAGAGTCCTCCCAGGGTGGGAACAGACCTCAAACACTGGCCTCAAAGATTACTTCTACAGAGATAACTATTAATGAGATCAGACTGTGGAGACATTTATGCCTCAGGGCAGTACTGAAACCATAGCAACATCAGTATAACAGTTGCATATGAATCCAGCCATAGCAGAGAGCCTAGAGAGATCAGGGAAAGACACAAAGAGAGCCTGCTGAAGTCATTGTTACCCCAGGGTGAATGTGTGTATGTCCAAGGCTATACTCTCTGAAGAGCTATATTACAGGATACAACCTGCTAGGGAAATAGGCTTCACTAAAATAGTACAGGCAAACCACTAAACCAAAAAGCAAGCAAGCAACACCAGTGAACCCAAGAGTGGGTATTAGTATCCAGTTCAGTCCTTCAGTCGTGTCCTACTCTTTGCGACCCCATGGACTGCGTCATGCCAGGCTTCCCTGTCCATCACCAACTCCTGGAGTTTGCTCAAACTCATGTCCATTGAGTTGGTGAATGCCATCCAACCATCTCATCTTCTGTTGTCCCCTTCTCCTCCTGCCTTCAATCTTTCCCAGCATTAGGGTCTTTTCCAGTGAGTCAGTTCTTTGCATCAGGTGGCCAAAGTATTGGAGCTTCGGCTTCAGCATCAGTCTTTCCAATGAACATTCAGGACTAATTTCCTGTAGGATTGACTGGTTCGATCTCCTTGCAGTCCAAGGGATTCTCAAGAGTCTTTTCCAGCACCACATTTCAAAAGCATCTGTTCTTCGGTGCTCAGCTTTCTTTATGGTCCAACTCTCACATCCATACATGACTGCTGGAAAAACCATAACTTTGACTAGTATCCAGAGCTGCTACAATATATTCATAGTATCTAAAATGTTAAGCATCCAGGAAAAGAAGAAAACACGACCCATCCAGTAAAAGTCCATGTTAAACACTGTAATTATTGGTAAATAACTGAATGTCTTTCCCTTAAGATCTGGAATAAGACAAGGACTTTCACTCTCACCACTTCTACTTAACGTAGTATTGCCTCTGCCTAGGGCAATTAGGCAAGAAAATTTTTTAAAAAATCCAGACTAGAAAGGAAGTAAAACTATATTTTTTGGCAGATGACACAATATTGTATATAGAAACTTATAAGGAATCCACTAAAAAAATAGAATTAATAAAGGAGTGATTTTAGCCAGGTTGTAAGATCAGTACACAAAATCTATTTTATTTCTGTACCCTAGCAATACAAACGGAGAAGGCAATGGCACCCCACTCCAGTACTCTTGCCTGGAAAATCCCATGGATGGAGGAGCCTGGTAGGTTGCAGTCCATGGGGTCACTAGGAGTCAGACAGGACTGAGCGACTTCACTTTCACTTTTCTCTTTCATGCATTGGAGAAGGAAATGGCAACCCACTCCAGTGTTCTTGCCTGGAGAATCCCAGGGATGGGGGAGCCTGGTGGGCTGCCGTCTCTGGGGTCGCACAGAGTTGGACACAACTGAAGCGATTTAGCAGCAGCAGCAGCAATACAGAGTCGAACATGACTGAACCGACTTAGCAGCAGCAGCAGTAGAGCAATAAAAAAAATCTAAAAATTAAGAAAATTTGTACAACATTGTAAGCAATTATCCTCTAATTGAAAATTTAAAACTAAAAAAATTCTTTTATAATAGCATATTGGAAAATATAATATGTAGAATAGATTTAACAAAAGAAGTATAAAACTCATACACTGAAAACTACAAAGTACTGTCTTTAAAAGAAATTTTAAAAGACCTGAGTGAATGGAAAGGCTCCCTATGTTCATGCAACAAAAGATTTGATATTGTTAAGATGTCAGTTTTCCATAATTTGATCCATAGTGTTAATCCAGTCCATGTCAAAATCTCAGTTAACCTTTTTTGCAGAAATTGATGATCATAAAATTCACATGGGAATTCAAGGGATATAAAATGGTCAAATGATCTTGAAAAAAAAAAAATCGGAAGGGTCACACTCCTGAACTGCAAAACTTAGTGTAAAAGTGACAGTAACTTAGACAGTCAGATCCTAGCAAGGTGAGACATAACAGGTCAATGGAAGAGAACTGATAATCCAGAGGTAAATTTTTACATTTATGGTTAATTGGTTTGTTTTTTTTTTTGATTTTTTTTTAATTTTTATTTTTTATTTTTTTTTGTATTTATTTATTTTTTT